>VZRW01009233.1:56492-71331 GCA_013398125.1 Aegotheles bennettii
GTTTCGAAAACTCTCCAGCGATGAATATTTGACAATCTCCCGAGGCAATCTGTTCTAGTACTTCACCTTCCTTACCCTTAGGAAATTTTTCCTAATCTAATCTTATGTTCCCTTATGAAATTTAAGTCCATTGTCTCATGTTCTGACTGCCATTGATGTGGAGAACAAGGTATTCTCCTCTCCCTTTCTCTACCTCTTTTTTATGTATTTGAACACTGCTACCATGTTCCCCTATCAGTTTTATCTTCTTCAAGCTAAGCAATGCCAGTTCTTTTAATCTTTCCCCACAGGTCACGTTTTCTAGACATCTCATTATTTTCAGTTGCTCTCCTATGGACTTTTTAACATTTTCTTTTAAGGNTTAAGGTCTTTTTGTGGATTTTCTTGCATCCACATAACACCAACCACCCCCCGACCCTGCCCAACGCACACACATCTGTAAGGGGAGGCTAGGAGAGTTTGTTTAGCCCAGAGAAGAGAATGCTGAAGGGAGCTAGTTGCTGTCTTCAATGACCTAACACTATATAGAGAATACAGAGTCAAATACTTCAAAGGTGTTCAGTGGAAGGATGTGAGGCAATGGTCACAGGTTACAACAATAAAAATTTTAATTGAATACTACGAGTGAGAATGGTCAAGCACTGAAACAGGGGCTCTGAAACCTCTATCCCTAGAGATTTTCAAAACTTATCTGGTCAGAATCTTAAGCAACCTGACCTAGCTTGGAAACTACTGTTGCTTTGAGTAGAGTGTTCAACTAGATGACCCTGAATGGTCCTTTCCAACTTAAGTCATTCTGTAAATCTGTGTTGCCTAAAAGTGATCATGTTACACTGTGCATCAGTAATACTGTAGAGTAGGAGGGGAAGGAATAATTCTGTAGTTATAAATTATAGTCCTGTTGTATATCCCTAAATTATTCTTGTTTTTTTTTTTCTAACTTTATTGACTGAAGTTCACCTTATGGTTTCACAATAGCCTCCAGACTAGCCAGTAACATTGCTGTCCAGGAGGCTTTTCATTCTCTCTTTATTCAGCTGGCTCTTCCTACTTAACCCTTTTAAAGCTTCCTTGGTTTTTTGCATCCCTCTTTCTCGTTTTCTTTCATTCAGTTTCTGGGCAGCTCCTACCAGTTTGCTTAGTACATGGTAAATTTAGTAAGAATGCATTCACATCTAAATCATTAATAAAAATGTTGATATTACAGGATCAGAATATATAACTTCAGTTTTGGTAAATTCCTTCTTTAAGACAGAGAACAACAACCACTGTCTGACTACAGCTTTCTAATCATTTTTTTCACTTACCTTAAGCAATTCCATCTCTAAGTGTTTTGCTAGCTTACTTATGAGCATGTTATATGAGACAGAGTCAAAGGCCTTAATTAAAAAGATGACATTTTTTGTTTCTGTTGTATCCATAAGGTATGTTATTCTGTCACAGAAAAAAATCAAATTGGTTTGATATAATTTGTACCTGACAAATCCTTGATGACTGTTGTTCATCTCTTTTTCTTCTGCTTTTTTTTTTCTTTCTTTTTTTTCCTTTAAAATTGTATTTTCTGGTGGTGTTGCAAAATATCTGGCTGGTTCAACATTTTCTTCTCAGAACTGAAACTTCATGTCTGGACTCAAATTTTCTATATCTTCTTTTCCTTTGTAAATTACCCAGATGTGCCATTGCCATTTACTTGTGCCTTTTTTGTCTTCCGTGACTTCTTGAAGGTCCCAGATGATGCTGCTTCCCTGAGAACCAACAAGGGTAAAACATGTCATGACTACATGATTAGAAGTCTTTAATTTTTCACATAATCTTGATATTTTCTTTCATAATTGTTAATTTCTATGCCTTTTTTGAAATCCTGCAGCTTATTCATTTGAACATGTAGATTCTTGGACTCTTGTGTTCTGCCTGTATCAGAGACTGTCAGAAGGTCTGTGTTCCCCCAAAGCTAGGACTTGCTTTCTTCTTAAGACACACATCAACATTTTCTAAATATTTCCTTCTAGTCATATCACTCCTCCTAACAAATATTTGTCAGGTCAGTTAAATCACAGCTTTCATCTTTAATTAATACGTATGTCTCTTCTTGATTGTTTCCCAATCTTGTGTCAGTGTACAAAAATCACAAATATATTACAGTAAGTCAATTCACTGAACCTATTTCTTTTCTATGATTCTGCTATGAATAACTTTATCCTTCTTACTTTAATTGACTTTACCCAGATCATTGTACTTTCTTGTTCCCAGACAGTCACAGCTGAAGAGTCTCTTCTGTAAAGCCAGTGAATATCATACAAAGATGTGTAAACCCTTTTCATGATATGGAAACCACCCTCCACCAATGGCTTATGGAGCATCTTCCCAAAGTCAAGAAAACAAAAGCCCTCCTGGTGAACCATCTGTGAAGCCCTACTTTCATCTGCAGGATGAATCTGTCCTGGTCTGATCCTTTGACCCTTGACAGAAGGATTAATGAAAATACCATCTGAGCCTCTAACTCCTTCACCCTTGCTCTGAGACTCATTGACACTTTTGATCTGTTTAGAGGCATTCTTGGTAGTATTGTTGCCATTCAGGTCCTTGGTTATATCACATTCACTTCAATAGCATACGCTATTGAATAACCGTTTTGGAGGGTCTCTCTACGAATTCGTCATTAGTTGATGGGCAAGTAATTATATGTCCTTGGGCACTCTGCAAAATCTTTTTTACATGCAAACACTGTGGTAAAGTATTATTTTCAGTCTAGATAAGTTCATGTTTTCTTGATGCAAGAGTCTTTCATTAAGCAGCTAAGTCTGTCTGTTTTCTAGTAGTTGTTCCTTAGTATTTCCTCACTGCAAATACATGATAGCTGGCTTGTTCACATGTGAAATGTCACAATGTGACTGCAATAAGTGCTGTGGTAAGTAGGACAGCTGTATATTGGGAAGATTTGTGAAACCTGATAATTACTTGATTTGTTTTTGTAGAGATGAGCATCAGGAGTGAAGTCAAAACAGAGAAGTCATAAAGTGTCCCAAGGGTAATGTTGTACTTACTTTTAGCATTGTTTCTTTTTAAAAATCAATTTCTTATCTATTTCCATGCTGTAGCAAGAAGATGTGGGAATGGCCATTCTATACCATGGCTAGTACCACATTCTCTTCACAGTCATGATCCCAGTATATTTAGTTACAATGCTGGCTTCTGCAAATCCTATTCTTACCACTTGCTAGCAATCAAAATTTGGCTGTAGGTATCAGCAAAAGATGTATGGAGCTGCAAGTGTCTTTACGCTGTAAGGCATCTGTTGCTGTGGTTGTTCCACTACGAATTTTTGCCAATATTTTTCTTTGATATTAAGTATACAAAATTAGAAAACACAAGAATTTTTTCCAGTGGTAATAATGATACCAGGAAGTAGGGATGGAATACATAAATTAGTTAGTTATTAAGGTTGGATTCATTTAAAAAGACTTCTGCATAAAAAGGAAGACTTTTTAATTTAAGGTTTAGACACTTCTTCAACATTTTTCTAATGAAAAAAATATTTCAGAAGGGTCAATATTTTTATTTGATCTACTACAACGAAGTTTTTAATTTAAAAAGTTATTATGATATTTTTCATTTCAACATAGCTTAAAATGTTAAATAGAATGGATGAAGACTGGTTATAAGACGTGAAGTAGAAAGGTTTAATTTTTTAGGGTATTCTGTGGGAAAAAAATCTGGAAGAAATTCTGTGGGAGGTTTATATTACCTTCCGTGTTTGTTGAAAGAGAAATCAATTGTGCTAGGTCAAGAAAACAGGAAAGTAAGAAATTAAACTGAAAATGAGTGGCTGTTGTAGCTGAATTCTGAATAACTTCCACGTTCTCAGAAAAAGTTCCTCCTGTTGCTTCTGAAGCATGGTGGAGAGGTCTGCAGGACAGGGACTAGGGGCTCTGGACAATCTAACTGGATTGGCTAGAAGGAAATGCCAACAGATATCTGCCAGATATAACATTGCTTGTCTTGTCACAGGTGATACTGAATAGCTATGGAACAAGTTGTGGCAGAATACTGGAGAACAGACACCAGGAGACAGGTTACAAATCAGCAAATTGTACTCAAGAACAAGATGTCAGCATTTGAATTGTCTATCTAGATATGGAAGGAAGAACTCAGTCTGCAATACTGAGGTGAAAAATCCAGTCTGACTGACATCTAGAGTTTCATGTTGCCAGAACAGAAGCATCTCAAAAAAGTCTAAAAGTTATTAATGACAATTTGCTAACATAAAAATAGATGTGTTCAGCACATGGGAACATAGTCGTCAGCTTAGCAGATAGAGATCATGGACATTTAAAAATAGTATTTGTTTAAATGTTGCTGCATGTCTGTTGTGCAAAAAAAATTATGACTGAATGACAGTATTTATTTTAAATAAAATATCTGTGTGTCTTAAAGAGGAAAAGTACGAATGATAACTGAATCCTGCTACATAAATATTGTACTAGATGCTCCCAAACTACATTTCTAGTATTGATACAAAGAGCAGGACCATTTAAGCTACAAACTAATAAGAGTTAAGTAAATGTATCAGTTAGCATTGATCACTAAATATTCAAACAACATAAAAAAAGTAATCAGAATACACAGAAACTAGTAGTGGGAATTATAAAAAATCGATTGTAACAAAGGTTGAAATAAAATAAAACTGTGTGTTTTAAGATTACAAGGATTAAAATGAAGCCTAAAAATTGTATTCGTTCATTATCATATGGAAATGATGAGACTGTTAGTAGAAAAGTAGAGGAAGTGTTCAATAAATGTTCTTATGTTGCAACCATTCTTATATTGTACAATATTGGTGGTGATATTTTTTCCCTTTCTATAAGTAACTCTGAAGGATGTTAAGCAGTTAAATCTTCAGGTCTAATTATTTTTAGAGTTTTTAAGTATTGAAAACAAGATTGCTGTAAATAAGCTAGCTACTGATCTCTGATCCATTAACACTGTTTTTCTATATTTTTTGAAACCTGGGATATTCCGCATAACTGGAGGAAAGTTAATGTTATACAAATGTTTTTAAAGGTGTTTTTGATGCTGGGTATGATTATTGGTCTATCAAATAAAATAATAGAATATTTGGTAAAGTCATATCAATAGTGATAAGAATGCTATAGAATGCTAAGAATGAATAAATAAACAAAGGAAAGTGATAAAAAAAAAAGGAAGAAATTCTTAGGTTTTTTGGAACAGAGATTTGATCATGGAATGATATCATTTAATTTCTTTCATTTTTTCACTGAGTTATTTGTAACCAGGAAGATATTTCCCAAACATGAGTGTTAAAATATGCAGTTCACACAACCGTTCTGGCAGAAGAGGATGAATAATAGAAATTAAATTACCTGTGCTCCTAGGAAGACAAACATCAGTACGCATATGTGGTCAAATGTTTAAGAATATAATTGATATTGAATATGAAAAGTACAAGTAGTCTTTCATGGGAAGCAGAGTTTGCAAACGTCTTTTATGAGTAAAAAGGGTATACAGCAGGTATTTGTGTTCACCTGCCCACTGTTCAATATGTAGATAAGTTGTGCAAGCTGCAAGGAGGAGACACACAAATAATCAAGGATGAAAAGATATTTCCCTTTACAAAAACCTCAGACTTTTCCAATTGGTTTGCTGTAACAGAGGTGATGACCAAAACCAATGATGCAGAGGTCATCAGTTTAGTAGGCAAATTTTAAAATCCTAAATAAAATTAAAAAGATAAAGAAGAGAATTTACAAGTTATAACCTTGCTAGGTCACATGGACAATGGTGCAAACAATCTAAGCCTAGACAGTCATGTTTTCTCCTTAACCATTTTCTGTGATTTCTAATGACTTATTCAGTCACAGAATATGGGTCAAAAGTAGCTTGGTAGCAATATGAGTCAGTCATGCAACACAGCTTATTCAGATATTTTTTCCAGGCTCTGGATCCTATCTTTATTTAAAGATATCTTTCACGATTGTCTTTTGGAAATAGTAAAAATATTTGTGTGCTTTTTTGGTTTTTCATGTGCCTTTTTTTTTTTCAATCAGCTCACTTAAATACCAAAGGAGCACACTGCAGTCTTTGCTGTCTGTAACAGCTCTTCCAGTTGCTCTTGCTTTGCTTGGCTTTGTATTGAGCTCTGTCGCAATTTCAGATTTTTCCCACTATCATCTAAAGAATGTCCAGTTGCAAAGCACATTCTGCTCTGTGTCCATCTGCTCATGAGAGAGGAATTTGGTGTGCTGCCATAGTTATTGTTTTCTTTCTTCCTTTTTTTTTTTCTCTTCCCCTCCACATACTTAGTTTCTGATTTCATGCACCTGCAGAAGCTGGCTCATTTCTGACCCCATGCTCAGTGTTTCCAAGTACAAAGAGAGAGAGAGAGCCAAGACAGTGGGATATTTCAAGCTTCATTCTTTTCTTCACATATTCACAACCCTTTCAGTAAGTACTTCCTAAAAATACATTTGCCTACATTTCTAGACATAAATCCATACTAAGCATATCTTTACATATTTATTCCCATGTTGGTAAATTATCTCTTGTATTTGTTATGGCTGGGCTATTACACTATTTAGACTTCAAATAAACATGTCTATTCAGGTGTTTTGCAAAGAGGTGAATTTTGTGTGTTGAATAAAAAAGTTTAAGTTCCTCCTAGTACAGTAAGAGCTCACTTTTTTCCTGATAGTTATAGTATGCCTTTGACATCAACAACAATATAGCATCTCATTATGCAGATACTGGCACTTAGAACTGTCTGATTGAAAATTGCACTTTTTCCCTACTATTTTTGCAGAATTCTGTGTTGTTTTTTGTCTTTGAATGTGAATCCCTTTGCTTCAACATGATTTCAGAGGGGTATCTTCCTGCAGATCATCTTGCTGTACACTTAGAAGCCAGGCTTAACTTTGCAGACATGCTGTTTTGTTTCCTTTGGAACAATTTGGAAAGATCTTGTCAGCAGATTTGTAGGAAACAAAGCAGCATGAAGGAGTAAGGGGATAGTTTCGAGTATTGCCAAGAACTAGTACAGCTTTTGGAATTCCAGGAAAGATAATTCAGCAGGTTTTGGAACACAACATTTAAAACTAACATTACAAATAATTTTCCTATTATTAGTGTTATTTCTGTTGCTCTTACTGTCTTGCCAAAATCATTCAACTTACAAGAAATGAATGGAGAAATTTATCCCAGGAGTAACTAAAGAAGCTCTTAAGAATTCAACACTTGGTTTAAAGAATGAGAAATTAAGTATTTCGAAGAGGGGGCCAGGCAATCTTGTTTCAGAACAACTCTGTTATAAAATTCTTGTTTCTTGAAATTGTTAAATGTTGTAAGAGCCAATACCAATATCAATAGAAAATAGAGAAAGCAGAAAAGTTATTATTAATTAACTGAAATTAAAATGTTTTTCCAATTAAAAAATAATTTACAAGAATCACATACACCTACGTGTGTATTCCAGCAACTGGCTGGTCCTTGTTCAGATGTGTTTGTTAGTTCACAGCTATATTTTTTATTTTCCATGCTTTAATACAGAGTTAGATAGTGAGGAGGCAAGGAAAGTGTTTCCTCTGACCCTTTCAATAAAGCTGAATCTCAGTTGGAGATTTCCTGAGCCCCAGGCCCTAGGAAATGGATCTTCTCAGACTGGGCAGAGTGGGGAAGAGGGAGGTTTGACACCATGGGGCTGGCATGCATAGCACCTGTGGGGATATGAGGGGAATGATAAAGAAATGGGTAGTGAATCTGGAGAGGATGGGCCATGGCATTGTGTCTCTGGAAAGCATGTTTTTGTGTTAATCGACGCCCATGGCCAAGCTATTGCTTTACAGACACAGTCTAGCCCTTAATCACTGCACATTACAAGCCCAAATGGGATCATTTCCAGTGCTACACACTAATAATATTTATTAGAAGGGCCAATAAAGCTTTCCTTTGTAGCCAGGCTCTTATTATATGGTGTCATTACATAAACAAGCCTTGGAAGACTGTTTCCAATTACAGACGTGTAGCAGAAGGCTTAATCTGAGAGGCCCAGTAGGGTATGATTTTAGGCTTTTTTTTCTGCATACATAATAGCAGACTAAATATTGAGGATGATTTGGGGACTACAGTGTTTCAACCAGAAACATTCCTTGCAATAAATTATTTCCCATTTTTCCCCCCTTCACTTTAGAGACCTGGAGGGTCTGGTGTTTTTTTTTCTTTTCTTTCACTTTTTTTTTTTTTATTCTAGAGTCTGAAGCAGCATCAGCTTCCCATATGTTAGAGGCATCTCAGACTTTATTAGTCAGCCTAGGTCAATTGAGATTTGCTGTATTTGCTTTCATAAAAGCTATGTGTACTATATACTTCTTGAACTGGAAATCACACAATGCTCCTTATTTGTCTTCAATCACTAGCAGATGCAGAACAGTCATATCATTTCCCTTTAAATTGACCTAAGGGATTAAAGGAATTCAAAGGAATTTCCAACTAACTAGTGCCTCTGCTTTCCCTGAATTTACTTCTTGAGCCTCCAGGGTCAGAGTCTCTGGTAACTTAATCTGCCTCTCCCTCCCCCTGATTTGTTCACTTCCTTCCTTTTGTTTGCCTCCAGAGCAGTAACTGAGTAGCCAGGCTCAACTCTGGTCTTTACTGGCTTTCAAATTTTTAAACCAAACATTTGTGTAAATCTGGTGGGAGGCGGGTGCTCTGTTGAGAGCATGGGAGTCTGAAAGGCACCTTTGTGACAGTTTTCAGCCTTTAATCCACAGGTATCAATAGGCATAGAATTGCATCAAAGGTAAAAGCGAAAAACAAGCCAGTTGGCAGTAGCCTAAATTTGCTGTGTAAGGGTCCCAGACTCCACTGAAAAAAGGTGTAGGGATTCGAGAAGGACTAAAAACAGCTCTCAGTGCAGCAGTCAGAGTACGAGGAACAAGCACAGGTCTCCCAGTGTTCATGAAATCTGTCCTGAGGGGAAGAAGTCAAGAGGGGCTGACTCACAGCAGAAGATGCAAAAGCCAGCGGGAGGAAGAGCAGAGCAGGGCCACAATCTGCTTCCAATCAGGCATGGCTAATGGCAGTTCTGCATCTTTTGTTGGTTTTTGTTTCAGAAACGGGTCAGGAGTCTTACGTGGTTTGTTTCAGCTATCAGGGGACAGGAGCTTACTTAGCAGGTGGCTGTCTGAAAAGTGGCTGATGCTTTTAAAAATACTTCTGCCTCTTTTGTTCTCTGCCTGCTGCCATGACTTTGGTGTTTCTAGTTTTGACATCTGCTCTTCATCCAATTACTCATTTTGACTATGTACTTGTAGGGAATGAAAGAGGCTTTCTTTCAAAGGCTCTATGTGTCTTTGCTTTCTTTGCTGACAGCCACCTTCTCTATAAATCAGTTTCTATTAAAAAACAATTCAAACCCAACAACCTTCTAATCCAGTTGATAATCAAAAAATTTAAAGGAGCATTTTTTCTTAGCATTTTTTCATTGAATATCCTAACATAAAGTGTATTGATTCTAAAAAAGTAGGTATTTAAAACTCTTGCAGTGCACCAATAATATCTGAAACTTAGAAATTCTTAACTGACTGAATAAAAATCTTCAAAATATGAACCAGATCTTTCCAAGGAAGACAATGATTTACACCTCCTATTTGCCAAGAACATGGGAAAAAGATCTCTTGCCATTCCTAGAACTGTCACCTTCCTGTTCAATGAATTATGGTCATCCCAACAAAGGTAATTTAAATGCTTATTTTACTTATTAATTCCTGATTACAAAGAGGAAAACATGTAAAACAGGAGAAAGAATGTAATGCATTATTTTCCTGAAATAATGTTGAATTTTTGGGTAGCAAGCAGTTGGCACTTAAGAGTTATCATTTATGTTATTTCTTCATTGTAAACCAGACAGGCAAAATCTGTTTTGGACAAAACAGAGCTTGAGGTACCTCTGAATCCATCCAAAATAGCCAGAAGTGTTTCCAACAATTTTGTCATTTTTTCTTTGGAACTGAATCCAAAGAGCCTGAGGAAACCCAGAAAGCTGTCAAGTTTAAGAAATCAATGGGATCTGAGAGCAGATACAGAATAAATAGTAAACAATGAACCTGAGGGATAAAATAATAATTGTCATTCTTTTAATGAAATTCAATGTTAAATTTGCTTGTTCAATTTTTAGAAAGGAGGGAGGAAATGTTAATGAAGCTGCTGTATCCGCACAGCAGCCTTTTAATCCCATGACTCCTTCTTTTGTGTACTGCTCTAGAAAATGCTGTGTCCTGTTATTTGCTGCTTTCTGGTAACAAGGAAGAAAATGATTATATAAGGTAAAGAAACCTGAATTGGAGGAAATATGGAAGGAAACACATTTTTCTTCATTTTCACACAAGCATTTCCCCATAAATCAAGCAGCAATTTAAAATTGTTTCAGATCAAATGCAAATATCTAAATTAGCCTCAGAATATCTGATTGTTTCTAGCAGTTCATGGAAGTCTAGATTCTTTTAGCCAGTCCAGGATGCACACATTCCTAAATGTTGAGTCCAAGATATGGTATGTCATTCTTTTATATGAAATATTTCATGTGTTATACTGGTGAATGAGGCACACCTATTAGCAGCATAGAGGGATTGGTTAATTTCTGCCACTCGTGTTGGTTTGGGAAGAAGGCACTGACAGCTATGGGAAGTGGCCTTTACAGATAAACCCATGGACAGAAGGAGTGTGAAGGGGGCTTTGGCCCAATGATTTTACTGAGGAAAAATATGAAGGAATTTATTCAGTTCTTGGAAGTCCAAGTAGGCCAGTGAACAGTTACAGTCAAAGCAGGGAGCTTCATGGCCACAGTTTGTGCCACACAAATGCATCAGGTCACAATCTAAACGACAGGTATAATATGAGACCTGTGGAGAGAGAACCATCATCTAAATTGCTAAAATATGTATTTTGTTCTGTGTTATACTCTTTTGTTTTAAATGATCCAACAGATGGTGGTACTTTCTTCCAAGTCTTCAGGGAGGCTAGACTTATATTTCAGTGCAAGGATGTTTTTTCTGATATTCAGTCTACATTTATTTTGGCTTTCTTCCATCTTCTGACTCACGGTTATACCTTCTTGGACCAAGAAACCCTGTGTCGCTCCATACTACGTACCACCATGTAGTCTCATGTAGATCCAAGCTTATTTCCTTCCGTGGATGATGAAGAGAAAGGGGCTTGGAGGATTACTCACAGTCAGTCCTTGACCTGGGTAGTACTGATGTCTCCCTGGTGCCTGCATCCTGCAGTTAATCACAGCAGTCATTAGTTGGTAATTAGGTGATCTTGCTGTATTTTAAGACCATGGATATACTGAAATTAATTTCCATAGAAGCAAGCTCAGGACCTGTGTTTTTGATCATGCTGCTCAATCCTTTGTTTATGGAAGTTTTCTGAACTTTCCCTGACATGTTGTCAACCTTTTGTTTTATCTGAGTTCCCAAGAAATGAATATTGATGTTTGAGTTCAGTCACACCAATGCTGTACAGAGGATTGTCACCTCTTGTATATGAGAAATGATGGCTTTTTCATATGGTTTCATAAAGTATATTGGTCTCTTTTGCCACCACTTTTCTGTTACAAGTTCTTTGCTAGTTTTGAGGTTCCTATTAGTCTTATTGAGGTTTTTTACCTTCACTGTTTTGCAAGTGCCTCCCTCCTGCTGGATAGCTGTTTCAATTTGTTTTCCCTCAGACACATTAACTTGCCTTTTGCACGTTGGATCTCATTTTGTTACTTCCTGCCTGTATTTCTGACCCCTTTAGGACAGTTTGTTTTATGATTAAACAAACCTGTTCATGGGCTCCATGAAAGAAAAGATCGCGCATTTGTAGGTTTGTTTTTATTGAATCATAGTGAAAATTGCACCTTGAGGGAGGGCTTTATTACATTTAACTACTTAGCCAGGATTTATTAAAATAAACAGTATAGGAGTCAAGACCTTCCAGATGGGATCTTACTCTAAAATGTGCTTCAAAGTATACATGGACTCATGGGTTATCTACATATAATTCCTCTGGTTAATGAAGATTAGATCAGCCTAGATTAGTTGCTCATTATTGTGGGTTCAAATACTCCAAAACAGTTTATATATCATGGTTTTGGACAGGTTGAGTGTGGCGACTGAGGGGAAGTTTCCCTTTCCAAGGTGTGTGAGACCAATAATTAAAAACATCACAAAGAAAGAATTGATTTGTACCCTCTGCTCTGCCATGATTAAGATGATTCCAGCATTTTCTGGGACTCTGCATTTTTTAAGAAATCATCATTTTTGTCCTGATGTACTGCACAGGAAAACTCTAGCTCAGGGCCAATTAGAGGTTATGCAGTTCTGGTGGGAGTTGAGGGAGAACTGGATTTCTGTACTGAAAGTGTCTTTTATCAGGTCATAATTCTCACTTTATTTAAGAATATTGTAAGAATCAAAGCCATATTTTTCTACTGGTGTGCTGAAGAGCCCAGAACCTCCAGTTAAAACTTGGATGGTTTGATTTTGTAGAAAGTTTATAGGAAAAGAAAGTATTTTGCTATACATGTGGCAGGGTTGCACTGAGCCAGGTTTTCATGTATTGCATCAGTGTAATGCTAATTCTACTGATCCTGGTGGAATGATGTGGGATTTTTTTCTGGATTCACACTGGCCTCACTGAGAACAGAGTCTAACCTACTATTTTTTAATGGACTTTAGTGAAAGTATCAAGGCTATTTGAAAGATTTCTGCAACACACTGAGACTGTGTCAACATGTAATTTTTGCTTTACATATACATACGACAATGTTTTAGAGACAACAGTAGGGAAAATTCCTTGACAGACATTACTTACAAGCAAAATCTCTTTTTTTTTCTTCTTCTTCTTTTTTATTTTTTTTTAACACTACACTGATGGTAAAGTTTAAATAAGCATACTGCACAGCTATGGAAGAAATAAAACTCACAACTGTATTACATCAAAAACAAGCTCAAGCAAGCTAAAATCAAAGCCCGTGTCAAGTACATCAAGATCACCATCAGGCTTTGTCTGCCTACTCAAAGAGCTTACTCTTGATAAAGGGGAAAAAGGCAGGAGGGAGCAAGGTTTTGCACTCATAACTCACGTTCCGTATCACATAACAGCTGCTCCGGGCTTTGTCTCATCCTTTAAATCTATTCCTCACTGAGGAATGAAAGGAAGGAATGAGAAATACACAGGAGGAGGTGTGCGGTGCTTGTGCAGAGAATCTCGCCATGCTGATAGCTTGCTGTAATGCCATTTAAACGTAACCACCACCAGCTAAGGAAACAGGAACACGGCTGTGTGCTGTGTGTGCCTTCCCCTTACCCCCTGCACACTTGTGCTCATTACAGCTCTTTCTTTAAACTGCTGGCTAGACAGCTGGCAGTGCCTCAGAGGAGCGCCTGAGTAAGGGAGCATAATAAATTACTGTTGCATTTTACAGCCAAGATAAACTCAAACTGCAGGGTTATAGCCTGAACTGACACACACAAAAAGAGAACCTAGCAGGCCTCTGAAAAGCAAAGGGAAAAAGAAGGAAAGAAAGCATATTTTGGCAAACCTACCAATCATGTTGTGGGGGTGGGGGGAGAAAAGACACATAAAATGCAGACATTCTCTAGGTCTAAAGAGAAGACAAATGCTAATACTTTGTGCTTGCAGTTCTAAATCTGTAATTTTAAATTAGGGGTTTTTTTAAGTAGCTTTAGGCTTGCTTGTACCAGTTCATCATTGTAGAATCTCAAAGAAAGAGGGCAAAAGATATGTGGTGAATTTTTCCACATTATGTATTTTATCAAGTGAGGTTGGTCTGCTTGGAACAGTCTGTGCTGGCTCTGTGTCTCCCACATGGGATAGGCTATAGCCCATTATTTGAAACAATGAGTTCAAGATATAGAGGAGTGTGAAAGAGTTACTAATGCTAAAATATCCTTTCAGATCCATGTTCATCTGTGATTGACTTCATACAGGAAAGAACAAATAGTGGTTCCTAATTTGAGGAGCTTTATTTAATCCTGCACCCAGAGTTGGGTAGGTTATGCTAGAGAACACAGGATTTGTTTGAATGCAAGCATGGCTTTATGTTGCAGGCTGTTATAGTGTGTGACAAATATTCAGATATTTTTATATAGACACACCAGTCCATTACCTCACACTACTGCAAGTATTCCCTGAGAGTGCCACATAGTTTGTACAACAAAGAGAAGCTGAAATTATGTACAGCTTGACTTGTTCCCTCAGGAAAGTGCTCAAGTGTCAGAAGACCCAGAAAATAAACACTGGACTGCCTTACCTTCAAAAACCCACAGACTGGAGCACAGTGTGTGGTGTGTATTACTGCTCTGCTGCAAGGAAACATAAAGCACGAAGCTTTACCCTTCAGCCAGAAACCCGGGAACCTCTGGGAGACTGTGGTCTAAATCAAGAATCAAAGCACATCCCCAACACAACTGCAAATGGAAAAGAAGTCCTTGTATTGTGCTGGTGAATGTGTAGATGGAGGATGACTTTGAAATGTTTAGAGGGTTCTCAGATCAGCTTGGTGACTTTTCTAGGTGAGAAAAATATTAACATCAGATATATATTTGTTGTGATTTGTGAAGGCCTGAAAGGTGAGAAAGGGAGCTCTTAAGCTGTCCTGTTTTGGGAACACCAGGATAAAAATTTTCCATACTGCCCTGAGATGTCCCAGCACCCCCCCACACACTGCTGCCCCCGCGCTGGGGCAGTGCCCATGGGGGGCAGCGGTGCCTGTGGGGAGGGGAGGGCAGGTCAGGTGACCCCAACGGGCCAATCACAG
>VZRW01009233.1:74626-94310 GCA_013398125.1 Aegotheles bennettii
CAGCATGAAAAGCTTCCTGTGTCAGCTCCACCTCTACAGGTTCACTAAAGTGGAAAGCAACTCCAAAACATCTGACTCGCTTGGTGAATTTCTGGCAGAAGCAGCAGCAGCACTTGCTCCCAGCAAGGCACATCACTTCCCCTGCACATGAACAGACTCAGAGTGATTCTGGCACGAGAGCTTCCCCTTCCAGTAACACAAGCCTTGGAAATGGAGGAGAGGGGGAGGAGGGCAGGAAATGTTCATTCTCAGGTCACTTCTCAGAAGAAAACACAAGGCTGGCTGATACTTAACAGAACCAGAGCATAATCTTTTGGTTGGCCTAAGCTTCAGGTTTCAAATGCCCAACAAACTTTTTCAAGACCCACGCTGCTCTTCTGCCATTTCAAGGCTCAGCTTTCTGATCTTGGTGGTTTCCCATCTCCAAAGGCTGTCAACTCTACTTCTTTTGCATGTTTTAGTCACTCTTCTGCTATCACCAAACTTCAAGAGAAATAATGTTCACCTGCTCGAGAGGTGTAAGAATAGAGTTGACCGCAAGAGGAAAGAAACAGCTGCTTTTTCACTGGACCTGCCTTTGAAAGAAAACCTCCCCTCAGGAAGCCCAGATGTGCCAGCAGGGTGTCAGCTGCTGCTGTCAAAACTTTAACCCCCTCCCTTTTACCCCCACAGCACAGCCAGGCCCCTCCTGTTCTCCAGCAGGCTGCTTCTGTTGCACCTGCTCCTTCACCAGACCATGGAATACCTCCCATGAACAACTGGACACCTTGCATACAAGGGCTAGGGCTTCCCACCTTCCCACCCCTGCAGCCAGGCACAGCAGCTCTGCAGCCCCTGGGGCTGCCCTGCCTCCCTTCTGGCACCCGTGATTTCCCATGGTTGTCCATGTGGCAGCAGATGCTGCTCTGGCCATGCCAGGGCCACCACATGCCCAAATCCCAGCCACCCCTCACTGCCAGACTTGCACCTGCAGCCCAAACCCTGCCGCTGCAGGTGACGGGTTGGGACCACACTGCCCATTAGACTAGATCAAGTAGACATTCTAGGCACTCAGCCAGCAAAGCGTCAGACATCTAGAGATAAACTATCTTGATAAGAAATGCTTTCCAGTTGTCCTGTCTTGTTTTGCAGGAAATCCAGCTGAATCCCAGATTGAGTTTATATTTCACCAGTAAAAGCAGGAGCAACCGATCCACAAGAAATTGCATGATTTCTTGTCAAAATTAAGCTCATAGTCTAACAAATCTCAGATATCTCATCTAATCTGAGAGCTTTCCAAGATCATATAAAGTCATATAGAAGCAAACCAAGTTAAGAACATGAGTTCAAGTAAGTTTCAGATGTGGAAACACACATAACATATCCAACAAAATTGTTATTGTTAGAAAGTCTAAGCTATGCCTAGGGACATCATTTGTACTGAGACAGGCATTGAAGCCTTCTGGCCTTCTAACTTGGTCTCTTACAGAAGACATTCAGATTGTGCCTCACTTCAGTTCTCTTTTCCCGTGGGCTCCAATGTGGTAGTTGAACCCTAGCAGTGTGAAAGAATATCCCCTGAGGTGCGGGGATGAACGAGCAGAACTTCTGTTTGTTTTTAGTTTATATCCAAAAAAACCTCAAGAAATAATTTAATCTTTATTAACATTTAACACATAAATTGACACCAGGGTCCCCACTCACTCTGTAGATCAGACCATCCCGTGTCACACTCAGTACCAAGTTCTCCTGAGGCAAGAGTGGGTGTCCACAACACAGAGGTGTTCACAGGGGTAGCCTCCTTCATCTGTTCACTTTCAGTGTATTGCCACTGTGACTGACCAACAAACCTTTACCATGGATGAAGGCTCAGAGGAAGTGGGCCAGGACAATGTGCACATGAAGCTCAGGGAAGAATGTAGCCTGGGACTGACCACAGGTTTTGCAAAGAAGCTGACTTCACGTGAACATCAAGAGGACCTGGGGGCGTGGCCTTTGTTTTAGATTAACAGCTATCAACAGCCCAGTAGTGATCAGCTGGTGGTGGAAAAGTTCTCCTCCAATTCATTGAAAGAGTGTGAATGTCTCCCTGAGTTAGATAGGCCTGCATGGGAGGAGTGAGTGAGTGGCTCTGCCCAAAAAAGAGTTTAAAACTGAACAACCAATAAAAGAATTTCATAGAATGCAAGAGGTTTGAGATGACTTCAATCCACAGATGTCTTCCCTGCAACAGGGGATGCCCACTGTCATGATGATGGACATGTTGGAGAGACCAGTAGTGGGAATCACATTGTCATGATGATTAAACTGTTTAATGCAATTGCTACATATATTTTGTTAAGTGTAACTTACATTTGTATTATGTTATGTAATATATTTTATATCACTCTGCTAAATCAGAAATCCCTTGTAACGTCAAGTATCTTCAAGTAAGTGAATTTTATATTAAACATTACACATTCCATGTACGGAATATATCAAAGAACCTGATCAGAGAGTAGTGGAGTCTGACAAGGAGATGCCTCCTGAATATCAGGAAATATTTTTTCACTGTGAAGATGACTGTGCACTTGTACAGATAGACTAGAAAAATTGTGGAGTCTTACACCTTGGAGATATACAAAAGCTGTCAAAACACAGTCCTGGGCAACCAGTTCTAGGTGGCCCTGTTTGGACAGGGAGGTTGGACCAGGTGGAATCCAGAGGTCCCTGGCAGCCTCAATCATTGTGTGAGTCTGTGATTCCCAGAGACAACATATTGCCTTACAGAGAGGCATGTTGCCTCTCTCCTCTTCAGGCATTTCTAGCAAGGGTCCTTCTTAAGCCAGGAATTCATATACAATGATTTGGGTCATGCTGGCTACATTCAGATCCTGGATCTGTTTTGTGATGCTGAAAAATGTTGAATCTTACTAATTTCAATGCAATAATAATGTGGAAAAGCTTGTGTTCAAAGGATGATCAAAATAGATGTGGCTTGGAGTTCACAGGAGCCTTCCTGACAGGCTCTTGGTTATCCCTGCTATGTGTACTCCTGCCAACAGCTTCAGCAGTACAGGGCAGGATGGTGTGCACTGGTGTTACCTTGCAGCCAGGCTGTGTCCCTGCTCTGGTGTGTCCAGTGTTACACATGCTCACGGTGCTGAACCTCTGCGAACACAGTGGGGAAAAAAACCCAGAGCTGCCAGGCAGGGTCCTTTTGTGTTATACTGGTAAAGAGAGGAAATCTTTATTTTATAGAGAACCTGTCCATTCTCTTCTTAATGGAAATACCAAACTTCTGGGACTAACCCTATAATTTCTCTAAAGGGTGGTTTGAGCCTAAGTGCAGATTACCTGTCACTTTCATAATTGTTACACTTACAGGAACTGCTTTTCCTCCCTAGAGATTCCACCCTGAGTTCAGTAGAGCACCTCTACCATGTCCTAAACCTAGCACCGATGTATAGTGTTACCAGTATATGACCGGGCATAAAAGCTAACTAAATACTCTAACCTGCTCTCAGCCCACAATAACACAGCACACATGCATCCTTTCTGCTGTCTGTCATGAATCCTGATGCCTGACAAGTATGGGTAAAAGGCTTCCTAACACTGCACACAAGCAGATAGGGTTTGTTGGGGGGGGGGGGGGTTATCCATAAGGGAAGTATGTAGTTACACTCCTGGGGCTGTGGGCTTTTTCAGTTATACAGAGCTGGGGGAAAAATTTTCCTTTTTTTTTTTTTTAAAAAAAAAGTGTCCATAATTCCTGGAATCTCCTATTAGATTTTTTTACCATAAGTGAGTGGTAATTCTTACCTGTAATTCAGTTCAAGTTCTATATATGAAGCAATGATTAAATAGATTAACATTTAGTGGTTTGATGTTTAAGAGGTGTTTCAAAACAAACTGTGCTGAGGTTTTGATACTATCTTTGCTTTGGAGATAAGCTTCCAATGACTAAGTTAGGCTTCTGGTCAATAAAAGAAAAAAATACACCTTTCTGTTAAACTATTAACTTTAAACATCTGGAATCATACATACTAATACTGTGCACTATGTTTGCAGCAAGGAAATCATAAAATATTTCTTCAAAGGAATTTTGAATTTATGTCATGGTTTGTTCCTCTAAACATTACACTCATTTAAGGGAGCTTTCAACAGTTACGTTATCTCAAATTTTAAACCAATGCTGTAACTTTTTTGAAGACAACACTAAAGTTTAAGCCTTGTGATTGGAAAAGCAAGATTTTTGTATTTATAAAACATGCTTTCGAAACTTTTATTTTATTTCCTTTGAAGACAGACATTTGCTGTAGTGTCTGTCACATGATCAGCTGTTTTCATGGGTGGTTGTCTTTATAAAGATCTGGAGAGTCATTAAGTTATTCTTTCGAAAACTCATACTTCCTACGACACTAAATAAGGCTTCAAGTGGTATCAGAGGTCAGATAAGCTTCAACCCTTGTTGCTAAATTTAAATTCTCTCACAAGGACTTCGTATGTTATTCCTATAGTTGTTCCGTTTCTCTTCCACAAGTCATCTCCATTTCTCAATAATCAATCAGATTTCTCCAATTTGTTGTTTCCCACTTCTACTCTTTATGCTGGGTCATGTCATATGTCAGCATGTTTCCCGGTTGAATGGTAGTCTGTTCACTCACTCGACTTTTTTAATCACATAAGGCCACATATCTGGCCTTTTAATCTTTTTAATTTATTTTTATTTATGGAGTTTAATTTACTGAAGATAAACTCTAGAGGATGACTTAGAGGAGGTCTTGGTATTGTAAAGCATAAACCAGTTATAAATCAAAATATTGCTCTTAGTTTCAGATTCCATTTTTCCTAAATACGTTAAACTTTTTTTGTGATTATTTGTGACGAGTTGCATATTCCATTTCCTGAATATATATATGGGTCCTGTAACTCATCTTTCTTTTGTGTACATTGATACTATTTGGATGTTTTTGATGGTGATATATTTTTAGTAACAATTTGAATAACATTTCCAGTTTATCCTTGATACAAAAGAGAGTAAGAGGAGACTAATGAGCGTAAGTCATCCTAAAGCCAGTATAATTAAAAGAAATGGCCACTGTTTTCCATTTTCAGGTGTATTTCATAGGGTGGGTATGTATATCACAGAATCACAGAATCTAAGGGGTTGGAAGGGACCTCGAAAGATCATCTAGTCCACCCCCCCTGCCAGAGCAGGGTCATCTAGAGTACATCACACAGGAACGCATCCAGGCGGGGTTTGAATGTCTCCAGTGAAGGAGACTCCACAACCTCTCTGGGCAGCCTGTTCCAGTGCTCCGTCACTCAATATATGTAACTCAGTATATGTAACTCAGCTGGACTCACTGTGCAAACCTCTATTTTTCCTGGCTGTCACACCATGTGAGACAGCATAAATATTTCTTGTTATATATGTGAAGATAAGCAAATTTTGCAGGTGCTATCGTGTGCTTTTCACCAATAAGTGGTAATGATACAGAAAAGAATGGTCTTAATGAAAAATGACACATGTACAGTAGAGTATGTTATTTTTCAAATAGAAGCACAGCCTTTCAAAACAAGAAAGTGTGTGGTCTCTGAAATCCATCCTAGATAAAACTACATATCCATAGCCAAAATATGTCAATCAATTCCTCACTGGCTTTTCTTTGAAAAGGAAATACAATAACACATACACAGAATGTGGAACAAATTACTGGAAACATGAACATAAATCAATTATTCACCATTTATTACAAAATAAAATAGCTCAACAATTAATAAATATAAGGTATGTTAAATGCCTAAACTATTACTATTACACGTGGGTTTATTTCTGTCTTTATTACTTTTTGTTTTTAATAGAGGCCTTTAAAAGAGAGGGGATATTTTTATGTGGAAAATTTACTGAGGGAAAAATTTCCATCCAGTTTTTGTTGATTTCATGCACCTGAGATTTCATTCTTCTATAAAATTCCTCTGGGATAATGGAAATTTTTCACATTGAATCGTACAAATGTTTGAAAAGCCACCTCTGTGTGAAATATCATGCTCTGTGCTTCTGATCAGACACTTAAGAGGAATTGTGGCTACACTTGAAATTTGTCTTTTGAAAGAAGAGATCAGTAAAAGTGAAGAAAAGATCATTATCTGGACTAGCTGGTTGTTGAAATGCTCTAATGTATTTCTAATTTTCTACAGGACTGAAAAAATAAAAAGTGTTCTTTCTTAAAAAAAGGAATAGGGTTCCTGATACTCCAAGGGACCCTTAATGTATGACGTATTTGTGAAGTCAGTGAGATGATTTCACAGAGCTTTGTCTGCTGATTGATAATCTGCCACAGTGTCAGCTCCTGATAAATTCCTCAATTTGGAGACAGATATGGACATACCGTGATTTCAGTTGAGAAAGAGGAAATGAAGCCTGGTTTTCATTTCTAAGGATTTTGCTTTCCAGATATAAATCTTGAAAGAGATGATTCCCTACTGACAATTCTGAGATGAGAATTTTTGCTTTGGATTTTGTGTGGGAGGGATGCTGCAACTCCTAAGGCAAAATCCTCATTCTACATTTCTTAAGGATGAAAGGGCCAGAATTGCATGAAAGGATCCTAAAACCCCTCCTTCTGGATTGCAAAGGAGTTCCTTGCAGCAGGAAAGCTCTAGTGAAAAGGTCTTGCTCAGAGTCAGGCAGCAAGTAGAAAGGACCATGCTGTCTCTGCTAAGCACCAGAGAAGATTGTGGTGGGTATAGTTTGTTGGAAGGCACACATGCTTCTAGGTTTACAGTAGATACATTGGGGAGCTCTTCAGTCCCTGGACCAGCAAAAACTTGGCTGAAAGTTGTCCTCCGAGCTGACTTCTCTCTTGGCTGCAAGCTCTGTGCCGCATCTCTACAGGACATGGTTGCAGAGCTCCATTCTGCCATCTGCAGCAACAGTCAGCTTTAAGTGACTACAGGAATTCAACAATTTCACATGTACAGAAGTGTCTCTCTGATTGAAAGGCAGGAGGTGGGATGCAGTCCACAATGAAGTATCAGAACAAACAACATGCACAAATTGCTAATGTTGGAAACTCCAAATGTTGCATGAATCAGTCCTTTAGAGCAAAAAACTCTTCCTGCAATCTCAGTTCCTTATGTTGTAGTTTGTGCTCTAAATAACTTTGAATCAGTCTGATGATAGGACACCAAATTTGTATGAAATTAAGTTTCTCTGGCTTTACTGAATAACATTAATCCCTCTAGTTCCTCTATTTCATCACTTAATCTGGGATTTATCCAGTACGTATAAAGTATCTTGGCTCAAAGGTAAAGCAGCATTTAAAGCAATCACTCTGGCTATTAAGGACTTCAGGTGATGAAAGAAGAGAAAAAAACCCTAAGTAATACAGATCAGAGATTTTCTGAAGTCTTTTTGAATTAACTGGACCATATGTCTGAAAGATAAATGGTTTGAAAAAAAATGCAGACATTTTTCTTTTTCGCAGTTTTTAAGGCTTCCCTGAAATGATAGCCACTCTGTTTACCAGCACATCAAGAAACAGTAGGTTGACTGGTGTCAGAATTGATTTTTCAGTGCTGATCTGATGCATATAGTAGAATGTAAGTGAATAATATGCAATGACATGCAAGTGGTCAGCTTTTCAGCTCTTATGCTACATGTTTTGCTGCTCCTGGAACTAAAGAAAGGACACCAAAACCAGTCAAATAAATATAGGGAAGTTGTTTGTACATGTGAAAAGAAAACAAAATTTGGACACAAAAGCAAGAAATAAATTTTGAAGTGAAGAAATTTACTTATTTCTCAAATGAGCCCCACAACTTGTGATCAAGTTAGCAAATGCCAAATAATGGAGCTGTAAAGGAGGCAGGTGGTTGTCAAATCCAGAAACTGTGTTTGCATTTGCACTGAGTTTTCCAGTGAGTGAGTCATTACAGTTTTCCAGAAGCTGTGATGCCAGGCAAAGCTCATGTGGAAATAAGACTTTGTTAAAAATATACTTGTTAAGCATTTCCTCTTTATATCTGATGTATGCCTCAGTGGATGTCATAATATTTAAATGGTTGCTTAGTGTTCAGAGTGTGTAAAATGCACAGCTTGGGAATGTACTTAGTCACTTGTGCAGAACTGTGAAGTCAAGGGCAAAAGGCAAGAATGAGTTTCAAGGCTGAAGACTAAACTGCTGGATGAAAAACAATAAGGATGGTGTTGGATACAGACTCACAGCACTGCTCATACATCTTAAACAGATCTTTGTCAGGCACAAAATCACACAGTCCCCACAGTAATAATAAAGCAGCATGCATTCTGTTTTTTACACGCTTCTCCCTTTGAAGAATTGTATTTAGGAGCCAAGTCTTCTGACATATTTGACAAATTTTTATTACTGTGTGTCCAGCACATACAGTTTCTCTCAATATACTTAGAGAAGAGCAAAAAATCTTTTATAAAACGCAGAAGTGTTTTCAGATCCAGTCAAGTGAGATTAGACAGTTTAGTGTGACTGCATGACTGCAGTCATTAATTGAGAGCCAAGGGAGTTCTATTCTACAGAGAGCAGAGTATTTTACAGCATATCTCGGATAAAACATCTTCTGGTCAGTATTAACTCCCAAGCCTTGTTAAAGAGCATAATTGAAAGAAAAATTTCACATAATTTTGCTCCTAAATAATCAATGGCAGCTGAGCACTAGACAAAGGGCCTGATTCTCCCTCCCCTCTCTAAGGCTCTCCAGGCCACATCTGCAGAAACCTGCCTGCAGCCAGTGGAATTTATGGGGGTGTAAAAATATTGTAGCTGATAAGAGAAACAAGCTGGGTACATGCCTGCACAGCTTTTGTTTGCTACAATATTTCTATTCTTTTGAGTTTTCATAGCCTTGTTTTCTTTTGCTGAATACACAGATGTTTTCAAGAGCGGAAGGGAAAATAACTTCAAATATGCAAATAAAAGACATAACTGACAACTTTGTAATAGTGCTGGCATGTCTGTTGTGCTTAAAGCAGATTAAGATGTAAAGAAATCTGGGATTAACTTTTCCGTTGAGCATCATTTTCCAACAAAAAAACCCAAAAAGTGAAAAATCAGGTTACAAGCTAAAAACACTTAAAAGAGAAAAACGTATTTTTCTTGTATGAAAAGGCAGATGGACTTTGGAAAGAGAGATTATAAATAGTTCTTTTTTCACATAGAAATTTTGAAACCAATTAATTTACTGACTTAAGAATCATTTCCTCTAATGCTAGGGTGACCTTTCTAACTTTTTGGGTTCACAAAAGACCTTATTCACAGCATGCTATTCATACATAGCTATGAAATTTTGCATAATGCAAGTGACACTTCTTGATCCATTTTCCTCTTTTTTCTCTTTCTTGTGAATTGCAGCTGTTACATCTGTAGCAGTTTCCATAGTAACGCTCAATTTTGGACTTTACTAAAGGGTGGGAATGAGTAGCTTGAGAATGATTGACCAGGAAATAGGTTTAAAATGAACAATTATAAAACATTTAGGGACTACTAGGAAAAAAAAAACCACCACCACTGAAAAGCCTTAAACCCTTTTCAGTCCCTTACAATGTTAGCCCAGCCTTCCGAAACCACTCCAAACAGCAGTTCTGAACACATAAATCATTAACACTGTGACCTGAGATTTGTCAGCTTGACGAGACAGTGGTTTCTACTGTGAAGATTATGGTAGTATAGCTAGATACTAAATTTTAACACTAAAGGGTCCTGTCATTTTTGCAATCATTCCTCTTTTCTCAGGAAGTGAGCTTGCCCCAGCAACATCCGTGATGGAGTCACATGCAATAGCACTGAGTTGATCTGGGCAGGAATTGGGTTGATAACTGTACACTAAAATTTAATAATTATTTACATGGAAAAAAACCTGTAAATTTAATAGGAAGTCGTGTCCCCCTGTCCCCCCTTCGGTTCAACTTCAGGGACCAAAATCCCAGCCTCAGTCACCACTGTCATAAAATGTGCTTATATGCATTTAGCTAAAGCTGGAAAGAAGAACATTAGTGTTGTGAACTGGTAGAAACCTAAAAAGCCTAGAGGATGGTTTCAGAGTCTACCATGTCTGCTGCACAAGCCCTCCCCATGGAGCGAATATTCACTAGAAATAACTGTTGCAAATAACTTCAAAAGGAAGGACAATAGAGGAGAGGACAGAGATTTGGTGGCTTAGCAGCTAAAACTCTGAACCTTTCACCTCTGGATCCATGTTGAATGCCCAGCTTGAAGTTCTCAGAAAAAGTATTTTCTACTTCAAAATGGAAAGAACTTACCATACATAATTGGAAGTGATTTAGGATCAGGAGCTAGAATAGTAGTTTTATGGGGTCGTGACCTATTAACCTGCACATTTTGTCATGGTGCATTTTACAGCTGGTGACATTTAGTCCAGGGGATAATTTGTCTTGACATGTTTTTGTTTTGTTTTGGGTTTGGTTTTGTGGCAGTGGCACATAGATACTTTTTATGATAAGTGTTTAGATGCTCTAAATTTAATTATTAGAAGGTTGATTATCTAGCTAATCTTTACATAAACAGAATTCTAATGTATTGTAGCAAATAAATTACAATGTAAGTCCATATCTAAAATCAGCATTACAAAGACATTATCGAATTTCCATGGAAAAAAAAAAATATCAGGCAGACGAAACAGAGAAGGCAGATTATGTGCTCTAACTATTGCCTGCCTGGTGGGGATGAACCATGTGGTGATTCCAGGTCACACATAAGTCTCAATTTCATGTGATCACTGTGGATACCTGTTAGAAGACTGAAGCAGATCATGCGATTGAGCCTAGAAAATAACATTTATTTCCTGTTTTCATATTTTGCGTTATCCAGTTGTTGCTGTGCAAGATGAGTTGGCCCTACCTCAAGTTGTGCAATTCTGTCACAGCTGGATTTCTGTGTAGGAGCTGAAGACACTTGGAAGTTCACACAGTCTGCATCTGCAGTATATATGAGCAGTGGCTCTAGTTCATTTGTTAACAAAGACTTCACTTAAGTCTTCACCTGAACATACATTCTGCTATATGCAAAATTAATGAACATGTTTATGCATACATACATATATACACATTCGTAAATAAAAGCTAGGGTTTAAGGGATTGAAAGAGATTTCAGCTTATCCTGATGTGAATTTATCAACCTTCTTCAGAGATACTATGATGAGAAAAAGAAAAGCATCTTATGAAACAATTCACCAGAAGTTTAGCCCTATGAATCATAACAGCTTAGGGGCAGTTGCAGAAGGGGAAAAAAAAACCAAAACAAACAAACTCAGAAAAAAAGTGAAGTACAACAAGATGACTAGTGAAAAAGAGTTAAGTGCTTCACTTCACGGAGCTTGACAAATGGAAGAACACAAATCACTGCAAAGGAAAAAACACGCTTGGAAATCTCTGGAGACTGACTTCACATGGCTAATTTACAACCACATGCCGCATCTGTCACTTTTACAAATCAATGAGAGTGCCTACCCCCTAATAGCACAGGGTCACTGGTAAAGGTTGCTAGTATAGGCCATACAGACGAGACCTTTCAGGATGTCAGAAAAGAACCTCGGTGACGCACATTAACACCCACACGCTCCTTTATGTCACTTCCAATTTACTTTATCTTAAATTGTCAGCTAGCAGAGCTCACTCTCATATTAATAACTAGAGGTTTGCATCCAAGCCAGGAAAAATAAACCCTGCTGATAGCTCCATGAGGCAGCTGGCTTGCTCTCAGGAAAGCCAAAAGGGAAAGATTGAGCTCTTAGTCCTTCTTAGTAGAGTCTGAATTATTAAGGGAAGGAAAAAGATTATATGACTTACAGATGGCCCATGTGAAGTGTATAGAGAAACATTTGTATTTTGTTATTTTCTGTAGATACTGTTCAATAAGAGAGTGATTCAGTTCTTTTACAGTACTAGACTACAAAAGAAGACATTGAGGCTACATATTAATACAAAATGTTCCCATGAGCTGGAACGAGTCCTGAACAGTCCCGAGTTTATATTTCTCTGTGGTATTGCTAGGTATTTAATCCTCTTTCTTACTCTTTTTCCAGTCTTATTGGAGAGACTTAATAGGCTTGATTCACTTTCTGAATTCAGCTGGTAGAAGTTGAGCTGCGGGATTTAGTGCTGGAAACAATAATTGGGTAAATCAACAATGCCAAACGCATCTCAGCTAGCAGGCAGTCCCCCAAAGCACATATCTATCCCTGTTCTTTAATAGTACAGAGCAGGACACAAAGCTAAGTACTTGGGGGAAGTGCTGATACAGCCAGCCCCATAAGTGTACTTTGGCAGGATCACTCCTGTGGGATTACAACTATCTGTTGGGGTAAATCACAGAGGCCCCGCAGCGCTCCCCATGGTAATTGCAGCTTCCTTCTTTCTTGTATCTAATCAGATGAATAAAACCCTAGTTTTCTTTCTGGCTTCCTCACCTAAGGAACATTTATCTACAATTTTGACTGAATCTGCACATGAGAACCTTGTTTTTGCAGGCAAAACTTGAGCATGTTCATTGGAAATCTTAGAAGTGAATGTATTCCTGTTTGGATAATTGTTAAACGTGCTCCTTGATAATTTTGTTGGAATCATTCCCTATTTGTAATTCTTTTAACTGCAGCTGTATTCATTCCGTCATATTATTTTCAAAGTAAAGCACCCTGGCATCGTTTTGGGTTTTTTTTCTGTGGAAGCCATTTCATGCCTCCATTGTTGTCAGCAAGTTTTATCACCTACTTCACTGTCTTCTTTTCCTGGTTATTTATAAACACATAAAATACTTAGATCTCAGCAGCAATCTTGTGGCACCCTCTTCCTTGACAAAAATGACCATTTCTTTCTATATTTTATTTCCTATTTTTAATACATTGTTATTTTTTGGCCTTGTCTTCTCTGCTATCTTGTAAAGCCTTTGGAATGAGACTTCGATGAGGGGCAAGGCTGAAAGCTTTTCTGAAAGTTCATCTACATGGTATCAGCTGGCTCGTGCTTACCCACAAGTATTAGTTAATTTCTTCAGATAAATCTAGTGGCTATACTAGCTATGACTTCCAGCTACAAAAACAATGCCAATTATTTCCCAGTGTATCATATTGATTGCAGTGGTCATAAATTCTTTATTTTTCATCCTTTTGGAAAGAAATTTTAATGGCCTGAAGTTTGACTTCCAAGTATGTCATTTTCAGGATTACCCTTGAAGCACCTTTAAAAGTTGATATCACCTTTGTCACTTTCCTTCCCTTTAAAAGGTAAGTTAAATGTGTCTGCCTCATCATCAGTCACACTTTTTGATTACAGAATAGACATAGCCTAAATAGCAATCAATTTAGCAACTGGATGCATGTCTGGATGGCAAAAAAGATTGAACTAACTGCCATGAAATGTTAAGAGACAACTAAGTAAACCTCTACAGAGGTGTAATATTTACTCAGACTCTTAAACTTCTGATGAGAACTGGTTTTATTTCTGTACTTCTGCTGAGGTGGCTGAGTTTTGCATAGGAAATCTGACCTAGCTGTCAATAATCTAAGGTACATGCATTTCACAACAGTTAATCTACATCTGGTGGCTGACAGGTGGAGAAAATGGGCTGTAACCACATCTGGCAGAGGTGCCCCAAAATAAGGATGTTTAGGAAGTGATTTATAAATTGCAATGAAAATTTTGCCCCTGGATTTAACTCTATTAGGCTTCTGTTAACCAGATTGGTGTAGTCACAGTTTTTGATGTGATACCAGAACAGAAAGAGAACTTGCAGAATTGTTGTTGCTGTTTTGTACAACAAAATATGATATAACTTCTCTCCTGCAGCGAAGTGAAACATTTTCTCTGTTGGAGTGATTCGCAAAGTATACAATGAGGTATTAATGAAAAAATATAGAGCTATGAAAGACATTTCTGGAATTTTACTTTTTGAAACTGAATGCAGGTCTTCAAGCAGTCTTTTCTACTCTTGGGCTTTGATATCTGCCACGTTCATGCTGTGTCTTGGCAGACATAAGCTACAGATGAAGGTAGAGGCTGCTGTTGTTTAGAATAGATTTCTGGGTGTCTTTATGTTATACCATTATGTCATTCCAGATTTAAAAAATTGGTCCTTCAGCAAACTTTCCTTCAGGATTTCCAGCACATACTGACTGTGTTATACTCTGGTAATCACTGTAATTAATTTTTGTTTTACTAATGAGCACTTTATTGTGAATGTGTACACTGTGCAGTGCATGCCGCACTGGTGCTGGGTATTTTGGTCATTTAAACTCTCAGGAGATTTCAATCTAATACAACCACACAGGGGACCAACAGAGAGATAAAGAATAACACATAGATGCAATAGGAAAAACACACTTCTTGTTCTCCTGTGGAGGTAGATACTAGTGTTTGATCAGTTCATATTGCTGCTAGGCTTCATTTCTCACCAATGCTTTCCAGAATGACAGAGAGATACACAAAATCTTGAAGAAGTACAGCTAGAAAAGCTGGATACATCTGCTTGGCAGCTTTAGTGACCTATACTCAGCCTTTATTCAGTTGCTCTCAGTATACTTTCGTCACTTTCTTAGGCCAAGTTGACAGTCTTAATCATGCCTTACCAGCTTTAGTTCAAGAAAGTCTATAAAAATGTATTATTTAATTGTGGTTAAGATAAACTGTTTCTATTTAGCTCTTTTCTTGTATTTGTAGGAATTAAAATATGATTGGGATAAAGCATTGCTTAGAACAGTTTATCTCACAGGAAATCAACATGTCTGCTCAAATTGTGCTGAACACTGAAGGTGTTTGGTAAATCAATGCAGTTCAGAGTATGTAAGTATCAGTTTTAACTCTCTCACCGTCTTTATCCAGAAGATGCTGTGCACAGGAGTGATCTTGATATACCACATGGAAACCAATTAATTTATTGAACTGTCAATAAATGCACAGCTCTGAAACCACAGACAAGAGCGGGTAAGGCACGTAGAAATTTTGCCCAGAAAACCTGGTCTTACATTGGAATCTATCCTTTATTTCCTTGTTCCATTGGTGTTTCAAGGAGTAACAGTCTTCCTAGTGCCTCATATGGGACAAGATTCTTTCTTGTGCTGGGTAACCCCCTTAGGGCAAAATACACCACACAGGAGACATAAGCTAAGAAAAATAAGAGAGCAGACTCCCCTCTAGGTTACATTGTTCATAAAAAAATAAAATAAAATAAAACGGTCTATTCAGACACAGACTGCTTTGGATTAACAATAAAAGCATTAAAATTACACAAGTTCTGTTTTATATATTTTTGTCAAAGAATTATATATTTTTTTAATTTAGATGCCTAAGAAAAATGAGCATTGTCTGTATTTCTCAGATCTCTTGCCTGGAGTTGTACTTTATTGTTCAAGACCCAGTTCTTACTGTTCTATCTTTTTTCTTAATTCAAAGAGCTCCAAGGGTTGTTTTAGATTTTTTTTCCTCTTCCTTCATTTTATAGTTTTTGACGTTCCCTAGTGAATACAGGCAGGTGAATAATATCTAATTTTATCTGTGCATCACCCCTGCTCAGCATGATCCCACAGAAGAAAATGGAAAGAATAATTGACACTGGTCAAGGAGCTAAAGGCTGAACTTGATCCATAATTAAACAATACTTTCACATCACTGAGTGAAGAGCAAGCAGCTCTACTACTCTCTGATGTTCTTTTATAAGACTCATCTCCATTTGAAAGCTTACTTTAAAAGTGGGGTTTTCCCTGTTAGGATTTTTAGCAAAGTTTTAGATTATGCTCTAGATAGTGAAGTTAGTTTTTCTTTTATATATACTCAATAATTTTAATTTGTTGATGCCAAATAATATGACATAAAAGTGAGAACGAACAGAGCTTCAAATAAATTCTGGCACAAACAATGCAATAATTGGTCATTCTTTGCCCTCACTCCTAGAGTCAAGAGGAGGAACTGCCCAGAAGGGATTCCCAGTCCTCACTTGTTCTGGGTGCTGTTGGAAAGAAGAGGTACAAGGTGACACGGGCTGGCAGGAAAGGTGCTACCCAAAACCAATATGCTGTTTAAGCACCCTGGGGACACTGGCATGGCTCCTAGAACAACGTATCAGAACAAAATAAATTCAAAGCCAAAAAATGAAACCTGAAGAATACATCCATCTGCTCCTGTTATTTGTGCTCAAGAAGATACCTTTGGTTTCTTGAACAGATTCATACTGTCTCATTGCATGTGACATTAGTTCTGAGTAGTATCATTGTAATACCAATCCTTCATTTTTTCATTTTAGATAGAAATCAGAAATCACAGGCCTAGTGCAAGCCCCAGAAGTTCTCTCTCTGACTACAGGTTCTCTCAACATCCACCTTGGAGGTGAGGTTCCCACTATAGAGATTACTCAAAAAGTAATGATCTTGCATGATTTTTTACTGAAACACTGCTATATTCTTGTACCTAGCCAAGGCCTGACAAACTCCATGATATTAGGCGTGATCTAGAAAAAGTGTGTCAGCTCCATCTAGATTAAACAGATATTAAATAATAGCTTTTTTCAGAGCTAACCTGTTGGCAAATGAAAATATGGGAGCACTTAAGTGCTTAAATATTCTTGTAGTAGCTCTAACCTCTTATGGACAGAAAATACTGCAAAAAATCAGCCTCACACTAGGTTTCTGCATTGAGTGTTGCAATTCCAACATCAGCATTCAGCCTTCATCTGTGTCCTAGGTTTTCCAAAATTGTCCCAGTCTGCTCAATATCAGTATATTTATCTGTTCACTATCCACCCTGCTGCATATATGCTCTCAACTTGGATTGCATTTCTTGCAAACATCTGCCTGTGAGTTGGAGTGTGCAGCAGTGGGAGAAAGATTAAATCGCATAGCTGGTCTTGCTCATTCTGTGCTTGTAAAGAACAATAAGGGTGTCACATGTCTTCTGCCTGCTGATCCTGGTGGTATGGGCCACGTGTCCATTTTTTGACAGGTATTGCTCAAGAAGACTTATTCTGAGTGAATAAGAATTTTTGCCAATATAAATTTGGGCAATGCTTTTTTTCTTGGCTATAAAAGCCTTTTTTAATCACTGACAAATAGACCTATGAGTGCTATTGTGTACCACATAGCCACAAAACTGACATCTTTGCCATATTAACTTCAGTTGTGGTATTACACACTATTTTGAAAAACAAATATTGCGGGGAAATGGTGCAACAATTTATTTTTTAAAAATGGTACAGCAATTCTGTAAATTATAACTTTTCTTTACAATTATTCCTAAAATAGTTTTGGAGGCATGGACCCCCACGATATATCAATGGGCGTGAACCAAACACTTTTAATATTTATTCTTTTTTACTCCAACAGTATTTAATTATTCTGATGTATTAAACTATTTTCAGTCCTGTTTTTCTTTTTTACTTTAAACTCTCCCCACTATTTACATAAGTAAGTGTATTGTCTTCAGTTTCCCTTTCAGGTGATTCTTGGATGTCATGTAAATATCACTGCGTACTACTAAAGAATATAACTTTCAGTGGATTCATGATTTCCTGGACCTGGAAATAATGATACTGCGTGGTAGTAGTGACTGTGCTGTTACTGCAATGCTTATGAAGAAGTACCCTTTGGGTAAAATCATACTGAATGTTTTAGTAATACTGCACAGAACTTGGACCTCTCTTTTTTTTCCCAAACCAAATTCTGTCATGTGTTCTTCAACTCAGATGTATAACAGAGATGTTCATACATACCAAAACAATCGTCTTTTTTGATTCCGTGGTGTAGAAAACATGACAAGAAATTTTGGCCTTTGGGATTATTTGTTTTCCTTTCAAGAGAAGAAAATGAGAGAAAAGAGTATTCTGAAAGCAGCTACTTAGAACTGATCAGAACTTAAGCTTGAAAGCAAAAGAGGAAAATAAATGAGGCAGGATGAAAAGACTTAAAGGTGTCTTATGTCTGTGAATTGAGATTGTATTCCTTTGAAAGTGCAGTGAGTATTTTCTGATAATCACTAATACCCATATAGCTTTAGCTGCAATAAAATGTATCTGATACTGTTGTAAATACTTTACATATGTTGGCACAACAGTTAGTTATTGTGTTAGTCACAAGACATTGAAGAATAAAAAGCCTATGAAGATTACCACCATTTTAAGACAAAGCATTTACAGGACAAAAGGTGCAAAATAGTAGGCACTGAATTTACAGTAATGTCTAAGACACGGCACCTACTCTGAAAAGCTCCTATATCTGCAGTGTGAAGATATAATAAGATCTTAACAGTGTGGAATATACCCTTGAGAGCCAGGCTGTAAAATGCTGTGATCAGAAAGAGAAATAACTGGGCAGAAAACAAGATAATTGACCATAGAGAAGATAGGAAAGAAGAGAAAGCAAGATTTAATGCTAACAAGGAACCTATTTCTGGAAGATATGGTAAGAAATTATTGCCCTCTATTTTGTTTAGAAGAAGCTTAGACATGGCTAATAAGTGCAAGGTAGGTGTTGTGAAAACATATGATGTGGATTTAAACCATGCTTTTGATCAAAATGATTCAAAGAATTGATGGTGGGAGGCAGAACATAAGGCAGAAAGAAACAGATTCTTTTATTTGCTTAAAAGATGAAGTGATCCTAATTAAATCATCTCTCTTGATTTGCATTGAGTAGTAATGACATTTTCTTCCCCTGGCACTGAAGTATGTTTTACAGTTTCAGCAGCACTATGTGTTTAAATCCTGTTATTGCCTACCAGAATAAACAAGAAGTTTGACATGACTATTTGGGATGTTCCACTTATTTAAAGCTGGATTTGTTACTGCATCTATCACTAGGTTTAGCATGTTCTTAGATCATAAGATAGAGTGTGAGCATCTGTTGTCCTTTCTCTAAGACTTAGAGTGCCACTTGATGAAAATCGCGCTGGGTGTGGGGAAAAATTTTCTCAGAATATTTTTAAAGGCCTCTTTCTAAATGGCCTATTCTTGAGTTGTGACTTTAGGAAAACGGGACAGTAAGCATAACACAACAAATAATCTTGAACAGATGTTTAAAAGGGAGAAATAAGGCACATGTATATTTACAGGGCTTCCTCTGAAAAAAAAGGATAAAAGCTCTTGAGCACTTCAGGCATATGCTGCCTCCATTGTCCTTAGTTTATATAGGTGACAGAGTGACCAAATTTTTGTTTCAAAGTGAATGCTTAAAAGTAGCTGTGTAACACAGTGTTGACAAGTCCCATTGAACAAAATGCCGGAGGCTTTCTCAAGAATAGAATGTTAATAAGTGAGGATGCCTAATGTTAGGTACCACTCTTCAAGCATCCTGTCCACACGGCCTGTGAGGAGCTGCAACTAAAAGAAATCTTGGGAAAACTGAAATATTCCCATTTGGAGGTATTTGGAGAGGCTGACAGGATAGTTCTTCTATTTAAAGTGGGTAATGGTGTTATAACCGGTCATCAGACAATCTTTTAATATGACCACTGCTGCTAACTAGATACTGTAGCAGTGTCCTTTCCTTCTATGGATGGACCATAGACACCATAGACCACCAGACATGGTGGGACAGCTCACATGACTGGAATGTGGTCATGGATGGCTATGTCCTTTTTAGGAAAGATCGGTCGGTGAGGCGAGGTGGTGGAGTTGCTCTCTATGTGAGAGAGCAACTAGAATGTATTGAGTTTGTCCAGGGGCTGTTGAGGGACAAGTTGAAAGTCTGT
>VZRW01009234.1:5359-49844 GCA_013398125.1 Aegotheles bennettii
TCGGAGCCTTGTCTTCTCCAGGCTGAACAACCCCAACTCTTTCAGCCTTTCCTCACAGGACAGGTGTTCCAGGCCTCTGATCATTCTTGTGTCTCTTCTCTGGACTCATTCCAACAGGTCCAGATCCTTCCTGTGCTGAGGGCTCCAGAGCTGGATGCAGTACTCCAGGAGGGGTCTTACCAGAGCAGAGGGGCAGAATCACCTCCCTCGATCTGCTGGTCACAGTTCTTTTGATGCAGGCCAGGGTATGGTTGGCCTTCTAGGCTGCGAGGGCACATTGCTGGCTCATGTCCAGCCTTTCCTCTACCAGTACCCCCAAGTCCTTCTCAGCAGGGCTGCTTTCAATCCCTTGGTCCCTGGGGGACCAAATGTGGCCAGTTTACGTGGCAAAGGCTTCAATGCAGTGAAAGTTACTGGGTTTACTACCAAAGTGCTCCTTACTTACAGTATCCCTCTGTGTTGTCTGTTTCTTTTCATCTTGTATATTTTAGCCATTGATTAAATTTGGAAAGTACAATTTTAGTAGACATTTCTAAAAGAATCAATTCTGTCATTTTACATTGACTCATGTGTCTGGCACTGGAACAATACGAAGCATTATTTCTCATGTGAATAAGAGAGAAGATACAAAATGAATGGTTGAGAGGCTCTTTCTGTAGAGCACAGAGATATTTTCCCCCACTTCAAAGAAAAGGTGAAAGTAAATAAACAGGTTGTTTTTCAACTGTGTAATATAAGCTTTTATGTATCTGGCAAGTGCGTCATATCTTGAAATAATAGGTTTCTGTGTTCTGTAGGAAAACAGTGGATTGCCAGTATAAAATGTAAAGTTCAGAGACACCTGCAAGTCTGACATTTGGATTTCTCTCTTAAACACCCACATGTGAACTGTGCACAGACTGCAGTCCTCAGGCATGTGATTACTAGAGCTGCGCTTCTATTGGAGGTGACAAGTTTAAGCTGGCTTTTCACAGTCCCTTTAAGCTGGCCTAGGTGATTGTTACCACCAAAAGAGGTCTATGTCCTTACAAACACACACCTACCTTGAGCTGTGTATTTCTCGTTTCTTGGCTGCATGAGTGAGCTGCATGAGGAAGCTGTTTTTGCAAAAAGATATTCCTGGGAAATTTATTCTAGCTCCTCCTTCCTCTGTTCTTGGCCATGTGGTCCTGCCTTTCTTCCCTGGTACTCATTCAGTACTTTGCTCAATCAGTTTAACTCATTAATCAACAGAAGGTAACTTCTGATACTTTGCTTTCATTATTTTCTCAGGTTTTAAAGTTAGATCAGCTTGTGAAAGGTCACTGTCAGGGAGCACTGGAACTGAAGCAGTGCAGGTGAGTGTAATGGGGGCTGGAGTTCCCCACTTGGCAGTGGTGAACTGCTGTCTTCACTGCTGTTTCTTGAAGTCCAGCTGTGAATCCTCCAACTCGTACTGGAGTTCAGGTATTTTTAGAGCATTAAAAAAGGCACAAGCCTTCTGAAGCTTAGTTCTTCAACTGGATGTATAAGCAAGCATATTTACTCATCATGATAGTTCATTTGCATTGAGTTCCACAGATGAAGGTGTTTCTACACACAGTATAAACCATAAGGGAACAGCAATGCCCTTCTCCAGCTTACTTTGTCCAACGGTTCAGCTCAGGTGAAATATACAACAGCATCAAGATGCCTTAAGTAACAAATATATTTGGTGTCTGAATGTGAGCAAGCTGTCCATGCTCACATTCTAGTCTGAAGAGTGGAGAGCCCTAATCACAGAATCACAGAATCACAGAATTCTAGGGTTGGAAGGGACCTCGAAGGATCATCTAGTCCAACCCCCCTGCCAGAGCAGGGTCACCTAGAGTACATCACACAGGAACGCATCCAGGCGGGTTTTGAATGTCTCCAGTGAAGGAGACTCCACAACCTCTCTGGGCAGCCTGTTCCAGTGCTCTGTCACTCTCACAGTGAAAAAGTTTTTCCTGATATACACATGGAACCTCCGATGCTCCAGTTTGCATCCATTGCCCCTTGTCCTATCATTGGTCGTCACTGTAAAAAGCTTTGCTCCATTGTCCTGACACTCACCCTTTACATATTTGTAAACATGGATGAGGTCACCCCTCAGTCTCCTTTTCTCCAAGCTAAAGAGACCCAGCTTCCTCAGCCTTTCCTCATAAGGGAGATGTTCCACTCCCTTAATCATCTTAGTGGCTCTGCGCTGGACTCTCTCAAGCAGTTCCATGTCCTTCCTGAACTGTGGGGCCCAGAACTGGACACAATACTCCAGGTGTGGCCTCACTAGGGCAGAATAGAGGGGGAGGAGAACCTCTCTCGACCTACTAACCACCCCCCTTCTAATGCAGCCCAGGATGCCATTGGCCTTCTTGGCCACAAGGGCACATTGCTGGCTCATGGTCATTTTCGTGTCCACCAGGACCCCCAGGTCCCTTTCTCCTACACTGCTCTCCAGCAGGTCAGCCCCCAGCCTGTACTGGTGCATGGTGTTGTTCTTCCCCAGATGCCAAACTCTGCACTTGCCCTTGTTGAATTTCATTAAGTTTCTCCCCGCCCAACTCTCCAGCCTATCAAGGTCTCGTTGAATGGCAGCACAACCCTCCGGTATGTCAGCCACTCCTCCCAGCTTAGTGTCATCAGCAAACTTGCTGAGGATACATTCTGTACCCTCATCCAGGTCGTTGATGAAGATATTGAACAACACCGGTCCCAGTACCGACCCCTGAGGGACTCCACTTTAGACTATATATTAACTATTATGGTAACTGAGTCCTACTTGACACAACAATGTTTATGTTCCTTGAGCTGTTTTCTTCCACTGGGGAGCAATTCAACTGCTCAAACATAGGCATCTATCATCATCCAGGCTTTTAGATAAGAGAGAATCTACACAAGTCCTGTGCTGTTCTGGACCAGCACCTGTAAGCCCGTCACATACACTAAATGTTATGGGACACCTGTGTGGAGGAAGTGAATCACACCTCGATTCCCTTGGGAAGCAAGGGCTTACCCTTGCCTAGTTGGATTCCTTCAACAGCTCCCCCTCTCCCTGTAGAGAGAGAAGGGAGGCAATAGCAGATTACTAAATTACACACTGGAAGACATTGAAGATAGGGCATTTTCCATAGAGACAGACTAGCAGACATTTTGGAGTTCATATAAGTTCATAAAACTGCTAAGTTTTAAATGTAACAAGTTGATGTAGTTAATGTAACTACAAGTAACTATTGAGGTTTGTCAGAATATCTGATTTGTGGATTCATGTACGTGTAAATCTTGAACTAGTCCAGCTTATTTATTTGCAACCACAGCCTGTTCCAGCCAAAGGTAAGCTGGTCTGCTAATTTAGTAACATGTCTTGGCCAGTTCTGGGTACAGAAGGTCCTATCTCTATCTATAAATGTAGGTCTGTGCTTCTATTTTTAACTACATACATATCAATCAGTGAAAACACTGATCTCATTAGGCATTGCTTCTACTCTAAGAAAGCTATTTTCTACTTCATTAAATGAGAAATACTCAATTTCTCCTAACAAAATCTCTTATTTTCCATTAAAAAAATATCTGCAATAAAACACATTGTATCAGGAGAGATCAAAGACAATACATTTATTAAACTTTGAGAAAAACAAACAAAACACTGACATAAGGAAAGTTAAATATAAACTGAAAGACACAGCTTCTGACCAGCGTATAATGGCTTATGTGAGCAGTAAAGTACCAAAACGACATTCTGAGTTTGATTGAGGTATTTAACTATTTTTGGCAATAGAAACAGAGTAAGAAACTTCTTCCAAACACACACATAGGCATTACTTGCATTAGTGTCTCTCATCTATGAAATTCTATATGAAACTAAGTAATGTAGCTGTTAGAAAAATATAGCAGCAAATTAGCAGAATATCCAATGCACATTTACCATAAAGTACTGAAGAATCCCACCCAATAGTTGGGCCCAGTCCTGTAGCTCTTGGTCACGAAAAGAGCATCAGTGAGTTCAGTGGGAGACATCATGAGCAAGACTTGCATTCGCTGCACTAGATACGCTTCTGTTCAGGTCACAGAAAAGAAATTAACATCCCCATTTGTTTTTTAAGAAGAACCTTGCCAAGATAAAACCATGACCTAGGAAGGTAACTTCTGAAGCAGTAAGAGCTCATTGCAAGCTCTGTCAAGTCCTTAATATAGATAAGAGCAAAGAGAGCTTTCACACTGCGCTTCAGTTTTCTCTCCTTCTGAAAGTCTGCCTGACATGGTCAGAGGAGATGCTGTTAGGCTGCAAACACTTCTGAACAATAATGTATTCAATTCCCTTGTTCCACTGAAGTCTTTTAATCCTGTAGCATCTTTAAAAACGAACTGCTGGCTAACTCCTGAAGTCCTTATTGTATTTTTTTTTAATCAAGACTTTATGTGATGCAAGCTAATAAATGTAGCGATACCTTTGGCTGTAGGAGGGCTTCAGAAGCTGTCAAATGTGAAGAGATTATCCTGTTCAGTCACCAGAACTTATTCACGTGTTCTCAAGAATTTTCAGTGAAAGTGTAGCTGCACACTGTTCAATACTGTGGTCAACAAAATTTTGCTTATACAAATTATATTATTAGCATTAACCAGAATCTGATGAAGAACAGAATAATTTGCCCAAATATTTTGTATATTTTAAAGTTTTCTACAAAACTTTAAATTTATATTTCTACATTAGTTACAATAAGATAGTAATAGAATCTCTTATTTAAGTTTCTACAATATTTCAAAATTCATCTATGGGTTTCTCTGGAGGTATAAAATGGCTCTGTAAAAATCTATTTTTTCTTTTTACTGTGAACAAAACTTTTATAAGAAAACTCCTTTTTTAAGATTGCAGCAATTACATTCCTTAGATGGGTCATCATAATTGAACTACAGTGCGCAGTTTAATAGAAAATGTTTACAATTTTATGACTAAAATATTAAAATATATCTTATCAATTTGTATAAATCAAAAAGATGTGTTATTTATTCAAGCTACTTTTGTTTTTAAACTTGTATGTTCAGTTTCCATCTATTGATATAAAGATCTCTGCCAACAGCACAGTTTTTACTAAATTCTTAGACTTTAAACCATACGATTTTTAGCTTTATCAAAAAGCATCATTTACTGTACATTAAACATACTAATTTCAATGTTTAGTATCACAAAAATCAACACCCACAAGAACAAGACAGTCACTGCTAGTAAAACAGTCTCAAGACAAATTCATAGGTAGTATTTACAGAACACGATAGGAATATTGTCATGAATATTTTATGTTGCAACATTTCAGATAAAATTATAAGAACCACGACAAACTTTTAGACTTCATTTTGGTTTCAGCGTACAAGCCCGACCTAACTCTCTGCTGTGAAATACTGCACACATCTAGTCAAAGAAGAGCTATGGCATGATTTTGTTCAGCTGATCTGTGCTCACATAGCCACAAGACATGTTGAATTCCTTGTCTGGAACAGGCAGTGCAGTTGCATTGAGCACCAAGCCTTGTGGAGAGTGAACAATATGAATAGACGTATAGTCTGGGACAGGCATCTCTGAACTTGGGGTTTCTGCTGTTGAAGCTCCAATATTGACACCGGCAGTGGTAAAGCTCTCTGTGGTGAAGTAAGCGTCCTCGTTACAGCTTTGCTCCTGAACATGCGGCTCATCCTCTTCATGGGAAGTCACAGCAATACATACTTTCACATCTGCCTCGCAGAAGTAGGCGTTGTCCATGGTGATGTTTTGTTCCGTGCAGCCTTCACACTGTGCTATCCCCATGTTAGATTTCTTCCCTGGTGAAAGGACAACACGGCCTGCTGGAGTAATATCACTCACTTGTGCATAAAAGTCCGTATTTGTCAATGAAATCTTGTTACTTAGCTGGGTATGGACTGGTGGACGAGCTGAGTCAGTGCTATCTGCAAAAGGCGGCCACAGCTGGCTATTTTCGGACTGAGTACTCATGTGCGGCTGTTGGGTGTCTGTGTCGGCAAGGCTTGGAAGGGATTCATCATTATCTTTTCTATCAAGGCACAAGAGATCCTCTTCTTTTTCAGCTACCTTTTTGAACTGATCAATATCTGAGATGGCATCACATGTGTCACTTGCACTGAAATCTGTCTCTGGAATATCTGGTTCACAACAACTGGCCCGTCCAGAATCATCATCCTTTGCTCCCAAGCAACTGTGTGATTTCAGATGATCTTCACTCAGGAGCCTGTCAGTATCCGACACTCTGTTCTTTTCATCAGTGTCTTCTATGTCCAGCTCAATAAACTCAACCCACAAATCGTCATTGTACAGCTGTGTCTTGTAGTTGTCATGGCTGGCTAAGATGGAGTTAACTTCATCTAGCTTTCCTTTCTATAAAGCAAGAAAAGATGAATGTTATAAAGGAAGTAATAAAAATGCTTGTGCTTTTTATGATGCTAATTTAAGGAAAGGTAACTGTAGCTGATGTAATAATTTCAAGGTGTTTTTTTTTAATAATTTATGTAAACTAATTTGGTGGCAACTCCCCACAAGTCATATTTTTTTTCTATAAAATTTTACTGCCTGGGACAACAATTGTCACCTGCTAATACAATGATTCCCACTGTAGATTCCAGAGCACAGTATTACCTTCAAGAGATCTGAGTCAATCCCTTTAATCTTTGGAACTGGCACAGGAGGAAAAATCAGCATTTTTAACCTGGAAAAAAAAAAAGATGGCTTTTAATTGACAGTGGTCCTTTTTGAGGAAGTTATAAAGAAGAGAGCCTTACATTGCATATACTTAATTACTTCAAAACTGAAATGTTTGAAGATTCAATTTTAAATAGACCTAAAGAAAAGAACAATTTTTTTTCTCTCATTGCAAATAAAACCCCCAAGTTTTATGCAGCCTTTGTTGTTGAAATTACATATATTTATGTGGGAGTCCATTTTGGAGTCTAGTCTTTGACAATGTAATGCTCTATAGAAGGTGTAAATTCCTAGAGCTCTGTTAATAGTTTACCTTTTTACATAGTTTTCAAAGCAACCTGATACCAACCTCAGTGTGAAGAGTGACTTTCCCATTTTTTTTTTTCAGAGACACAGTAGTCTTGCATAAGACAAATAAATTTAAACAGGGGAACAGAAAAAAAGGGTTGGTGTAGAGAGTGAAATACTGCAGCCTGCTCCTCCGCAGAATACATTGCAACATCCACCACAAGATGCACCAGTTTGAAGGAAAGGGTGAAGGCCCACAGGTCCAGAAAAACTTTCTGGATGAAGGGTCATCAGTGGAGAAAATCCTCCTCCAGCAGTCATGATTAGCATGGAAGGATAGGTTCTGATCAGAGGCATGCTTTAGCTCTCAGCCTCTTCCAGCCATTCCTTGCTCAGTGTGCTGATCTTAGTAAGCTCCTGGTCCCATGTGCAAGTTCTTCTTGCCCCATTCTGAACATATCAAGCTTTTATCATGCATTGTATCAGGAGCCTTGCTCTTAACTCTGGGACCCGGATGTTACTGCAGGGAGTGGCTTCCTGAAATGAAACTGCCAAAGCACAGTGCTGTTTGCCTAAATTATTTTTTTAGAGCTGCTCCAACTGCACCATCTTGTTTTCATTTCAATGACTTGTCCTTATGCTGGTATGTGCAAAACACCTCAGTGTTCATTTTTGAAATATACATACAAGACCACTGACAACATGTGTGCATGCACTGGGACTTCACCATGGTGTTGCTCTGCAGTCTTGGACAGCACTGGTATGACATTCAAGATGAATTATTCTGCCAAAACCAATCCCTGAACACACATATTAGGGGATGAATTAACTTTGAGACCATTTTTTTTCATTTTTATATATGTGTCATTGTTTCATTTTTATAAATGACACAATTTTATAATTTTTATAAATGACACAATCCTGTGCTTTATTTTATTCCTGTTATTTACAGGAGCTGCAGTCTATCCAGAGACCAAATAATCCCCTGTGACTCAAGCTTATTCTCTTGGCTCAATGAAGAAATAGTCATAGATTAGTGGAACAATCTAAGAACAAAAACAAATACATAGACACATGTTTGTGTGAAACCTGTGAACAGTATGTGGGTAAAAATAGTATTTACAAAATTTGAATGGACCAGAAAAACAATCCCCTTCAAAGCCTAACTGAATTAATGCTGTAAATACTGTAGAATAAAATGTTCTGCAATCCAAAAGGGAAAGGAGCTGTCAACATCATCAGATTCCTGCTTGTGAAGGCCCAGTATGTACATATGCCAGTGACCATGTAGCTTGTGAGAATGGACAACAATTCTCAGAATAGTTTCTAGTTCCCTATATTTGAAACAACTGATTCACACTAATTTTTAAACTACAAGTACATAAAATCTGACAAATAAAAACTCTCTACCTTGGTTGTTTAGTCAGCAGGATTAAGATCACTGTTATGGTCAGCCCACATGCTCCGAAGATAACAACTAAGAACCATGGAAACTCAATTTCTGAAACAACAGAACAAAAACATGTTAGCAGGAATCTACATCCCTATTGCATCTTTAATTTCAACCTTTTCTTCCACTGCCTGAGGATTCCAAAGTGGTGAAAACTTACAGCATAATTTTTGGTTACTTGAATATGAAAGTTCTGTGTTAAGCAGAAATAAAAATACCCTTTTGGTCTTGATGGTTTCCATATGGCATTTGTGAGTCCACGGAGACTCCTTGCAAAACCAGACTGAGTTTTTCAATATAAACAAGATCTTAGTTCAGACAATATATGTAGCAAAACCAGCCATGAGGAACATTCTGCCTGCTTGGACGTGCTACTGGTAGTGCTGATGACATATAATGCTACTGCTTGTTCACCCAAGCTGAGAGAACATTATTTATAGCACACTAAATCATAGGCAAACTATTCTTACAGAAACTAATATAGAGTGGTCTCAAAAAACATACTACTCCTCTTTCTGAAGGCTGAGCATTAATTATATTTCGAACCATCGACTGAAAAAAAAATTAAAATTCTCCCTTTTATTTACCTTGCAGGTGGCTACAAAAAAATTAGGTCATTGAGAAATGTAGTTTGGTAGGAATGAAGAACAATGCTGAGAAATGGAATGTTTTATCTTTTAAATACTGGCAATTCCATGATACTTAAGCTGACACTGTAGAACACAAATAATAAAGACATTTATTCTGGCTGTAGTCTTAGATTCTTCTCACTTGTTCCTGATCCTTCCATAGAAACTTTACTCATTTTTTGGGCCAAGGAATACAGGCCAGAAAGCTTTAGAATTCTATACATGAACATAAATATACATCCTTTTTGGAAAAATAAAAATAAATTCAGGTATCGGTTTTAGACCTGTGCTCCCAGCGTAGATTTTGACTGGACATGTTTTCAGGCATGAGTAAAGTCCTATCTGGTATGTCCGTGTTAGACATGTCCCTATTTTAATGGAGAACCAGTAACTCCTTGTCATGTCAGTGAGACCTGCGAATGTTCAGCTGCTTCACAAAGTTAGAATATTACATTTGAATTTAACTACTTCAAATTTTTAATACATCGAAAATTTAAATTTTCATTCTGCATTCTAAAGGTGATATACAAAACAAGCAAGAATACAGATAACTGTTGCTGTGTGAGATGTATAGATATGGATCAACTTCCAGAATTTGGGCTGTAGTGACTGAACACAAATGTATCACACAAAAGTCACATAAGACTGTGCTTGTAGGCTGGCCTTAGATTTTCACAGTATTTTAATTTTGTTCATATGAAAATCGTAACAACTTAATGCAGCTGGGGTTAATAAATTACTGCCACATGTCCAAAACATTAGCTTTCCATATAAATTAGGAATGAAAACTAGTAATATGAAGAGTTCAAAAGGAGAATCTAGCAAGATTTTGAAAGGTAAGAGTCATGGGTGATTTTACACCCTGGAAAATGAAGTGAAGTAGCTTGTTAAAATAGTTTGCTGAAGAGCTCATGTTTTGAAGAGTTAATTTTGTAGCTTAGACCTGAGAATGCTTTAGGAAAAGGCACTGTCTCATTCTTTAATAGAAAAAATGTGGTGCTCAACAGCTGTTTCTTCTTCTGTCTTTAACAGCCCTTTAAAAGCAAGTACAAGACAGAAGCAAGAATCAGAAAAACATTCACTGTCCTTCATAGTATTAGGCAGATCATAAAAGCATATAATTCTGATAACAAACTTAGCCAGCAATATATAATAGAAGTGATAATTCTTCTGTTCACTACTGCAGTGCTTGTCTTAGACGACATAGTATGAGATTTAACTGTATTTTAGGCTCTATAAGATGGCCAACAGCAGTTATTATTTCTGTTTCTTAAAGCTCTCTGTATTTTTGCTCTCTGATGACCTGGGAAACAGTCTTCATGAGTTTACTTCTGAATTTGCATACGGAACTTGTACATTCTCAATCTCACCAAACATTTTTCATGTAGTAGGCTGAATTATCAATCTACTAAAGCATATAACATCAATGGTAAGGAGAAAAAAAAGAATACCACCACCAAAAAGACAAAAAGACAGCATGGTTATAAAACCAATTTGCTTATTTACCTTCAGCACAATGAACAAATTCAATGCCTATTTGAGAAAAAGACACATAAAGGATTTCACTGAACTCCCCAAATTTTTCAGAGGTACGTTGTCTTGATCGGACTCGTATCTCATAATCTCGTCCCATCTTCAGAGAGTACAGTGGAACCATTGTTGAGAGCCTGGGTTCTAACTGTAAAGACAGAAGGACTGTGATTTATTTGTTGGAGTTGTACTGGCAATTTTACACTGCTTCTCGACTTCAGAAATAAACATTTGAAGATGTTTTGCTACTCTGAACTGTAAGGATGCCACAAGAAGATTTCAGAGAAAATTCACACCATTTACTTTTGACTTATTAGCCATCAAGCTTTGCTGTGATTCAGGGGACCAAAAGGGGAGAATCCAAACTCTCTGTAAATACAGTCAGTGAAAAAAGCCAGCTATTCCCAGTTACATGCCATAGGTAGGTGGTGTGAGCATCTCCCAGCGATCACATCAAGTTGTAAATCCTTTTGACTCTTATAATACATTAGTAGCTTCACAAAGCCAAAAACCTTCTTAAAATAACACAGTAGTCTTAAAACTAGTGTAATCTCCACTATAGAATTAATTTTAAGGAGAAAAAATATTTAAATGCCTTCTAACCAGATGCATTGCATCTTACAAATGGGGAACACTGCATGGCTCCCAAAATATTCAACTACACATGAAATGTGATAACAGAGACCCTGGAAGAGCTGGCATCAGACTCAGTCTTGAGACTTTGACATGAAGTATTAACTGCAACATACTTAGATACTGCCACATATCAAATTAGGTAGGAAGTCACATTAGAGGTCTTAATATGTGAAATCTCTCTCCTCTTCTATTACTCGTCTAAGAATATGCATTTTAACTCCAACAGCCCAATAAACATATATATATAAAAAGGAAAATTCACTCAAAATAGAAAGCCATGTGGCAGAAATTATATTCTTTTACTTCACAATCAAGGATGCTAGTGGGAAAACCCATAATGGGCTAAGAATTAAAAAACCTGGAAAAAAGCAACCATTTGGGATTTGAAGGAAGCTTCAACAACACAATCCTATAATCCCTGTAGCTGCATAATTTAAACTTGAGATGCATTCTGTTGGTAGATACAATCTGTGGAGCTCTCAGATCCTTGGTGACTCAAGACTCAAGTGTTCTGAGAACCAGCCAGTCAGATTTTGGAGAAAGCAGTGATCCCTCACAAACTCATTTTCTTTGCTAGTGGTTGAGCACGTGGAGAACCACTGATCTGCACCATGGAGGTTTTTAACATGTGAAGACTATCCAGTTCAAAGACTTTCCAGTTGGAAAGTGTTGGGAAGGGTATACAATATATACTAGCTCAGTTTACTTATTTCATGCTATCAAGCCATAAAGAAATAGCACACTAAAGTTTTATATGTAAGATTTTTGATTTTGTGTTTGTTTGTTTTCTGAGCCAATGAGTGGAGATTCTTAGGGATGCTGGACCACACAAAATTTTATGTATCCCAAATAATGGTGGCACTTAGAAGAAGCAGTATGCAGGCTAAACTAGAGCCCTGAAAAGTATCAGGTAAATATAGGAAGTTTCTCAGAAAATAATTTTGATCCTCTTATCTCTATAATTTGATGTTAAAATATTTTAATAATTAATGTTTTAGTCCTCCTTCAATTCATAAGTTATTTATTTTCAGTTAGTAAATGGACTGAAAAATATGAATGGTATACATGAAAAATCAAACCGGTTAATCCCAAAACATCTAAAAAAAATTACAAACAAGTCTCAGTAACAGGAAGACAGTACAATTTAAGTACTATAAATTGTGTACAATTTTTTGTATCAGTTATATGTACAAAGCATTATGGTATATTCAAGCAAAGACTATCCTTTGTGTTAAAATCTAGTAATAACAGTATAAATAGACATTTATCTCTTTACTGCTTCAACATTCATTACAGAAGGTATTTGTAGCAAAGAATGAAAACAGTGCCATTGTTGCTCCAATACTGTCAATCAGAGTTTTGCTACTGTCCTAGGCCAGACCAAGATTTTGTTCAGAAATTTCTCTTTTGTGCTCTAATGGTATCTCAGGGAATTATGCCTTGTTTGTGCTTTTAAACTGAAAGGCACAATAACATACAATATATACAGCTGCAGTACAACATAATCTAAAGTACTATTTTTCTTGAGGCAAGTATAGTATTTACCAATTCATTATCTGTTTTCTGAAAGAAGAAACACTGATCTTCAAACCTTTGCACCCTTGAGAAAAACTATTCTCAAGGCATGCTGGAATTATTGATGGTACTGGAGCAAGAACAAAGCTTTATTAGAGTATTTATCCTATTAGTGCCTAAAGGCTTATAAAAAAATTAAAAATGTGCATTTTTAAAGAGGTATCTGTATTGCCACCTGCTTTTCTAAATCCCATAAACACACTGCAGATTTTCAAGTTTGTAAGGAGTATTGATCTACTGTCTAAATTTAACTAATTTTGTAGGCTTTAAAATATAGTGGCTGTACAGTAAGCATAGCTTAAGCCAGTATAGAGAGAAAGTCAGACAAGTATTAGGAAAAAGTTACAGATATTATAGGCCTGTTTGGCTGTAGACTTACTAATAAGGAGTAGGATAAACAGAAAACGCTAACACTGAGAAGGGTCAGAGGTGAGGAAGGGCCCAGGGTCTTTCATGGATGAAGGCAAGCCAACCAGTTTGATTGTGTTTCAGTTGGTAAACTTGCCTTTTGTAGATTAAGACAAATTCATAACACTATTACCTGCCTTCCTTCTATCAGTTAGCTCAGTTCATATTAATAAGAAATCAAAGGAAGGGTTCTGCTCTGAAATGATGTTCTTATTGCATTGAACTGGTATTCAGAAAGAGTTCTCCATTGCAAACATGCCATGACACACTGGCACTTAACCTATGCATTCAGGTAAGCTGGATACAATTTCTTCCTCCTAACAAGAAAACTAACTACATAAGAAGTTAAGTGATTTTCAAAAAGAAAAAAAAATAATATTTGGGGTATATATATTTTATATTTTCATGGACTATCCATATAGTCACAAATTTTCTGTTGCTGTCTGGTATGAAATCTGTATGTCTTATCAATGCTGCATAAATTTCATTTGCTTATTGTACCATATTTTAAATTATAAGACAAAGATTTTCTTCCTTTTTTTTTAATCTACTGAAATGTTAATTATAAATACTAGAACTCTACAGATCCCCCTGCAGAATCTGGATTGACATAGTGACATTCTCCAAGCAAAATGTTCCTGTTCTAAAAGTACCATGCACTGTTTCAAATAGCTGAGGTACAGGAAAATAATAGATAAATATTTTATCCTGGAAAGCACTTGATATATCTGACTACTGCTATACCTTCTCATCTAACAAACGGATTTCAGGATTTATTATTGTTATCCTGTGTGCCAACTATCTTNNNAACTATCTTGACACATAGACTTACAATGTTTGTTAGAAAACTTTTGAAGAACATGAGCATATTGTTTAAGACTTAAGGCATCACCTAATTAGCAATTACAAACCATTTGCTTTTCATAGTAGTACAAAAAATGTTAGGGACAGAACAAGCCTGCACTGTACTATGACTATTGCATAATAAATATTTGCTTCATACCTCCTTCCATTTTGTCTCATTAACTTCTTTGTACTGCAATTCATACTCCAGAGTAATCCATCCCTTCTGAACATCTGCTGTTGGTGGCGGGTCCCATCTTACTTGAATATCCCCATGGATCCCAGTCTGACTAGTATTTAGCAGAGTCCAGTTAAGGTGGACAGGAGGATCAGGTAGTACTGTTTAAACAGAGTATTTGGAATAAACCAGCCGGTTTTCATTGTGAAATGATCATTCTTACTACACACTGTTACATGATTTCAGGACTAAAAAAGCATATTAACCACATATTTGCTGATCAAAATCTAAGCCAATGACAAGGTCACTACAAGTTTAGTAACAAGAAGGCACCCTGCCACTGGTGGTAGACAGATTCTGCATAAATCTCACCTGAGTGCCTAATAAAGAAGACTAAGAATGTATTACCTATTACACTACATTTCTCAATAGTAGCTTATAAAACACTGAGACATAAACAATACTCCATCAAAATTTAAATTTAGACTTCTCACTAGAAATAAAAACTATAATTGGAGTAACTCAGAAAGATAATTTAAATATTTAGTAACTAATACAGAAGTACATTGAAAAACTATGGTATTGGAAAAATTAAGCTAACTGCTCAGCTGAACAAAAGAGAGCAGTGGGTATTGTAGTCATTTGCAGGAATAAATTAATTGCATATACATACATCACTGCTCTGAACAAGCAACATCTGCAAAGTCTCAGACAGTCATACTTAACATTGCAATAAATATATATTATTATTATATATATATACACATAGAATAAATATATGTTCTAGCTTAGAAATGCTAAACATCCTGATTCTGCAGATTAGTGTTGATTCAGGGACAAAAACCTATTTGGTTCCAGAACTTTGCAGAATCAATATTTTAACGCCATCCTTGCTCACCCTGAACAAGAGTATTAGCATCCATTAGAAAAGGATCAGAGTGACAACAAAGGCAAACTCATTCATCTGCACACATTTGAGAGACCACCAGTATTCAGAAAGAGAAACCATGTATTCGCTTTTATCCTTTTAGCTTTCTTCCATTCTGGCAATATTTTCTGGTGTGGATCACATTACATATCTTACAAACTCAAATCTCTTCCCATACATCATATTTTTTAGAAACTAACCTTTCTGAGAGGGAAAATTTAAATACAGCATGAGTAATATGAAAGCTTACAGCATTACACCTATTGTGATATAAAAATATAGAGGTAAAATGCATAATGGATGCATACCTATTTCATCAACGCTGAAACATTTTTCATCAAATACTTCATCTTTATTGGCAAGCTTAACACAATACGGTATCCAAATAGAGGTGTAGGATGTGTTGAAATAACAGCTATTTTCTCCTGCAGTGATATAATCAGGGCATTCTTTCCAGTCTTCATCATTCCTAGAATGACAACAAAAATGTAATATACATGAGAGAGAGATTGTTAGGTCTTACAAATTACAAATTATAGATGTTACAAGACACATTGTTGATAAGTCATAACTATCATGGAAGTGAGAAAAACATGTCAATATTGATTGTGATTTACAATGAAATCAAACCACAGGAGCTGAACTGGGATGTAGGCACTGAAGCATTGATTGCTCACATGGGTGAAGTGCCCAAGGGTGGATACTGCAGGACAGCTGACACAAACCAACCCAGCACTGCAGGACGTAAGAGAAATACAGCGCTGTGAGTGAGGAAGGGATAAATTCCTCCAGATACAGAGCTTCTAAAGTACAGGCTTGGAACTACTAGCAAGAAACCTCTTAGGTTTTCCCATTCTGACTTTGTTCAAAAATTCATAAATGTTCTTTGTAAATAGAAGAATTGCAGCAGAAAATACCATATTCATTTCATCTCCTAAAAAAAGACAAACCAGTAGACTATATTATAAAAAATGGCATGAATTCTCAGACTGAGAAACACTGCTACCTGTGTATGGTCATTTCCTTACTGTCAAGCTGAAACTACTCAGCAGGTTCTCAACCAAAGAAGTCTTCAGTTAAATCAAAATGGGAATGACCAAATTGTTAGAAATAGTCTACAGGAAAAGTGATACGTATTATTCAGTATTTCTGAAGCCACTTTAGGAAAACAAATCTCACAGCGAACAGATCTGTTGTTGCTGCTCGTTATCTCATTATGATCTCTCAGCCCAAATATAGATCAAACAGGGATCGCTTCAAAAATTACAGTCTTCGTTTGTTAACAACATATTGTAAATGCCTATTCTTAGCAAGAGCCATTGAAGCTGTATAGAAGGAGTATCAAGCGAAATCCACTATGCCAACTGCAGCCCTTAATACTGGAGTGGGTGCTTAGGAAGTAAAAATGCAGATGCTACACAACTTGAGCAAGTTCTGCCACTAGGCACTGGTCTTAGTGCTCAGCTGATGAGATCAGACACTTTTCTAAAGGAAATGCTGTAGCTCTGTCAGAGTCAGGACTTGATAAAGGTGTATACAGTTACATACTATGGCTTGTGTTAAGTAGGTGGAGACTGGGTTAGATGATAGAGTTCAGTCCTGAGTCTTAAACATTGCTTGCACATTGAAACAGAAATATTTTTAATGTGGATTTTCAATTCACATCTTTTATTGCAGCATTCTAATTTCTAGGACAAAGATGAAAGATGTGATATGCTCAACTTATGTGGTACTGCTTTATTGTAGAGTTTAACTGATTTTTAAAGTTTGTACCCTCATGGTAGATGCCACTGACAGCTCTCAGCTAAACATTTACACTTCAATAGTGTTTTTAACTTGGATTCCTATGTGTCTGAGAAGTCTCAGGATGTATGTAAGAAAGTCAGCTTTGCCCTTAGGCTTAAGTTTGCTAAGCAAATGTATCCTCACCAGTATAAAGTGTCTGTACATAAAAAAGGTTGAAACTCACTACATTAGATGGAATGGAAACTCACATCCTCTATTCTTGTAAACAAATGGCCTGTTTTCCTTTATAGCCCTTACTGGTAATGTCTATGTCCTCTTTCAGGCTAATCATTGTAGCAACCTGAAAATTACAAAAGCTTAAGTGGAATGTGAATCAGAATTGAACAGGATTCAGTGAAATGTAATCCCCAGTCTCAGAGCAGCCTCCACATCTGTACACAGATATAACAAATTTAACAAATTTCACAGTTGCAAGTAAGGTTTATAAGGAACAAACTGAAGTTCCTTATTAAAATCTCCTTTTCCCAAGCCATACAGTGTCCATTTTGGATTCTGCAACCTGAACCTAAATTTAATAAGAATGTGTTCTTAATTATCTGCCAAGTAATGCTTGTTGCTGCAAATTAACAACAAATTTTGACATTGAAAAATATGCACTTAAAACACGGTTTTATGCTCTTCAATCAGTATGGCTCATACCATAGCAAAAAATTAACAGCAACGAGCTTACAGGCATAGCAAAATATATGACTTCTCTCTTTTCCTCTTTCTTTTGTTTTTTTTTTTCCATATTATATTACCTTTTCATGTACAATAGTTGTATTGTTCCTGGACCAGTGAGGTTATAAATATTTCCATCAGTCCAATAACATGAAAACGTCTCCAGTTCAGGTGATCTGCACTTGCTGATTTGTGGCCACTGCAAAACGTCTGTCAGGAAAAAAAGCAGAGGACAGAAGGAGACACATTAAACAAATCCGTAAGACAGACTAACATACTGTTAAAATGAAACTCAGCATTTTAAATGAATAATTAACTTTTCTTCCAATGCCTTATGTACAGTGAAGCAAGATGTAAATTCTTCTTATGTGCATATATATAGATGACTATGTTTCATAGAATGGTTTGGGTTATAAGGGACTTAAAGATCATCTAGTTCCTGCCATGGGCAGGGACACCTTCCACAATACCAGGTTGCTCCAAGCCTCATCCAACCTGGCCTTACACACTTCCACAGCTCCTCTGGGCAACCTGTGTCAGTGTTTCACCACCCTCACAGTAAAGAATTTCTTCCTAATATCTAATCTAAATCTACCTTCTTTCAGTTTGAAACCATTCCCCCTTGTCCTGTTGCTACACGTCCTTGCACAAAGTTCCTTTCCAGATCTCCTGTAGGCCTCTTCAGTTACTGGAAGACAAATTTGAAAGATGGGTCCAGCTCTCTTTTGTGCAGTGTAGGAGTGTTAGTATCACAGCCTGACACACAGTGTGGGGATCTGCCAGCCCTACAGCTGTAGCTGGATAGAACAGACTAGACTCTCTCAGTTGGAAGGGTCCTACAACGATCATCTAGTCGAACTGCCTGACCAACTCAGGGCTGACCAAGTGTTAAAGCATGTTGTGAAGGGCATTGTCCAAATGCCTCTTAAATACTGACAAGCTTGGGGCATCAACCATCTCCTGTTTGACTACCCTCTTGGTAAAGAAATGCTTCCTAATGTACAGTCTAAACCTCCCCTGGTACAGGTTTGCATCATTCCCACACATCCTATCACTAGGTACCTGAGAGAGGAGCTCAGCACCTCCCTCTCCATGTCCCCTCCTCAGGAAGCTGTAGAGAGCCATGAGGTGGCCCCCTCAGCTGCCTTTTCTCCAAACTGGACAAGCCCAGAGTCCTTAGCAGCTCTTCACAGGACATTCTTTTCAGCACTTTCATTAGCTTTGTTTCCCCCTCTCTGGACACATTCAAGGACCTTCACATCCTTCTTAAATTGTGGGCCCCAGATCTGCACACAGTGCTCAAGGTGAGGCTGCATCAACAGTGGGATAATCACCTCTTTCAGCTGGCTGGTTGTGCTTGGTTTGATTAGTTCAGGACAGATACCTTAAATTAGCTCTGCACTTGTTTTAGAGAAAGTGTGGTACCGCAGAGCTCAGTATTGGACTTAGTATTTACCCAGCTGAGCAGTTTTGCAATGTGTCTAACTCATTAGAGTAGCCTTGAACTGAGTTCACGTTTATGTATATGACATTGTGTAGATATAACCTTGCTCTAAGAGAGATAAGGGCAGCTCTAGACATGTACTTGTTCTACCACATGCCGCTTCTATAGACGTAATTTCTGTTCTTTGTCAAAACTGAAACAATGTAGGGCCATGAAATGACTGCTACAATTAGTCAGCCTCATCAACCCTTGTGAGAAAAATAAAAACAAAAGTTGTGGGTATGACTCACTGCTTTCAAAGAAAGTACTTAACTTTTTCCTGATTTTTAAGGATCCAATGCCAATGCTTCCTATTTGGCCTCGAAGGCTTTCCAGAGGGAGATCTCATGCACAAGGAAGTGCATGCTCTTGACTCACTATCTGGGAAACATGATCATTTATTTAAGAAAATTTCTCCATAAGGTGCTTAAAAGTAGATATTAGTCAGGTTTTTATGACTGGTGAAGTGATCCCTGGTCAGACAGAGATGCAATGCTACTGGACTCTGCATGCAAAGTTCTTCGCAAATATTTTTGCAGTATCACAACTGTGAATATCAGAATTTCAGACTAGATATGAAGAAGAAATTTTTTATGATGAGGGAGGTGAAACACTGAACAGGTTGTCCAGAAAGGTGGTATGTACCCCATCCCTGGAAACGTTCAGGGTCTGGTTGGATGGGGCTCTGAGCAACCTGATCTAGTTGAAGATGTCCCTGCTTACTGCAGGAGGATTAGATGACCTTTAAAGGCCCTGTCCAACCCAAACCATTCCATCATTCTATGATAATATCTGGTACAAAGTATTTCACTCAAAGTTGGAAAAAGTATTAAGGTACAGACATCCACACATACCAGACGCTTCCCCCTACACATGAGGATTTTGTGACCTTCCTGCACGTTGACTTCTTTACTCACAGCTCAGATAGGCACAGCCACTCAACTCTAGAGCAGTTTGTATTTTTTGGGCTCAATGGTTCAAATTGTGTGCTTTATATTACACACTGTGAAGTATCCACATCAGGCAGTAACTAATACATGAATATTATGAATTTCTGTTTTGCTCATCCCATATCATTGCCTCATTTCACACTTTGGACATTGAACAAGGCCTGAACATATGTATGTAAACAAGAGATTTCCTAAGCTAGGTGGATTGCAACACCCTCCCACCCCACCCTAAGCATTTAGAATTCTTCTTTCCAACCTAAAAAACCTGATGGTTTTTTGGAAAGATTTAAATAGAAAGTGTTTTTTCTCTTTCTTAGCCAGCCAAATGTTCCATTTCACTGAATTTAAGTGTTTTGGGGTTTTTTTTTAAACAAATTTTTAAATTAAGTGTTGCAACAAATGGAAAAAATCACACTGTTCTGTTTCAGACAATATTGAAACAAAACATTCTGACTATTGTGCCTGATTTTGTTTGGTATGGTATGCAGTAATTTACAGCTTTGACCTAAGCCCCAAAATTATTTTGATTGACCTTGATTTGAGCTTTTACACATTTTTACATTATTCATCAAACAATTTTCACGTTAGAAATCTTTGTTAAGAACAGCACATGATCATGAAAATTGCAAATTGTCATAACATAGATCCAAAATAAAACAGAAGATTCAAGAATAGTATTCTACTTACAACTTTTTAAATATATGAATGTTCCAGCTTTCAAACTTGAACTTTCTTTTTAATTGAAAATCAGATCATTGTTTAAAAGCAAAACAAAGAAAAAATACATGAAATTTTGTGCCTTCACTTCAAAGACATGAGTAAAATTGCCTCAGTTGCACAATACCTATAATCAACAAGACAGGAGTCTCTCCCTTCTTCTATAAACAGTGAGCAAGGAAGTATATGTTATAGCTTTTCCTGTTTCTATCCTCAGCTGAATGCATCAGAACAAATATAGCTATTTTTACTGAAACAGGTTAAGAATCTGAGAAAATGATATACTAGAAAACCCTTCTAAATTAGAATATTTCTGTTGATGCCTGCACCATATTTATAGCTAGAACATACAATATTTAAAGCCCATGCAAAACATGTCCTCATCTACAGGGGTAAAGGAATTCACACTGTCATTTCTTAAGGCGATGAAATGAACTGAATGGAATCAAACTTGATTTACATTTTGAAAGGTCCAGCAGGATCTTAGATATAGGCTCTACAATGATTTACTAATGAATTCTGCTGAATTCACCAATTTTATATACAAGCTAAATTAAGGACTGTAAGACATACAAACTCTTCCAGAAAAATGGACCCAGTTACACTGTAGAGGATTAGCAATGCACACAGAATACAGATTAAGACTTGGTCTCTTACACTCTAACTTCAGAAGAAGGTATCCCTAAGGTCCCGCTTTCTTTTTCACTTCCTCATGACAGGACTCTTAATTTTTTGTGTCACAGGAGTTCCTTCAATAGGGACAAGAGGTTTTAAGCAGGAAGCAGTTTTTTTGGGATTCACATACTCTGGGCTTGCCAGCTTTTATATATATCACAGAATCACAGAATCATTGAGTTTGGAAGAGACCTTCAAGATCATCCAGCCCAACCACCTACCTACATCACCACTAAACCAGATCACCCAGTGCCACATCCAGGCGCCACCTCCCTGGGCAACCTATTCCAATACCCAATCACCCTCACAGTGAAGAAATTTTTCTTAATGTCCAATCTGAATCTCCCCTGATGCAATTTAAAGCCATTTCCTCTTGTCCTTTCACTATAGTCATGGCAGAAGAGACCGACCCCTGCCTCATTACAACCTCCTTTCAGGCAGTTGTAAAGAGCGATGAGGTCCCCCCTGAGCCTCCTCTTCTCCAGACTGAACAACCCCAGCTCCCTCAGCCGTTCCCCATAAGACATGTTTTCCAGTCCCTTCACCAGCTTTGTTACCCTTCTCTGGACACACTCCAGCACCTCGATGTCTTTTTTGAANTGATGCAGGCCAAGATGCCATTGGCCTTCTTGGCCACCTGGGCACACTGCTGGCTCATCTCCAGCCGGCTGTCAACCAGCACCCCCAAGTCCCTTTCTGCTGAGTAGCTTCCCAGCCACTCTTCCCCGAGCCTGTATCAATGCCTGGAGTTGTTGCAGCCCAAGTGCAGGACCTGGCACTTGGCCTTACTGAACCTCATCCCGTTGTCCTCTGCCCATTGATCCAGCCTGCCCAGATCTCTCTGCAGAGCCTTCCTACCCTCAAGCAGATCAACACTTCCACCCAACTTAGTATCATCTGCAAACTTACTGAGGGTACACTTGATCCCCTCATCTAGGTCATCAATAAAGATATTAAACAGAACTGGTCCCAGCACATGTGTAAGTGTATGTGTATGTGTATGTGTATGTGTATGTGCAGACGTACACGTATATGTATATGATGCATATGTATATATATCTTCTGATCAATTGCTTCCAGTTTCCATGTCAAGGTTCCAGCCTTCAAAGCCACAGGCTTTTGAGACTGACTGGAGGAAACTTTGTCATATGTACTTGGCACTCTTGGGGTATATCTCCTGAATTCCCCATTTCCCACACAAATCAATTATCAACATTGTACAGGACCCTGTGTGAGCTCCATCTCCTGAACAAACTGTACCAGAATGTGAAAAATGAACACAATAGCTCAGCTGAATGTGTTTAGGCATAAAGGCAGCAGGGTACCGAAAGTAAAGGCTGTCAAACTGAGATTTAAAATAGACTAGAAAAGCAAACAAAACATGGATACACATTTATGCTTTTATTACCTGATCCAACAAGTTCTGGTCAAAATGTCATGAATAAAACCACTTGCTTAATTCAAGATAATGGCTTGGCTGAACATGCAGATTCAACAGTAGAAAACATGGAAAAAATGGTAAATCTGTGGCTTCCACTGTGACTACTAAGAAAGTTTGGCAGAATAGTTCCTAGGCCTACAATTGGGTTTAGCTGCAGGTAAATGTTCAGCTGCCACAACTGTGCTGCAAAAGAGTAAAATCTCTTCACATTCTGCTCTCATTATGTTATGATCACAGACTAGGTATGGTCTAAACTCTTGACTGAGCCAGAAGAAACTGTGCCAACACAGTAGCTAAAACAATAGTGTGGTTTATGGAAAGAATGCAGGAATGCAGTTGTGCCATCTCTTCTGCTTACATTTGTTTGTGGGTCACCAGCCTGCACTGTTCCATTTAGCATAGTTTCAATGCTATATATTCTTTAATCTTTAAACTGCAGCTTACTGAAAGTTACAGAGATAGACTTTAAAACAAAAAAAATCCTAAAATCTAGAGATGTCAGAAGGCTAATTCCTTTATAGATTAATTCCCCTTATTTTTTTGGTTTAAAAGTCCCTCTAATAAAATTTAACTTTAAAGGGAGCTAGCCTTGAGTGTGGAAGAGTAAGGAACTATGTTTATAACTGGGGTGTAACAAAATAGGTTATCATCATCTTGGGCACACCAGAGCTCAAGTATATCTGAAGGAACAATGGTGGAGCAGCACATGAGTTGTAAAGAAACATCTCTTACTAGTATGGGACTTACGTAGGTGAAGTAATGAGGATACGAAAGATCCAAAAGAAATCAAACTAACTAAACAGAAGATTAAAAAAGAGGATGTATTTTTGCTGAACAAAAGGAACTATTTGTGGTTGTAGGAATTTTAGAAGGTTTATGCAGAATTTTCAGCTTTCAGAACTTAAGGTACCTATTAAACCTAGAGCAAACTTAAACTTACAGAAGAATAACACGTTTCATTGTGCAAACCAATGATAAAGTAAACCTTATGCAACAGTATATATCTTCATGTAATCAACTCTCAAAACATACACAATGCGTCATTTCTAGAGCATAACAGAGAAAATGGGAATGGAAACATAAACAAGGGAACTAACTACATTAAAATTGGAAACAGTTATGAACCTGGAGTGTTATTTACTGTAGCTCAAATTTGTACATCGAAAGTGAATGCTTTATCAATTAGGTTATGCTCCTGAATACACCAAGCTCAACAAATGTTGGACAATTTACTTTAATAAGGGCAGGTTGATTTCTCTGGTACCAGGAAATTGTGATTCATTCAAATTGCACCGCAAAATGAACAACATTTGCTGTCAGTGGATGGTATTTTAAATAGGTACTGTCTAGTACTAATAAATTGTCAGACATCGCATATACAGAGAGTGGTATGCAGTAAGCAGAGACAACAAGCAGGTCACATCCTCATCAGGCTGCTTGCTATTCTGACCCAGCTTTTATTCTAGGTACAACTTGTCCATGAAGGGCCAACAATAAAGTTCTGGAGCAACTGTTTTTTTGGAAAAAAAGATAATTTCTTTCATATCAGTAATAAGATCCATTTGCAGAAAATACTCAATGGAAACAGCATGAAGTTTAGTAACTCTAAGATGCTATACTGCAGTGAAAACCGAAGGAAATCACCAGTGCCGAGTACAGTGGGACAATCACTGCCCTATTCCTGCTGGCCATACTATTGCTGATGCAGGCCAGGATGCCGTTGGCCTTCTTGGCCACCTGGGCACACTGCTGGCTCATATCTAGCGGTCTGTCAGCCAGTACCCCTAGGTCTTTTTCTGCAAGGCAGCTTTCCACTCTTCCCTGAGTCTGTAGCATTGAATGGGGCTGTTGTGACCCAAGTGCAGGACCCAGAACTTGGCCTTGTTGCGACTCATGCAATTTGCCACAACTCATCAATCCAGCCCGTCCAGATCCCTCTGAAGAGCCTTCCTGCCCTCAGGCAGATCAACACTCCCACCCGACTTGCTGTCACTCACAAACTTACTGAGGGTGCACTTGATCCCCTCCTCTGGATTGTCAATAGACATGAAACAACACAGGCCCTAATACTGAGCCCTGGGGAACATTTTGCCCATGAAGTAAGTTTAAATACTATAATAGTTCTTGATAAATATGGTTTTTGTTGAGGAACATAAAAGAAGAATATGTTTTCACCTTTGCATTGAAGACTGATTTGGTGACTGCTACTTTGAGCACTAATATGTAGGCATCCCTACATAACAGTCTGGGGGTGTGCGCAGTGTTCGGGGGAAAACCAGAAGCAAGTGTTATCAAGTTTGCAATGTAATCAATGCACAAAGAAATATTAATAAAAAACCCCCACTGAATGAAGAAGCAATGGCTCTTTTTCAGGCTGTTCTGTTTCAGAACAAACTTCTCCCTTTTTTGTCAAGTGAGATCTATGATAGTTGAAAGAAAAAAGTCTTGCAGAAACAGAGCTTTTCCACAGCATCAAAGTCCAATGGCTGTGCTGGTTTCCCACACTTTCTGTGCTACTGAGTATCTACAGAACAGAAATTGATGTTGCTAACTGATGTGGTGTCCGTAAGGGTACATACAAAAAATAACTAAATAAAGCTCAGGACTGGGGGAAAAACAATTATGCAGTACCTTTTGAGTGATACATAACCGCCATACCAGCAAACAATTACTTAGTACTATTGCCCATGATACAGTACAGGGATGAACGAGGGAGTGGACATGTGCCATGTTCCATGGTCTTTGGCATGTGCTTTCCAAATTATTCCCTCCCATGTGCAGTGGTGATTTCTTTTACAGGTAAGCCATATCAACTGGCCTCCCTACATATATAAAATATAAGGGGATGCAGAGCCAGAGGTCACAGTATTTGAAAGTGAAAGTCAGTTAATGTAACAAACCCATTTTCAAATACCTTTTAATTGCTTACATAGTTGCAAGTCAAGTTGAAATTACATTTTCAAGAAAGTATGTATAAAAATAATAATGAATAATGCTTTTATCTGTTACATCATTGCTGCAGATGTTCAGTACTGACTAACATTATGTGGCAGAGCATATGAGGACATATGGAAGCACAAACAAGTCCCTGTGGGTAAACAGTATGTGCAATAAGCAAACATTACAAAAGGTCTTCCATGCCCTTCTCAGAGCAAACAAATTTTACAGTACTGATAAAAATCTCCAGCATTCTTCTTTCTCCTGCACTAGTACTAGCAATTTCCAGTCTGAAGCCCAGTTCAAAGTTAACAGCTGTCTAAAAGCAAACCCATTGCTCACCATCATGCGGCATAATAAAGCCACCACACAGTGATGGTAGAATGTCCTAGCTGAGACACAGCCCCTCTGAATCCACCAGCTTCCCAATAGAGATGGGTGCTCAGAACCAGAACCAACATTCTTCCAGAAAGACAAGCTGAAGTATAATCTGGCATCCCCAAACTGGGCTCCAAGCTGACACTCGCCTCCCCAGACTCTAAAAGGAAAATACTCAGACGATCTGGGAAGTAAGGTGTAAGCTCAGGTTAAGAACTGAAGCTTTATAATTGCCTTCATGGAAAAGTCATGCTAGGGCACATCTTGGTGGTCCTGACTGAATCTGACAGCTTACCTCCCTTGCTTGAACAGCAGCTCATTTCCTACAGGCAAGAAGCTATGCAGCAGGGGCACTTTGGCAGCCCTGGAGTGTGCACTCGTGCAGGATGGCCCCACTGTGGCCCCACAAGGGGATCCGAGCCCTGGGCAGTGGAGCCGGGCAAGGGTGGTGGGGGCAAGTGAGATGCTGCAATAAGTGCAGCTCTGCGTCAGGCAGCGGCAAATGGCCATGTCAAGAGAGCTAACGGCAGGAGTGCTGGTGTGGGAACAACATGGAGAGTGTTTTTACGAAGGAAAAGTTACAGCACAGCTAACATCTGCAGTGGGAGTGGACAAAGGGAGCAAAAGCAGGGAGCATATGATAAAGAAGGACAAAGGCACATGAGGAAAAAAGGACGAGAAAAGACAGCGTGTTTGGCAATAAAAGTACTAGAGGACACATAAGCATGTATGACAGGAAGACAGGAAAGGGTAGCAAAAGACTTGAGGTAAAGGCAGAAGAAACACAATACTGGCAAACTTTAAATGAAGTGTGGGAGCTGATGCATACCTGCAATCACACTGTCACTCAGCTTAAATAGTGAAGATGACAATTTGTTGGCCCAGCACATATGTATCCTGATAGCAGAGAGAATAAATTGCTTGTATCCAGGATCACCCAAAAGACATACTGAGGTAAGAGACTGAAGCAGAAAGCAGGTGGCTGTAAGGACAGTGTGAAAAGAAACAAGCAAGGAATGACGCAGTGCACCTCTGTTTAAGGACACCTGCAGAACAATGACAGTGCAACAGAGAGACTGAGGTCTTCCTCACAAATCTAACAAGGTTTCAGTCATTAGCTCCACTACAATCAGTGCTCCATAAAAGCAGGGCTATGAGTTTATCAGTTTTCATCAGACAGATGCAGCTGTGTATTGTGAATTACCAGTGACACTATGTCCCAAACTCTGCATTTCATCATCGAAAAAGTGCTAGTTACGCACAAATGCATCCTGATGTTTCCTCTTATTTATTCTCCCTCCGCACCCTCATTACATTTGAATGAAGTAACTCACAAAGATACTGGCCCTCAATCTGGCCTTGTTTTTTCGGACATTTGGCCCTTTTAATTGATGCTACTTTTGGGAGACCAGAGTCAAGGTGTAAATTCTTGTACTTCCCATTGTTAACCTTTCAAGCTACCCGTGGCATCTGCGTATTTTAACCATTCTTCAAAATAATGACTGCCTGATTTATATGCAATAACACTTGCGTACACGACAGAAAAACCCTACCTCCCACTCTACAGAGATTTTCATGGAGTACAAATCATCAACCTCTATTTGAAATTTGAAGTAGTAGAAACTTGGTGTGGCTTTTAGTCAGTGAAGTAAGTGAAGGAAAAATGCCAGTCCTATCCACAGAATTACTATCTGAATGTCTTTCAAGAAAACTCCCAAAAGCAATCTTGTTCTTCAGTCCAGAGGGAAGTTCCCTGTTACAGACACTATATATCAATATGAAAACAAAGAAGACAAAAAGTGTCCAGAGACTGTCAATAGGAGGATCATTTGTTACCTTCCACACCTGGAGTGAATCTCCAAGGGACATTTACTGACCTGTCATTTAGAAATTCCTCTGAGAAGTCCTGCTACAAGATCTACCTGACACAACAAGAGTATGTGCACAGAACAAAAGTTGAGTCCTCAAGGAAATCCAAGGAATTACTTCCTGTACTCTGATCAGTGACAGTGATGACTGAAAATTATGTGTGCATTTGAATACCTGAAGACTGAAACTCATGCTGATTCTTCATTATGAGAACCACCCAATTTCATCTTTACAGAGACTGTTAATTATACAGGGGCTTATACAGTATTTTCACTCTTTTTGCACATCTGGACCATAATATCTTTTCTTGGGTCCCAAAGAGGACTGAAGTGATTTGAGTATTTTAGAACATTCTGGCATGCAGTATTTCTCTTGGGCTTTTTAGAGTGTCTGTTTTATTACTGTGGCCAGGATGTTTACTCGTTCAGTAACTCAGAGCTTTATTATTGCAATGAATCATGAACTATGAGTTACCACCTTCAAACAAGATCCAGTGAAATTTTAAAAACAAACTAGAGGAAAATAAAAGTATTGTTTTCCTCTCTATTTATCCTCAAGCTTAGCAAGAACCTAGGTCCTTGCAGTTTTGCAGTGGTCTTGTAAGAGCATCTGTTCTAGTGGGTTTCAAAATGAAAATTACTGTGACAACAGTTCTGCCCCCCGCTTAAGTAGAGTTCTCATAGACCTACCAGGATTGTCCTTTTTAGTAGTATTTATAAAGCTACAATCTCTCCTCTTCACCATGAGAAATGAAGCCAATATTGTTATATATCATATGAAAATCCTTCTAGTTTACAAACTAGTTTTCTTTGGAAAAAACAACCAACCAACCAGAGCACCAAGCAGTTTGCAAGGCCATGACTTACACAGATGCTTTGGATCCCATCTGGACTCTTGCACACGAAATGAAATGGATGCGACACATTCAAAGTTTCCAACAGGGAGTAGCTGATGTTTTTCCCAAAATGGGAAAGTTGCTGAGCTGGATACATTTTAACTTACTCTGAAATTCAGGATGATGTAAATACCAAATGAGAGACAAAACATGCCAATGATATTAGACTGATGGCATTAAGCTAGCAGTGGAAAAACAACCCCCCTAGAAGTACTGGTGATTCAGTGCTAGGATGAACAAAGCACTAGAAAACACATAAAGGGGAGCACTTGTGACTCAGAAGGGAGCTGAGCTGAGAATAATACATATCTTTCTTCAGCTTTTATTTTTGTGATCCAGCTATGAGCCCAAAAGAATCTCTTGATCATCTGTACAGTGCTGAGTGGCCTGAAGTAAAATTCCAGACTCATTCTTATTTTACTATTGCAGAGGAGATTTGGACAAAACAATCATGTTCAAAAGCAAAGTGGACAGATTTATAAAGGAAATATTTCTTTCTTTTTTTTTTTTTTTTTTAATCTGACAGACTGCCAAAAGTGATTTAAATCACATGTATCCTCTGCTGAAGTTGACTTTCTCTAACAACCATTTTCTCTTTGTGAGAAGACAGTGCTGTCAGTCCTGGACTTCAGAGCTTAGTTAGGGAAGAGTCACAAATAGAGGTGGTGGGGGCTTTTCTTCTCGGTACTTGAAACAGAGGCTCCACAGATATATTTGAAGGTCGATCATTATTAAAAAACGGGCCTTTCTCAATTGGCAAGTTGCCATCTTCCTCCAAGGTCTTTTCATAAACTAGTCTTTTCAAAGAAATAACTTTAGAGGGAAGCCCTGATTTTTTTCATTTGAAACAACAGCTATTTGCTGACTGGACAAAACAGAGAGCAAGCATTAAAGTTAACTATAGACCAACCTAGGTCTCTAGAATTACTGTTATATTGGTCTTTAGCATGCCTAAGAAGACTCCACTTCTGACAAAAGCATGGGCTTTAAGGATACTGTGCCAAGGAGGGGCTCATTCCCTTGAGTGACATTCACACAGAAGCAATACAGTTTTCATGATTTATTTAGATTAGCCAAAGAGTAATAGGCACTGTCAATAAAGGTACACCTAATGATTCTTTACAACAATCAAAGAAAATTAGGTCAGTCAAAAAATGCTCCGATACACCATTCTCAACAGCACTTTCTTCCCCTCTAGGAGCTTTCCAATACACACTTAAAGTCAGCAGGTTATAGACATTCAAACACAATACATTAAGAGCTTTGCACATGCCCTCATTCAAGCTGTCATTCAAACAACATCACACATAATCTCCCTAAAATTATTGTGATATATATATTTTTCTGCTTTTTTGAGAAGGAAAATGGGGGAAGAACAGAGGTTCATTAAGTGAACTCTAGTTGAGCTTAGAAAGTGGGAAGGAGGGACAGTTGTCAAAGACAAAACGATTAGTCAGAAAATCCTGATACCAGCAACTTCCTTCAATGTGTCAGACACTGTATTGCTAGTCAGTTAGGAAGCTCCATTTATATCCATGTTTCTAAATGCAGGTATTAATCACTGATATATGTACTATAGATTGAAGCTAGGTGTTAGTATGAGATAAACCTTTCCTGCTCCAGGGACCCTTGTAGCTTTGGAAAGCCTGAAGGCAGGTACTGCAGAACTCATCTCTCATAGTGATAGTATGTCACTTCATTTCTGGCCCAACTGTCCATATTCTATTCATTTTTCTCTAGGTATCCCTCTGCTATTTTGCAGGTGTCAACAAATGCACCATTTAAGCTGGAAGTTTTTCTGTTGATTTTGCTCCAACACCTTAATAAAAGAAAACTGAGCTCACAACAGCCCATAGATCACTTGTGTGCATTTAGCCATATTTCTATATCTTGACTACCATCTCTGCAACTGTGATTCCATCTACAACATTGCACAGTAAGAGAGTTTGCTATTCAGAAAGCTCCCAGGAATAAAGTTACAGTCATACCACTTCCCCAGCAACAATTGCAAGCTGCAATTATGCAAAATGACCATAACTACATTTTTGGCCCATGGGATGAAGTGATTCATTCACCTCCTCTACAGGTGAGCAGAAAAATATGATGAGTGCAAGAGGGTTAGTCTTGTCTTTAAAACAATAAACAGAAATAGCTATGAGGATAATTCATATGAGAACATCCCTGAGAGATGATATTAAGTTTTACTTCAGGAAATTGTTCTGCTTCAGTGAAAAATTCCTCTCTAATTGATGCTGGTTTTACTGTTGTATGAATCAGTATCAGCAGGTAAAATGGTTTTACACAAGTGTAAGAGAGAGACAAAACCAAGATTCAGTTTAGTTTTGGGTAGAAAGTTATTCTGTAATATTCTACTACATTTAACAGTGGCAGCCTTGTTTCACATCCCATGTGGTTTACCAATTTTGCTCAGGATATTTAAATTTCTTGAAGAAATTGCCTTGGAATGTGTCTTTAAGGAAGCCTCAAAGATGTTACCATGATGTTGCATAGTCACAGGTCTTTTGCATTAGTCCTAGAAGGTGCAAATGCAGTGGATCTCTGTAAAGAAGCATGTTATCTTCTTTTTCAACAGGAAGACTTTGATAGTAATATTTTCCAAAATTTAAAAAGTAATCTACAATAAGCATATGTTCATTCTAATAATATAATTTTTGAAGGATCTTTGAATTTTTCTGCATTTTTGGAATCCAGGTTTTAGCCATCATACTAAGAGTGGAGTTTCTCATGGTACAAACTGTTAGATCCTAATCCCTATGGAAATATATCAACTGTTAATTTTCTTATTGCTTACAGAAGTCTGAGACACTCTGAGAAGTAATATATAGAAACTGTGATATTTTGCTAACTGTGATTTTTTTTTAATGAAATACGCTGTCTTACACGTCTCTTAAATTTTAGATGTTATGGATAGTATTTTTCTTAGTTATATAAATTAAGATATCTAAGGATATATCGATATAACTTAAGAAAACGGAAACTGAGTGGTAAGACTAAAATTAGAAAACATTAGGGCAAAAAGTAAATGCAAACACCTGGTTTGATTCAGTGAATATGCAATGTCAGTATGTGAAAGAAAATAAAAAGTAAACTAACCAGCTTTAGCTCATTGTCAGTAATGTACTTAAATAAAACAAAATCTGCTGAAATAAAAGACTAATTACATGTTGAAACAGATTTTACTGATAAAGTAATATCTGAGGAAGGAAAAATAACATTTATGATGACTAACCTAGCATATCTCCCACAGTATACTATGTTTCTTGGTTGCAATTCTAATTGGGTTCAGAAAGTCATCTTAATTATTCCCATTACTTCACTGTACAGACGGCTGCTTTTGTTACAGCAACAAGAATGACCTTGTGAAACATCACCCTTTTACTTAGAACCAATTCTTGATTATACACTAAATCATACTGTCTCAGTTTATTTAAGCAAATGCTAAATCTTGATGGCCCTTCAGGGCCAGTGCAAGTTTGAAATGGTTAAATGAATTATACATTATGGCCTGTGTTTCAACAGGACTTGTCAGACAGTTGCAGAATCTTTACCTTGAGATTTATAGTGCTGAACCCCTCATCTAACCTTTAAATAACCCCGTGGTTTCAGTCACTTCAGATGTCACAAGGAGCTACAAGCAGCCCAGAATAAGTAGATGGAAAAAGGCAGAGGAGAAAAAGGCAAAAGAGGCATGCAGAAGAAGATGAAAAACTAAAGTCATGAACTATAAATCATAACGACACCTATACTTGGAAGCTGCTTCTTTTTAAATGCATGCTATAGAAAGCAACTGCTAAACAGATACTAAAATCCAACATAAATTTAGTGACTCTTTGTATCCCGAAGTAATTTTGTATTTGTCATGAGAGGTTTGCTTTTGCCTGGCCGGGGGTCGGAGCTGCCCGTCCCCGCAAGAGAAGTGTGTCTGATTTCCCAGGCAGGCCGGGGGTTGCCCTGTCCCCACACTTTGGAGGGACACTGCCTCCCAGACACCCCCCATAGCTCTGCCCAGTGGCTACTGCCACCTTACAGCACGCTGAGCAGTGGAGCAGGGCGAGTGGATGCTTCCCAGCCAGCAAGGAGGAACGGAAGCTTCTGCCAAGCTGATCTCAAGGGTAGGAGATTCGAAGCTGTTTCCAAGTCTGGACAAACTCCACGCTATGAGGGAGGCCAGTGCTCCCCACTGCCTTACTTGGTGAAAAGAACACTTGGCTGAATGCTTAACTGATTGTCAGAGAGTCCAGAAGCTACAGCAGGAGACTGGCTAAATAACTCTATGTAGGAAGATCAGAAGGTAAGATTTTAGCAACATAAACCTGCCTATGAACAGAAAGCCCACATGCAAATATTCACATGTGGTTGGAGCGAGTCCAGAGGGGGCCACAAAGATAATCAGAGGGCTGAAGCACCTCTCCTATGAAGACAGGCTGAGAGAGATGGGTTTATTCAGCCTGGAGAAGAGAAGGCTCCAGGGAGATCTTACCCAGTACCTGAAGGAGGCTACAGGAAAGCTGAAGAGGGACTTTTTGCAAGCACATGTAGTGATAGGATGAGGGGTAATGGTTTTAAGCTGAAAGCGGGGAGATTCACATGAGATACTAGGAAGAAATTCTTTCCTGTGAGGGTGGTGAGACACTGACCTAGGCTGCCCAGAGAAGCTGTGGCTGCCACCTCCCTGGCAATGTTGGAGGCCAGGTTGGATGGGGCTTGGAGCAACCTGGTCTAGAGGGAGGTGTCCCTGCCCATGGCAGGGGGTCAGAGCTAGATGATCTTTAAGGTCCCTTCTAATCCAAACCATTCTATGATCCTATGGTTATTCAACTGAAGTAGGTGACACCAATTCTTCTATCTTACAGCCACAGGTAAAGTTTTTTTTTTGTTTTCCAAAAAGTCAGAATGTAAAACCTGCACAAATTGTCACTTGCCTTAAGAACCAGCCTAGGCTCACACACATGCTGTCAGTAACAGCCAAGAAAACCTCATCTGAAACAAAAACTGGTTCTTTCAGAAGATTCAATCTTTGCTATTCTGGGTAGCTACAAAATTATTTTTTCATGAAAACATAAAAAGAAAGTGCCAAATCTTTCTGTGGATGGCTGACATTCAAGAAACGACAGGAAGGCTGAAGCTACAGCAAAAGGTTAGATCTCTAAAAGCTCACAACAGAGAAAAAAGACTAGATGGCAGAAGTAAAGAAAGTCTGTAGAGCATGTTGCAACATTTCAGTCCTACTTGCACTTACTGGCATGTCTAAGAAGTGAACTCATCAATAAAAGCCCGTAATGTTTGCTCTTCATCATTGATTTTGAGACCAGAATGATCCTGAACAGTCAGACAGGTTTACTTCAACCATTAATGTCAAACCTTGCAGACTGTAAAAAACATGGTTCTGTCTCCTGAAACATTGCAGCAAAAACTCTACCAAAAGAACAACGCTATTTCCGCTAAAAAGCCCTTCCTCAGCATATGTTCATTAGCACTGAATGCTGGCCACAGCACTGGACTAACCTCAGGAAAGCTGTGCTCAGCACTTCAAGCTTGGATGCTTATTTGCATCTCTAGAGACAAATTCCTCTTCAGCTTGCAATCCTGCTTAGCTTTAGCCAGGCAAATGTTACAGTGTTTGCCCCATGGCCTTCAAAGCTGAGTTGGAAGTCTCTGATCAAGGTCCCTCCTGTGACTGACTTCTAGCACCCTCCTTTTACAGCTGGGCTAAAAGTAATGCTGGAACAGGGAATGCAGTTACACTCTGGAAAAAATAATTATGCCTAGAGAGGTTCTCTCGATTGCTTCCACCTACTCTGAAACACTCAGCACTGCACTGCATATAAAGATCAATCTCTATAGGGAATATGCAAACAGTACAGGGGCTGCTTAAGGCTCAAGTCAGCATCGAAATCTGCAAAGATTTAGTTTATGGCAAACTTCAGTGTTTCCATCACCTTCTTTATGTCAACAACCGAGACAAAACTATACTTAATGACATGAGTCATCATATTCTGATGGCTACTTCAGAAATAAAATGCAAACAACTTCTGCTATGTCTGCACAGGAGATGGTATTAGCATGTACGATTAGCTACTGCATGTAGACCTAACACAGCACAGAGTCAGGCCCAAGACAATAAAAATACACATGTGGGTGCACATGGCATGGAGTAAGAGGCTCAAGTAGAAATACAGTCAGTCTCTTGTCTTGATTTGTGGTGTGACTCCAGCATGAGTGAGAGTAAAAGAGAAAAGAAATCAGCTTGCCTAGTTTGCACTTGCCACACATGGATTTACGGGGAGTAATTTACATTGATTGAATGAACCTGAAATGTTGAATAACATCTCTGTGTTGATAGTATAACCAGCTCCAGAAATTCTGGCTCCAACAAATCTGAGATATGTGTATATAAAAGAGGAATAAGCAAGCCAATTTAAGAAACAACAATAGCACAACCTTTTCTACAAGCGTATTACCCAGCCTTGCTTTGTTTGAAATTTGAAAAACTGAAGGCATGTTTTTCACACTTTCAATTTTTTTTTTATTCTTTAACTATACTTTTTAGTTCTACTAAGAAGGATAAATGGAAATGTCAAATTATAATTAAAAAGATGAATTTCAAAGTATAGATTGTTCCAACAGAACCTGGAACCGAAGAACATTGCAAATACCGATGTATACCTTATAAAATTTCCAAGTTCATTTCTAGATCCTTAAACTTGAGGTAAGCAACATTTCAAAGGAGAAAAAAGGGTAATTATGGAAGTCAAGAGACTGTAGTTACAACTGTAAAACAAAACTCAAAAACTGTAGTAGTTTTGGGGACCTTACCTTAGTACAAGCGAGAAAAATCCTTGGAAGATGGGAAGAGTAGTGAGAGTAGAGTGAGTAGACAGTGTCCACATGACAGAACAGAGGTATAAGATGCCAGAAACATGTTAGAATAAAATATGTATCAGTAGCAGAGCTAACAATGCCACCTGCTACATCTTCCTTACACATCCCACTACAAAATCTTGTATTCAATTGCTTGATGTTTTGCTATAATTCATTCATTTGAAGAGACAATTTCAGTACAAGGTGACTGTCTTTTATGGAAATCTCTGTCCAAAACAGTACAGGTATTCCTAAGCAGGTTAGAGAAAGCAGTTTACTCATGCTAAGGTGTTCTTCATTTTGAAAACAGCTTTTCATTTAGGGACACACCATCTTCTTGTAGAAATCTGCCCCAACTCCGTTATGCATCATACCAAGGGCTTCACGCTATGTCTAAATTTGCACTGGCCCCTTGCAGAAGGCATAATTTTATCACATGAGGTGCAGATAGACCTATTACTTTTCTTAACATTACTGCTTATATAATGCTATTGTAGGTCAGCATAGGTCTTGATCTTTTGGCAAGATGTTTGTGCTGTTATCCGAGCTGGGAAACCTAACCAGGAGTGATCCCTTTTGAATCCTGAGGGCACAGAACATGGTGGCACATGTTGGAAATTCCTATGACAATGGCAAAATGCTGACAGATTAATCTACACCTGGCCCCTGACCATGCCTAGTATGTCTCACCAAACTATAAAGCAAGTATGTTTTCACAAGTTTTCTTCTTTTAGAAATCACTCAGCAAATATTTTGATCTCAAATCAGGACCTTTTTTCTCATAAAAGTTCCAAGCACTTTTCAAACTGTGTTAACTGAGGAGCAGATTAAAGGATCAGTTCCTTAAGCATCTAGAGGAGTAGCACTATAAAGGAGTATCTCTAATGCTACCTCGCAGAATGTAAGTCAAAGAACCACTATCCATTATCACTGTAGAAAGCCTGTAAACTTCTTCCAAACAGCTGCTGTCATGTTTGACAGCAGGTGGATTTGCACGATGGGGCTTTCTGTGCTTTGGTCTGCCCTCACCCAGTTTCACTGTGAGAGTCCTACAACAAAGTTAGGTTCATACAAGGATGAAACCACCATGGTGTGCAGGGCAGGAGTGTACACGTGCATGGACATACATACACATCTCTTTTTCCCCTCTTTAGCAGAGTCGGAAAGGAAAATGATTTCCTATCCTAAACTGTTTTCAGACAAGGATAGCAAAAAAGCTACAGAGCAGATTTTTTTATGATTAAATCAGCTAGGACTTTCCAGCCTGGAAAACAGGCAAGCTTAGTAGAGAAAAACTAAAAACAGAAGAGATGACCTGGGATTGGTTATTCACTGTTTCTTCAAATCAAGAAAAAAGGAGGGGCAGCTAATGCAACTAGTAAGTAGCAGGTTCAAAGGAACAAAAGTACACATTTCTCCACTCAACTTGTAGTTGAGTTGTAGGTTCCTAAAATTTTAAACATCTCTATGTTCTAGAGGAAAACTGTCAACTTTACAGGAAAATATATTCAAAGGTAATAACTTCTTGCTGACAGAGATAATGGCATTTTTTTCTATGAAAACCATCTTTTAAATTCACATAAAAGATACATTGAATAGACATTAACACTTCAGTCAGCTTTTCAGAAAGCTGGTTTATAAATTAAAAATGCCAGGATCACAGTGACTCCTGAGTAATTCAAGTCCTATCATTCACACTAAAAAAGACACAAATTCATTACAAAATTAACAGAGGGTGGGACTGTCTCTATCACACTCCTTGTGCTGAACAGGGTGTACCTAGACAATTTCCCCCTGGGATCCTTATGCAAGATACAGTACAGGCCTGTTCAGATTAAATTGAGAAAGAAAGGTCATAAAACATTCCCTTTCAACACCTTAAAATGCTAATCTGTTGCTTCTAATGAGACCAAATTGGTGCACTCCTGGTGCGGTGTCTCGATGAATCTCAATGACCAGCAGATTTATGTGTTCTTTCTTCAGCTCTACTACACAGTGGAAAAAAGACGTACATACATAGGAAGAAATTATGTAATAAATATGACCCAGCCTTCCTGAATGTCAATTGCAACAACACTGCCTGGATGGCAAAGGTCTAATTGCTGGCACTCCATAGCGTGCTCAGACATGCGCTTTGCCAGCAAGACTTGCATCTCTTCAGTATGAAGCAGCCAGTGTCATCACTTGTGTCTCAGCATCACAAACCTGCCATTTGCCTCTGAGTTCTTGTCCTTATCATAGGATCCAGTCTTCAAGCTCTTGTGCTCAGTCCCACTTTTTCCATTCAGACAACCCAGACTTTTAATTCACTTGCCACGGTGGTCCTCCAGTACAGAGGAAGCTGCTCTATAGGTGCCTTCTCTACCACCCCCATCTAAACCAGTCCAGCACAGCTGCTTGGCTGCATATCCATCACACCTGCTGTCCTGTGCTGCAGCATGTCCCTGGATGCAGGACTGCATGTCTCTTGTTGTCAGCCAAACATGGAGTTTGGCTGCTGCATATCTCATCTGCCCTGAAGTTATGCAATGCCAGATCACTTCTAGGGAATATCTGCATGATGCTAACAAGCCAGCAGCAGATAACTCAGGCAGATGCTGTACAGAGAGCTGGATCCAATTGCACTGCAGGTAATCCTATTCTAAAGGACTATTTCAACAAAATTTCAATACTTCCAGGAAGCTTCTCCTACAATATGGAGAGAGTCAGGCCAGGAAGGAGCCCCAGAGGCATGCAAGCAGGTAGTAATACAGACAGGCATCTACAGGGTAACTTAGACTCCTTCAGCTCACATCTACACAGCTGCATGTATTTAGCCCTTGCTCCTAACCCTTTCCCCCAGTTCACAGTTCTTGTCTGCAGTAAATTTGAACCTATTCCCTCCTCCACACTGCCGTGGGATCAACAAGGCGGTCACTGAACGCACACAAGAGACAGGCTTCCTGCTCTCCTTCCAGGGCTTGGCCTCGTCCCAGCCCACAGCATCTGGCTGTGGCTGCTGAAAGAAACTGCTTCATCTCTGCAGCCCTAGGACACAGTGTGCTCAGACATCCTCTGCCGGCAGCACACGCAGGCTTGCCGGTGCTAATTGCTAGGAGAGCCTAAGCAAACCGTGATGTCAGGGTCTTTGGAGATTTTAGTTACCAAGTGCAATCAAGTTTCTACTGAGCACACACACACAAAACTGAAAATTCTTGTGGGAGTATCAAAATCTGAGCGCATTTTCACAAACACCGTAAAAGACAATTCCCTGGTGAGCTACAGGCAACTGGGAACATTTCAGTAGGAAGACTTCGGCAATTGTAATCATGTAAAATGTCAGCAACTCTGCCTACAGTTGTTCTATCATCAGCGAGCTTAGAAGTGCAGAGGAGCACACAAACTTGTGCTTATTTATGAGGCATTTATTTATGAGAATAACAGAATAATTTAGGTTAGGAGGGACCTCTCAGAGTCATCTAGTCCAACCTCCTAGTCAAAGCAGGGCCATCTTCGAAGTTAGATCAGGCTGCTGAGCGCCTTGCCCTGTCCTGCTTTGAGTTTCTCCAAAGACAGAGATCCTGTGGCCTCTCTAGCAAAACCCACTCCGCTCACAGGAGAAGAATTTTTTTTTTTTATGCTCAAATCATCTTCTATTGCAGTTTGTGATCATTGCTCCTTGCTATTTTGTGTGTAGCATTCAAAAGAAACTGGCTTGTCCATAAAAGCTTCTGTTGGCCGAGGAAAACAAACCCAGTTTCTTCAGCTTCCCTTTGTATATCCTGTGCTCTCACCTTCTATCCATCCTCACGGCCCTCCGCTGGACTGTTCCAGCTTGACAGCAATGTTTGTATTTATAAAGCTCTCCATATTGCACAATCCTGCAAGAATACACTGACTTAACAATAGTAAAGTAAATATTGCAAATACATTTTATGGATCCTTCATGATTTATTAAAATGATTGCTAGCAAAGTAGTAGATCTGGGCAGTAATTACAGCAGACTACAGGCCAGTTTATGTGGGCATGTTCTACAATAAGGCTAAAAAATAAAGCTTATGTAAGAATATAAGTATTAGGTAGAAAATGTCCTGAGGAGTTTAGCAACTCTAAAAAAGAAATAACTGAAAGCACGTTTGGTGTAAGTACAGGTTACAAATTTTCAGTTATAATTCCTTTATGTTAGAATATTCCTCTTACAGCAAAGGCACACATTTCTGTGAACGGAGATGATTTTGATGCACTTCTGAAAAAAATTTTAGAAAAGAAAGCCTCATTAATCACTTTCTACACTTAGGAATTAGAAACACTCCTTGTGACTGAATGCCAGTCAGTTTGAGAACTTGTGTCTACAGTGAAGCGCTCCAAATTATCCAGCCCACCCCCTTGGGAAACAGCAACTAATGAGAACTCCTCCAGCTTAGTGAGGGCAGTTACCTTATCCTATGGCATTATTCTGTTGCCTTAACATGGGGTTTTATGGATTTGTCAGGCCACAAATATGCCAGTTGGGTTTTCCTTGCTCTTGTGAAGTCTGTCTCCTCTCTTTTCATTATGCAGAGAAACAAGGGGAAAAGCGGGGACCATGTGCCAGCAGTTACGATATTCCCAAAGGAAAATAAAAATGATGTATTTCTGACAATGCTTATCACTGCAAGCAGCAGGGCTGCCAACCTCATGCCCATATTCCTAACACCAAAAACTGTTAGTGGCTTTGGGGAAATGCAAAACCAGGTTTCCTGGAAGTGTCCTTTATCCACAGAGCACTTCAGAAGGGGAAGCGGACAGAAGAGCTGCATCAGGACAGAAGAGCTGCATCAACACTGTTTGATGCTACTTATCTATATGACACCAGAGCTGCCACACTACCCAATTGTGGGCCAAGTGTCCATCAAAGGCTCTGCACTCTGATGTTCATTCATGACCCATAGGATTGATCCTACTTCTTCAACTATGTTTTGAAATACATTTTAAATCTCTTTTTGAGGTAATAAAATTAAATTATTTTGGATTAGGCTATAAAGGCTGGTAAAAAAAATGCACTGAAAACATCAGTATTTGTAAATCACGGCCTATCTGGTATGTACAGGACTGTAGTCATGGTGTTGAGCGAGACTGACAGAAACCTTGCAATGTAACTACAAATATTTATTTATCAATATTTATATTTATAATAAAAAAATCCAGAACAAAAAAATACTTTTGAGAATTAGCATTACGATTCATTTGAAATAGAAGGGCCAAATATTTTGAGATTGGTGTAAATGCATTTAAGGGGCCCAAAACCAATTTAAATTAAACATATACTGTCTATTACTATATTTTTAACATAATTAGAAGAAATGACAATAATAATAGTATAGCAGCAGCACTGATAAAAGAGGTGATAGAAAAATATTTTCTCTTTAATTCTGTCTACCTCTATGTTCTTTGTAGGAGGCAGTTTTTCCATCTGTCTTGATACACTTGTTACTGTCTTTGCAGTTGTTCTGTCTTTTTTACACAGCAATGTGATAGCAAGAGAAAAAAATTGGAAAATTAAAATGTGGACATTCCACTGCTAAAAAGCTTCTGGATTTGGGGGGAGAGGAGGAAAATCTGTAAAAATTTTAAACATATTTTTGAAAATTGATTATGGAGGTGTCTCTTCTAACTCCTGTGCATTTCTGACATATCTAAATAACAGATGAAGACCGTTGCTCAAGAGAAGTGAGGCTCATGTGCTTGATTTGCAGCACTACCCAAAAACCCTTAACAGCTGTTCCCTTTCCCTCCCTATCTTTACAAAACAACTGCTGAGTTCTCCTAACAACTCCCTGCTTCAGCTTCACATATTCCTTTCCTATCTGGCACGGTACCTTCTGCTATGATTTCCAAATGTTCTTTTGACACACGCTGTGCACGTACTGCTGCATCTGCTACTAATTAGGGAGAGATATTTAGTCTGGTTTGAGAACGAGGCTCTTCAGCAAGGGAAGTAAGCCTGCAAGTTAAAAACACCTTTTCACTTCATTACTATTAATTTTTATACATACTGAAACAGAAAGAAAAGAACCTGTGAACCTTCTCCAGAAGGCCAGAGTATCTGTGCAAACAGATTCAGTTTTTTCCCCAAGATGCCGGAAAACGGTTTCCTCTGCTTTCCTTTGAACTCCCAGTCAGACTGACATTTTTCCACATACCTGTCCATGACAGACCTTTTCTATCAACAGTTGTTAAAACTCTGTCTAGGCTTGCAGAGACTGAACAACAAATTCATACTGCCTAATCCAGACAAACATCATAATACGTCACTGTGGAACAGAAACAGCAGACAAAGTTATCAACACATCAGCAAATGTGCACAATGGATGAGAAAGCCCTCATAACCTACATTCATTTAAAAGGCTTTGCAAACATTTCAGAGCAAAGGAACAGGGTATTTAGTAACAATAAATATGTTGTGCTGAATTAAAGTACATTCTTGTGAATGTTAAATCAGTAAATATGATGCTGTTAATGCCAACAATAACATCTTTCTAAAGGACAGGTACTTAAAATATAGCATCTATCATATTTACTGAGTTTGCCCCTGACTTGCAGAATGGATTTCAATATCCAAAAGCAACAGAAAGATGTGGTCATTTATGTAATAGTCAGCAAAGGTGAGATTAATTTAATTCAATTTTAAATATCCATGATGTACATAGTACAGTCAGAAGCATTTATAATCAGTGGAGATGTAACATTTTATGGACAGCTATTTTAGGATGAGCTGAATCATGGTTGAAACCATGCCCATCATTCTTGTGTTACTGTCAATCTACCTTCTAAAGCGTCTCTAGCTAAAGATGTCTAGAATTGCCCCAGAAATGTTAGATGAAGGTTTACTTTCAAAGACAGGCGAACTGAATGAAACGCTTTGCAGGACCTGCAATTACAAAAGAGCTGGTAGGGAATGTGAAGATCTACAGCAGCCTCAGCTGTGGAGAGCATGAGAGTTTCCGAACTGGTGGAAGCAACAGAAGTTGATGTAAGGGAAATTCTGGCTAGACATAAAGATTGGTTTTTTTCCTCACAGTGAGAGTGGTCAAAGACAGCAACAGGCTTGCCAGAGAGTTTGTGGAGTCTCCATTGTTGAAGACATTAAAAACTTGACAAAGCCCTGAGCAACCTGATCTAACTTAAAAATCAGCCCTTCCTTCAGCAGGTGGTTGGAAATCAGTCCTGCTTTCAGCAGACATTTGGACTAGGGACCTTAAGAGTTTTCTTCTGATTTAAATTATTCTGTGACCAAACAATTCCATGACTCAATAGGGACCATGCAGAACAGCTGCTTAACTGTTAACTAAGCAGGCTATGGTTCTTCAGTTTAATAATACGGGGATCAGAGATTCAACTTTGAATTAAAAAAGTAATATTTGGATATGTGGTGAGAACTTATAGGGCTTTTCAGAAGCAAGGCTTTGTCACAGGAAATCACTCCGGACACATACAAAAGACCCAAGATTATTTCTTCTCTGCTGCTGCAAAGGAACACAGAATTGGTAAATTCTAAAGAAAAAAAGAGAAGACAATCTCATAGGCTCTGCACCTCTTGATGAGCGAGCTTTATGTGGCTTTCATGATATATAGAATACTTTTTAGCTTCCCTGTATTTGATTTCCCTTGTATTCGTATTCTTAACCTTCCCCTTCTTACTTCAGCTCTCTTGTATGCATTTTTAGTTTACTCCAGCCATACTCTGCTGTCCAGTTCATTCTTGACTCAAATAGCAATACTAAAAATTACTTTATTTACTCTCTGTACATTCAGGTGAAGACAAGAGACTAAAATATTCAGCTGAATATGCGAAAACATGTAGTTAACATACACATATACACATTTGCTGCTTCTGTTTCCATCTAGTGGCCAAATTATGTTTAATTTTTCCTAATCTTCCATACACATCATCTTTTTCTTTTATTCCAAAGAGTTTAACACAATTCACAACAGAGCTAGAAATAGAATTGTAAAAAATGTATGAAATTCTGCTGATTCACTGCAGGTTTTTCACTTTAATAACATTTGGAAACAGGCTTCTTAAACACCTGGCAGCAAGACTAAGAAAACGATAGTTGCACATCTCTAAACGCACCAAGAATGTTTCCAAGAGTAAATCTCACTCTCTCCCTGGAACCTCTTAGAATCACAGAATGGTTTGGGTTGGAAGGGACTTTAAAGATCACTTAGTTGAACCCCCCTGCCATGGGCAGGGACACCTCCCACTACACCAGGTTACTCCAAGCCCCATCCTGGCCTTGAACACTGTCAGGGAGGGGGCAGCCACAGCTCCCCTGGGCAACCTGTGCCAGTGTCTCACCACCCTCACAGGAAAGAATTTCTTCCTAATACCCAGTCTAAATCTACCTTCCTTTAGTTTGAATCCAGTCCTTCTTGTTCTGTCACCACATGCCCTCGTAAGAAGTCCCTCTCCAGCTTTCCTTTAGGCCTCCTTCAGGTACTGGAAGGCTGTTAGAAGGTCTCCCCGGAGCCTTCTCTTCTCCAGGTTTAACAAGTTCAACTGCCACAGTCCGTCTTCATAGGAAAGGTGTTCCAGTCATCCAGATCATCTTTGTGGCCATCCTATGGATTCACTCCAATATCTCCATGTCCTTCTTATGCTG
>VZRW01009235.1:0-18186 GCA_013398125.1 Aegotheles bennettii
CCGGGCTTTGCAGCAGACCAGACACTCGTTCCTCCCCTGGACTCCTGGTTTCGGGATTTTGTAAATATATTTATCCTTTTTCCCTCCAATTCCCTTGTACCTGTTCCCTTTTTCCCTGTTTTATTAAATTTGTATGGTTAGTTCTTTAGAAACCTCATAGCCGTGTGCTTTGTTTATTTTCTCCCTTTGGGGAGAAGTAAGCAATAAATTAATGTCTTAGAACAGTTCGCCCTAACTGTATAAAACCAAGACAACAGCTAACAGATGTGCACTTCTACAGCCTGATCTTTAAGAGATGGGTGTGCAGGACAGGGAAACTTCCAGCGCAAATCCAACATGAATCAAGGGAACCAAGCACACAGGCATACAAACATTGTGTATTCCCATAGTGTGCTGCTCTCCAAGACTGTAGAACACAGAAGCTGACCCTCCTTGGCAGGCATGCATTATGGTCAATCTGTTCTTCTGTCAAAGGGGCAATTTCTGGAGGTCCAGTCTTTATTTCTTCTCTGGCCAGAGTGCTTCCTGTGTGGTATATTGAAGTACCAGGTCCAGAAGATTCAATGACTTTTGTATTACCATGGAAAAAGAGGCAGAATAAGTGCAGTTTCACAGCTACTCTCACTTCACAAGCTATACATGACAGCAGATTGCAGACCCTGTTGGAGCTCCTTCTTCAGTCTGGTGCGAGCAGGAAGAAGAGAGGTTGCACTGCCATGCTGCTGACTGCACCTGCAGGGCAACTCCCCCCCCCCATCTCCAAATCATCATGTTCTGCTCTTGATGACCACTCTTTAAACAGTGAGGGAAGGCCTGTACTCTTGGAAACCCGTAAGAATTACTTGGGACACAATAACAAACCTGTCTGAGATGGTGTGGTTGAAGGCATTTTTTAGAGGAGTGGCCATGGCTGCCCAAAGGGAAAGGAAGCATTTCCAGGTGACTTTTTACCTCAACAGCCTCCACATTCTCCGCCTTTATGCGTCTTTCAGTTGCCCTGGTGTTTTGCTGGTACATCTATCGTTTCCATCAAATACAGGGAGAAATAGGTGCCTTTCAGGGTAAGGATGGGGAACAGGGTATTTTGTTTGTTCAGAGACCAGAACAGCTTTCATTTACTCTGGCATTAGGAGGCTCCCTAAAACACCTACTAATTCAGGTTAAAGAAAAAGAGTAATTAATCAACTTTTCCATTAATTCCTACTTATTATCTGTCCAGGCCATTGCAATTCAAATGTTCTCTCCTCCTCATCTCTGATAGAGCTTTTACTCTCTAGTACTTTGTCTGGGTTCAAAACGGCCAGGGCAAGCCACAACTCAGAGACAGGGTTTGCTTTCTGCTCCTCCCTACCACCCCCCCTTCGGGAAAAATGGAAGGGGAATAAGGAATAGAGGCTTAACAGTTGGAAATTAAAACTATAACAGATTTAATAAAACAGGGAGGGGGAGTAACAGCGGAGAAAAGAAGAAATATATACAAATATATACAACCCGACTCCGATGACCACTGATACAAGCTCCTGAAAACTCCTCCACTGCAAAAGTCGATTGGGAAAAATAAGAAGTCCAAAGCACCCCCCCAGCACCCGATGCAGTCAGATCCTCAAGACCATGTGGCAAGCTGGTAACAAAGGCAAGGCCCTTCCTCCCTCTGGGCCGTCTCCACCCGGCAATAAGAAGAGAGCAGAAGAAAAGAGGGGAGGAACTTCCTGTCCTCCTGGCTTTATCAAGTTTGGCAGGAAATGGGAGGGAATACTGACACCCCAGACCCCTTTTCACAAAGGGTCCTAAACTCCACCCCTCCCTCTTTGGGTCCTTGCAGCAAAGCCGTAAGATTTGCCTGTCCCCTCAAACCATAATATACTTGTTCAGGAAAGAGCTTGTTCTTTTATGAATATATCTATTCATGTGCATATGAACATATGAGTATGAAAATACAGAAGCATCATCCATACTTCATCACAGAATGTGCACATTAGTCATCGTGCTTCTTATCTTTAGTCATGAGTAGTCATTTAACAAGTCTTTTAGCAGAATCTTTAAGCTTATTAAAAACTGTGTTATAATACATTTCCTACTGACTAATCTACAGATATCCTGATACAATGGTAAACAAGAAATTCACAGCTGCAGCTAAATTATACACCACTAAGAGAAGTTGTGTGCATTTGAAACTGGACTCTCTAGACTGCCAGTGAAAGACTGGTCTCATCCCTAAAAGTGTCATTCTAGTGAAAAACAGTCATGACTGGGAGAAAGGAAGTATCACTAAACACAGCATGCATATGGGGAACAGCAATACAAAGAAGAGGACTTCCTCAAGATTACACAGGCAAATGGGGCAGAGCTGGTAATTGAACCCAAATGTCCTGAAATGCAGACCAGTTGCCTTAATAGTAATTTTTTCCATTTATGCTGCCCTTAATTCTTTTCACTTCCCTTCACTCAGCTACTATGGTGACATCTGCCTTAAAGAAACCTAAAATGGATGGAAAGCAGGTGTCAAGAATTTCTTGGACACAAAAGTAAGCAAAACAGAAGGGATTTGCACGTTCTCCAGGTTGTATAGTGACTTGTCTGCTATCTTCATCATAAGAGCACCACACTACTTTGATAGCTTCCCTAGCCCTTTTATATACATCATTTTTGTAACTGATAGTGTTACTGTGAAAATCAATCTCCTGCTGAGTTAAAGAATAAACCAAAACTAAGCCTTTAGTCAGTGTGAAAGTGTATATTATTCAAGGATCCTGTTTATTATAAAGGTAATGCTACTTTTTAATGCTCATAAAGATTAAAAATAAACTAGTCAAAGCAATGAGCTTACAGTAAATTATATTCCCAGAAGACATGAGTCTGAATTGTCATTACCATAATAGTCTGCCTCAATCATTTTGAAAAAAGTTGTGTCACAAAACAGAAGGATCTGTACACATTTAATACAGCTCAATTTCACCTAATATTTTTCTTTGTAAATTCAACAGCTGGCGACACATACATGTTCCCACACTTCTTTCATTAACAAGAGAGAGATATCTTTTTTCTTTTTCAACACAGTCCAGGTGAAGCTAAGCACTCAAGTAGGACAGCAGAGAAATGAAAGAAACAAGCAAACCCGCAAAAAAATATTTCTGCCTGTTGTTTGCAAAGCACTAAAGTACAACTGGTTAAAGAAACAGTTTATTGTCCTGACAGCAGGCAGAAAAATTTATCTGACTATCTACTGCATCCCCTGGTTTTCCCAGCAAGTGCAGTATTTAAGGCTCCATTGACCTGGAAGAGAGGAAACCCAGGCACTGGCCACAGACCAATGGGTCTGTGTGACCTTCTCTTCTGCACCTGTATCTCTAACTGAACAATGATACCTACTTGTAAGCTAGTATATGAACTCACTCAAACTAGACGTCTCAAGTATGACAACAAAAATCCATCCTGAAATTGCTTCTCTATCTCTGTTAAGCAGAAGAGGACTTTTCGGCAGCTTGCTCAGTTGAGAAGGTGTAAACTAAGTGTGATAAATCATGGCCTAGCCCCTACTTCGGAAGTGGGTAGAGTGTTTGTAAGTTTTGTCACGTCCACTGTACAAATAAGTATGGGGAAGAGAGACTTGTACCTTTTAGAGTGGGTCCAGAGGAGGGTCACGAAAGGGCAGGAACACATCTCCTATGAAGAAAGGCTGAGAGAATTGGTGTTGTTCAGCCTGGAGAGGAGAAGGCTCTGGGGAGACCTTATTGTGGCCTTTCAATACTTAGAAGTGGCTTATAAGAAAGATGAAGAGAGATTTTTTTAGCAAGACATGTACTGACAGGACAAAGGGCATCAGTTCTAAACTGAAAGTGGGTAGATTTAGATTAGATATTAGGAAGAAATTCTTTACAATAAGGATGGTGAAACACTGGAACAGGTCGCCCAGAGAAATTGTGGATGCCCCATCATTGGAAGTATTCAAGGCCAGGTTGGATGGGGCTTTGAGCAACCTGGTCTAGTGGAAGGTGTCCCTGCCCATGGCAGGGTGGTTGGAAATAGATGATCTTTATAGACAGTCCCTTCCAACCCAAACCATTCTGTGATTCTATGGTTATTAAAAGAGATTAATATGTTCAAAATACCATAAAATTCAGTTAAAAGTCATGGTCAAGATAACAGTGCCTTGGGGCCTGGGTTTGTGATCTTTCATCCCAATGTGCCCGCCCTCGTCAGCTCCTCTCTTTCATATGTAAATATGCAGCACTACGACAGCATGTGAGGCAGCGATTCATAGCAAAGCTTGCTTGCATTATTTTGGTTGCTATATATTCATATCTGATTACCTTGCAACCCTGGTTTTGTTGACACTTCTCTAGTATTGATTTTATCAGTTGTGCATATGTACTTAAAGGCTATTTTGGTACAAGGCCATTTAAAGCCTTTCGCCAGTCATTGCCATTGAGAATTCACAATTCAGAAGTGCACAGAAGACACAACAATTTTGCCATCTGGATATGAAGGAAGAAATGGAAACAAAAACATTTTACCTTAATTTAAAAAAGGACTAATCCCTGACACGCCAATAATTATTCATAAATCTTGGTCATCATCTATGAATGCATTCTCTGTGTTTCAGAGACACAGGAATGCAGCTGTAGTACCTTCCCTCTAAAGAGGGAATATGGCCCTGATCCATGCTCAGAGTTTCAACCCAGCTGCCCTACAAACACAGCCCAGAGCTCACAAAGCAGAAACAGAAAAGTGTGGACCAAAAAACCTTGCAAACACACCACTTAAAGACAATGAGGATACATCCCCAAGCTTTAACCCTTATTGAAACAAAAGTTGGAAGATCTTGTACAGCTTCAAAGTAATGGTGAATGAAATGCTGTGGCGAGCATAAGACCATTAAAACTATTTGAGATTTCTTTTGAAGAGATGGCATATTTCGGTGTGGGAAAACATTTGTTAAAGGTCAAAACATTTTGCCTGTCATTTCCAAAACAAAATAGTTTTTTGTTCAGTCAGATAGTTGCCCTAGTTTTTACCTTTAGGGTTTTTTTTTTTAAATATTTCTCAAATTAACTCCAATGAAATATTTTAAGACTTCAGGTTTTAATAGGATGAGCAACCTCCCCTGTAAAGAAAACATTTTGGGTCAATGTGAATGGAACTTTTTTCAGTCAGTGAACTGAAAAATCAATTATTCCAACAGCCACTGCTGTGAGCAACTCAAGGGCAATGTGAGACCAGGAGACAAATTGGGAAAGAACTGACTGATCCTGCCACAATACTTTTCAATATAGTGCTACTCATCTTTTTCTAGCAGATTCCCTCTTAAAGTTTCCAGTTGAATTGTATCTCTTGCTTAAATCTGGCTAGGGTTGGTGTCAAAAACAACCCCCAAAACCAACAAACAAAGCAACACAAGAGAAAGGAAAATGAAAACAGCAGAGTTCCATTTCTGCAGCTGTAAACTGAGAAGGGTATAAATACATTTTCATGGTTTAGTTAAGTTAGAAGCCATTTTGAGAAGCTGTCCTATTAATGTCCCCTCTGATTGCAGATAAAATGGGCAGGAGAGGAGGAACAGTAAAATACTTTTCATAGGTTCATGACGCAAATGCTAACACCAGCGTTCTCACATTCATTATTTTCTGTGATTCTTAAAATACCAGTTCATTTCTTATTTCTGAAACTTTATTTCCATTCTCTGTCTACTCTGAAAGAAATACTACATATTTATCCATCGTTAAATACTTCTTCAGATGCTTAACCTTCTCCTACCTTGCCTTTTTTCATCTTGTTTACTATAACTGGCTTGGGAAGCATTTAGAGTATATAATGCATAGCCTCGAGACACTTGATATGTGATTGTATTTATCTGTGTCACTGCAGAAAAACAGAAGCTTTGTTAACTTGTGTGTTCCCCCAACAGCAACACAAACTAAATCTAGGGGGCATAGGTGGGGATACCAATTCTGTTAATTGATGAGATCTGCCGTTTTCCCTTCTTTCTGCACTCAAGGTCAAATAAAAGTAATAAAAAGTCCCATAAAACTCAAGATTCAATCTCTCACACAATAGGTCACTTAATTCTGTGTGCACCAATATGTTCAATTGTCCAAAACATTTTGATATTTAGGGGGAAAAAATATTTCCAATTTAATTCTCTCATTTCTCTTAATTTCCCTGTTTCTCTACAGCAAAAGTTCAATTGGTTTGAGTGTAGGTGCAGTAGCTTGAGAAAAGATCTGTAACTGGAAAGTGATAGGATCACATGAAGTTTGCCATCTGGCCATGGGGCATGAATGTATGATTAGTGTCATGTTTGACCACCTACAACTCCCTGGCTCAGATGGCTTTACAAATAGCTTAATATCCTGTGGCAAGATTTGTAAATAGTCTTCTACAATTCTGCTAAAGATAGAAATAATTTCATCTTAAGGTGCCAAAATTAAGTGACCTATTTCTCACGTGGAGACAGTATTTTCTTAGTGCCAACAAGACTTTCAGTCTCCAGGTCTAAACTAATTTTCAGATTCTGATTAATAAAAAATCTAAGGCCATTGAACAACCTTTGGAGAAGAGTAGAAGGAAAAGGAGAGTAGATTAATTTTAATTTAATTGAGGATCAATGCCTTTTGCCTTTAAGCAACACTACTTTAAAGTCAGTCTGTTGCCTGAAAGTAATGTGCTTTTTATTGTTCGGCATAACTTCAAGGCTTGCTACAGCTACAAATAACTGGAAAAATGAAAAATTATTTCTGGTTCTTTCTAGTTTGTTGACTTCTGCATTTGCATGCATTCTGTGTATCTTCAGTTTCATTATTTTCCATGTTTCTGTGCTCTTTCACACTGCAATAGCAGAATGCAAATCATGATTGCAAAACCCCAAGAATCTGCAGAGCAATCACAGAGTAGGAATTTTATCTCATACTACTTTTATATACTACTTTTTTATAAATTAATATATTTCAAGTTGATAGGGTCCCTTTAAATCCTTCTATTCTTATAATCTGTATTTCTGATTATTTTATGCCTAAGTACCAGGTTGAATTTTTCAAAGCAAACCCTCATTTTCTTATTTTCTGCAAAGCTTTGCAACATGCATTTTTTTTTATTTTCCCACTGATGTTGAGATGAGGATTTATATAACATTTCTAAGTTCTGATAGTGACTTGATTTTCCTCTTCAAACACCCCAGCTACCTTGTCTTCTTTTAAGAATTCTCTTTCATGGCACAGTTCAGCAAAAGCATTTAAGCTCAGGCTTAATCCTCAGTCAAGTAAAGCACATAAACATGTTAAGTTAATATGAATGCACACCCTAAGGCTAACACAAAATTTGTGACCACTCTATCTCCTCTTGACTTCAAAAGACCAGTAAACCAGGTATTTTCAGAAAGGCAGTGTATTTCATTTCAATAAAAAAAAAAGTTATTTTGGTGGTTTTGACAAAGAAATGTTTTTCTTTCCATTTGATAAAGAAAGCTCCATACTGAAAACTGTAAAGCTCAAAGGTACCACTTAATGTGTTTGGGTTCTGTATCCTTAGTAGTCAGAACAGGTTAATTTTCCAACAGAGTACTTCTCTTCTGGAAAATGCTGTTTCACAGCTGAAATATGCTGGTTTTGGAAGTCCCCTTGTTCATTGCCTGCCCTGGCAGGATCCAGCCTTGTGCTGCACCTACAGGACCAGGATGATAAGCAGCAAATGTAAGAGGAGGAGTGGGAAGTGCCTGCAAAACCTGGTGATAGTGAGCAGGACTGGAAGATAAGAGAAGATAAACAAATATTTTGGGAACCAGCTATATTTCAAACAGCCAGCTGGACTGGACCACCTGAAGCACTGCTCTGGTTTCAATGAAGTAGCACTTTATGATGTTAATTTCCTCATCTTTTTTTTCTTAAATTGTCAGGATCACTGAGACAATACTCCACACTAAATTTTGCAAGCTTTACCCTAATGTTCTTCAATTTCTGTCAAAACTAATCCCTTGTAAAAGGAAAGCCATCAGCATTTGTTCACTGTAGATTCAATTTAGCAAACTTCACTCTTAAAAGTAACTTCTTTATGAATGAACAACCTACATACAATGATAAAACATGTACTTTTGTAAGGAATTTTTGTAAATTTATTAATTTTTTCAGGTCCTGGCAATTTTTCTTTTGAATTCTGCTAGAATCTCTGCTAGAGTTTTTTTCTGAATTTAGAAATGGGATACCACCACTGCTTACACTGTCCTGAATTGCTGGGTGTTCCCATTTATTTAGGATGGGCTATTTGATGTTTGTATTTCAGGATCCTTGGGTAAGTCCCTGCTGTTGTTTACAGAACATTTTTGTAAGGTACATTGTTTGTGTCTTGCTGAATAGTGGCTAATAGAGTTAAATGTGGCGTTGCATTTGGAAATACTGCGAGCTCAGACCTTTTCAGAATTAATAATACAACAAAAAAACCTAACAGAACATTTTATGGCAGTGTGCATTTACTGTACATCTATGCTTTGTGTTGACTGTATTTACATTACATTAGCATGAAAATCATGCCACTAATGAGATTCAGTGCATTTTAAATAACACTAACAATGATTTTTGAGAAAACACAGAATATAAATCCCACATTCCATTGTCAAAAATAACATTATACTGCTTGTATTTTTACATGTAATGTTGTAAAAGTATCTTGATTTCTTTTCAAGCCCTGTAAGCATTGTGTAAAATGGTCTGTGCTGGGGAAATTACTTGGCAATGCCTGATGTTCCATGATCATTGTTGCTGCAGTACAGCTGGAAATTCAGAAATTCAGCAGTCAGCATCTGATTAGCCGTACTTAATCGTCATGAGCAGCAGTTCTAGGAATATATGCCTAGTCCTGTTAACTCAGACTTGTCTTTATCCCTGCAATAAAAAGATTTCCCCCTCTACAGCCTACTTGCTCACAGTTAACATGATGGCAAAGTATTCATTGGACTCTTACATCAGGTCTCCAGTGATGGAGTATTATTTCTTGATCTGCCTTGAAGTAAAGGTATAACTTCTCGAGCCTGGTCTGTGAGTCTGGCTGTTAATGAGATGACTGCTCCTTTCTAGTTATGAATTATTTGTTTCAGATCAGAAAGTTTCAATTTATATTACATCACATTGTTTGGTTTACAATGCACTTCTTGCATTGCAAGTTACCTTGGCATTTTTGTAAAAAATTCAAAAAAATCGTTATTTATTATTTTACTTAAGCCTAATGTATACTAATGTGAAAAACCAGATTAGCAGTAAATTTAATTTTCTTTAGGAGTAAAGGTGATGTGAATCTTACAAAATCCAGCTTGTAGTGAAACCAATTTTTAATAAAAATATTTTATATCTTCTACAAATATAAAATTCTTATTAAAGCAGGTTAAGAAATTACTTTTTTCTGGATAAAAAATATAAAGAGAGAACTATCATTTCAGGTTTTGATTCAAAATACGCCATCCAATATCAATGCATAAAACCAAATAATTTTAATTAGATATAAAGTGCTCTGCTTTTTTAAAAATATTAAATTTAATACAAAAATAAAAGTGGAGTTGCAAACATTTTGAGCAGCTCTTCAGAATGTAATAAAGTGAAAACATACATTATTAAGTCACTGAGACTGGCCCAGGGTTTATAATTAACCATTGCTGTGCTTGTTGAACAGGGGTCCACATGTAGAGCAGAGGTGCTAATCACCTCAAAAAACTTGTTTTGAGTCATAATAATTTGAAAAACAATTTCTTAGTACTTTTGCCCCTGTGTGGCCCCAATTACAGAAGCAGCAATGTGCATATACCTACTCAGGCATTAAAAGATTTACAGACTGGTTTAGCATCTCAGTCTAGAGGCTCTACCCTGACAAACTCTGTGCCTGAGTACCTTCAAAGGAACCGCCACATCTACAGGAATATGCCTACCCAGAATGGACAAATTCATTGGCATTTAATTCACTCAACAGAAGTTATGCCTCATTCAGGATTTCCCTGAGCTTCCAGTGGACAGGGGAGATGCATGATATATTTGCTTTTTCAGACCTTTCCTACTTTTGGCCAATGCCAGAGGTAGGATGCTGAGCTAGACAGGCACTTTGTCTGACGCTGGCTAGCTGTTTTTACAGTCATCAGGACCAAGGTTCTGTTATTTACAGTGTCCTGACACTTAGGCTCAACATTAATTATGAACTTCAGTTGTACTTAAGTATGTTTCCCCTAAGTGTTTGCAGAAGCAAGCCTCCTCCTATATAAACAGAATACACTAAAGAACACACCAGTACATAATCAGAATAACTGAGACACACATAGGCATGACTACTGAGGCTCAAATTAAGGCACTTCATCAAAATTTCTAGACAGAAGAACCCCAGCACCAGCCTGCTATTTCTCTCATACTAACATTGGACAGTTTGAAATAGGAACTGAACAAAGAAGCTCCATTCTCTACATCATAAAAGGGTTTATTCCATCCACATTACAGCCTCAGAGCCCAGGAAAAACAAAAACAAAAACAAACAAACTAACAAATACAAACAGAACACATAAAACTTCACAACTAGAAAAGTTTAGAAAAAAAATGAAAGCAAATGTTATAACACCAAAGTGTTCCAGATGAATTTCTGAAAGGCATCTTCAAAAGCATTCTGAAGCTTTCTTAGCTCTGAGTTAAACAGTCGTCTAAGCAGGTTTCTGAAAGCCATCTTTAATAGCAAACCAAAACCTTCCCTATCTCCTGTGCAGCTGTCAGTCTCTCTTCCATGCCCCAACCCTGCTAAGATTTGCAGCTGTCTTTTATGAACGTCAGAATTGCTTTAATGCTCCAATGCCCTAAGAAGACATGCCTTTTTCAGGTAACCTAGATCCATCAATCTGTCCAAAACTAGTACATCATTCCGTAGTCAGTAGTTTATTTTGTGACAGTAATAGGCAATAAAATAATGCAGTGAAATATTTTAGTGTGAAGAGTCTAATTCAGTATAGGTTAATAAAGTCTAAGTGATTCATCATGGTACATTATTTATCCACAGTAATTTACTAGGTAGATGTGTGAAATCCCATTGCAGTCAGTTGAAATTTATGTGCTGAGCAGTTTTTCTTTTTTTTTTTTTTTTAGACTACAAAGTGTATTTACTTTCCCCACGGCAATTGAACAATAGCTAGGAGTTGTAAGGATCACATGATTTCTGGTTAAAAAAAAACAAGACACTGACTAATGCCAATATTTTTACAATACAGAGCCAAGAAAATCTTTTAAACTGCTGCTTTTTAAAAGTAATGCAAATTCTGCTGAAAGTATTCCAATGGTTAAAAATATTTTTGAAGATTTTTGGACAAAGATTTGAATGGTAAAAAAATATGTACATAAATAGAAATACCTTCCTAGGACAATTTTAAAAACAACTTAAGTTAAACCATTGTAGCTTATGTGCTAAGAAAAGCCCCACTAGATTGAATACTGGAATAGAGCACTAACTAATGGAAATTTATGTGAAATGATCACAGAACACTGCAAATGAAAATATTATTAATTAACTGCATGAGAAAACAGCATCATAAAGCACTTGAGGGTGTTTTCTGAAAACTTCATACTGATGGTAAAGGTTGAAAACTTAAGAAAAAAAAGTTATCTTCTCTCTCCTATAATCAAAGCATCTCTGGTGCTAGCAACACAATGTGAGGCTTGGCTGTGAGCAAAACACTGTCTCCCTGGAAACCGCTAGAATGTGTCACTTCTGATCACAAAATGAGAGATAAGAAACAAGAAATGTGAAATCCTTTGCTGTGGGAGGTTTGCATTTTATTAACACACAACTGCAGTTTGATGTTTATCAGTACCTGGAACATATGATTTCCTAATTGCTGCAAAAGGCATTGAATCTCCTTTACAGTTGCATCTGTCATGACAAAGGTCCTTCCTTTCACTGTTATTTTCCTGCCCATTTAACAGATCATAGTCTTGAAACAAAATTATAAATATCTCCTTTGCACAATATCCTAATTAACCAAATCTCTGCTTCACTAAAAATTACATTAACACTTTCCTGGAAGTAAACTTAACACATTTATTCCATGACACCGTTGGGACTTCATCAACATAACTGTTATGTGTATGCTAGGCATAGATCTAGGATTGCTCAAAACAAAATCACAGTAATAATTTTAATTAGGAATTACTTCTAAGCCAAAGCTGTAGAAAAGGGAGATTGAACCAGTAACAAACCAACCAGTGTGCACCACAAGCAGAGATTTTTTTCTATTAAAGCTGTTTCAGATTCTCTGATCTGACTTAAAATCAAGGTTTGCTAGGGATTTAGGGATAATTCTCCAGATTTAGACTGAAATTTCTGGTCACAATCAGAAAGACACAGGGAGAGAGATGCTGTGGGGCAACAGTAGTCATGTGCTGGCTGATGCCTTTCAATTCCACAGCTGTTTCCACACTACATGACCTGGATACCTGCAGCGCAGTAGTGGAGGCTAAAGTTAAAGTGTCCTTAGATTTCTTGAATAAGTCAACATGTGGAGAGAAAAAAGCAAAGTGAACACCAAGCTCTTGGTTATCATAGGTTGATCGCCTTACCCATTTTCTCTCTGGTTGGAAGGCAAGCTGCTTCAAAAGCCTTTAGTTTCCTACCACTGCAGAGGGGAAAGGAATTTAACTTCTCTAGAAAATACATGAGATACAAAATAATTTCATATCTACCCAGTTATTTACTTAGTCAGAAGCAAGCTCTAATGACATGAACATACTCCCCACGAGGACTGTTGGGCATAGCAGAATTTTTCAGTGAATAAGATATTTGAACACAGGACTCTTGACCTTTTCTAGAGGTTGCAGGTGAATGATGAATGAGAAAGGGCTGCAGAAAGAGTGCCTGAATACTGTATTTGAGAACTGGACTCTACACCTGTTTTCTCTCACACAGTAGCAAAACAATGTTGAGTAAATGTCTTTGTAGTGATCACAGCTACACCAATGGCAGTTTGTCTATCCATCATCATGTAAGCCTTTGAGTTGTGCATCTGCTTCACAAAAATGGTGTAAAAGTCGATGGATGGTGAGACATTAAAAACTACATAATATTAAGTACTCTGGAAATAAAACAAACCACCAGTTGTATCTTAGTAATTTAATATTAAGAAATCCCCCACAGTGGAACATTTATATCTTGTTCTACACATATTTTTGCATCTACATCTGTAATACAAGCATGTCACAACTACTTTTTGTAGCATCATGAAAGCCGGTTCATTAATAGTTAAGATGCCCTCAATCCATAATGAAATTAATGTTTTCTTCTCTAGAGGACAGTCTGAAATACATGTTATACAGAGGGCATGGGCTAAGAGTTAATCAGTGAGGGTAAGATGTAATGGTGAATCCCTATTTGTTTAGAGATCACTTACACTGTGATAAGTGGGGACCATTTGAAACAAAAAAAGTAAGGGTTAATGAAATTAAAGGAAGTATTATCTCTATTACAGTGCAGTCTTTAATATCATGTTCATACAGTATTAATGCTACAAAATTAATTCATACTTAATTTCAGTGTTTCACAGTTTTCTAAAGGTAAGTTTACAGTTCCTTCTGTATGTAATTATATATGTAACTGAGACAATACCCTCTTATAAATCTCGATAGGAACACTTTCACAGTGCAGCTCTCAAGATGAGGTTAGCTGTACAAAAGCGTGTGTGGGGGAAAAGTGATGGAAAGCAAAGGGAAAATGGAAAGCGTGACAAGACCACTCTTGGAAAGAGTAATATAGTTGTTAGATATTGTATCCTAATGCATTAGCAAAAATCTTTACAGAAGTACTAGCCAGCAAAGACTATGATATTATCAGAATGAGGGACAGTCATCAACAAAGAGAATTATTTAAACATTAGGTCCTAATTCTGAAACAGCCAACATTATTTTAAATTCTTCAATGGAAGAATATAGTCTGTCATTCCTAGACTATATTTTCTGTTATGTATCCTATCTTGTCTTCCCCTGTACTCTTTAATATTTACATGTCTTTTTAGCTTCCTTGGACTTTTTTGTTATGTTTATAGTGGAATTAATCTGTGGTTTTGTATCTTACAACTACTGTCATTATTAGGTGACAGAGAGAACACTGGAGTGGCTAGTCTGACCAGATATTGACTACCGGTAGATTAAAATGCATATAGAAATTTCTTTACATTCCTACGAAACAGCAGAAATTACAACTGTGACTTTTGTGTCTAAAGAAGTTTGGACCAGATGATCTCTTGAGGTCCATTCCAACCTGGCCTGTTCTATGATTCTATGAAAAACAAAATTTATCAGGATAAGACCTAGTTCTATTAGAGCAATTTTATAAATTTTTTAAATAGGGCATATCATCATGGATAAAACTAAAAAATAATAAATCTCTTAGCCAGCTACTAAAAAAAATGGGAAACCCAAACCATTCTATGATTCCACCAGAAATAAGGATTTTTTTGTTCTAAGTAAAACAGCAACAGAGAAGTGAGTAGTTCAACTGGTAGCCTGGGTGAAAACAAAAGGACACATGGATCAGAATCTGAAGAATCAGAAAGCAGGATTCATGGCAAGTATGTGAGGAGCAATCTAAGACTCTCTAGCAGCCCATACTCATATCTGAAAACGTAGCTGGAAATTCATGCTTGTTAGCATTGTCTTCAATGTCTAGTGCTTCCTCACACAAAACATAGCTGGTCTGTCCTCCAATTTTGCTGCCTTCCAATTTTGCTTTTCTCCTGGAAGATATTCACCTGTAATATAAACTCTATTAGAAACCTGACCTATTGCCATTGGCAATAGGACTGAGATTAAGATTTTTCAATTCTTCATGTGGAAAAAACTGTTTTTCCACAGTAGACCAAGTTCTTCACAAGCTAGCTCAGATAACTGCAACTGTCAGAAGAATAAAGCTTAGAAAATGTTACTTTTTATGATTTATGTTCTTCACCATATCTCACCACTGTAATCTCCTTGTCAGTCAGGATTTAATAGTGAAGCAAGTAGCAGAATAGGCCTTTTTGACGCTAATGCTGCCTTAGTAGGACTCAGAGAGGTGCAGAAATGTTTGAACAGCTGTGCACCACTGCCTTACACTGTGACCAAAGTAATGGTACAGAATTCAGTTTCCCGGAACACTTCATTCTGATATTTGGGATTTAAAACAGTGCTTTGGTTATAACAGCTTCACAATATTTTCTCCATGTGCAGCCTACTTGTTGTGATGGTTTTCTCATTTGAGTCCCTGTCGTCTATTACTATGCACTCCCTTAACGTTTCCTTTGCACTAGCAGCATTCCTCCCACACATATTATCAGGACTGCTCGCTAGTGCCAAAGGTCTGATTTCTAGCTTATGTCAAGGTTTCCTAAGACCATAAGATTTTTACCCTACCTAAACTGCCAGACAGAAGTTGGTGGAACTCAGTAACAATGCTGTTTTCTGGGAAACATATGATGTTCTAACTTCTATATCTCACATAATTTTTACTAATTCAGACTTTGTTTTTGGCTAAATGGTTTGTCATTAAGTCCTTACAGAGACATGGGTCTGCTCCTGTGAATCAGGCTTACAGGCTAACAGAAGTTTTGTGCTAGCCTGCTTCTTATTGATAACAAGTTTTCTGTGATCTGAAGAAGAAATGCTGTGCATTCATGAGGTTAACCTGGAGCCTATTGAAATTTTGTAGAATATTTTAAAATTTGAGTAGAAAGCGGAAAAGAAGATTAGGAAAGCAAGTTTCCTCACAAGGGTGTCCCTCCCTGTGCTTCAGGAGTACTCTGGAAAATGATAAGCTAAGGAAGACACTGCTATAGAATGCTCTGCCAAACAAATTATATTAGTTTATGTCTGTTTACCTTCATTTCCACATGGTACATCCTCCACTTTTCCAGAAATGCCTATATAGTGTGCAAAATGCCATCCCAGAAAAACCTTTAATGCCCTCAGAGCTTGCTTTCTACAATGTTCTGCACAGTATGAAGGGGAGAGGAACAAACCTGTGGAGTTGAAAAAGTGCTGTTGTTATCACAACTTTCATGGTTCTTACATAGAGTTTCAAAACACAATGTATTGAGTAGAAAAGGAGTTAGCCTTCTAGTGAAGATAAAAAACTCTTTTGGGTTTTAGCAAAAGCAAACAACTACTTTTATGTAACTGGTATAGACCACGCTGAATTAATTTGAGCAAGAACTTTCACAGAAACCTCTTATGTTTTATTGATACAGAATCTGTTGTCCCAACTGCCAGTGAATTCATCATAATTTAGTTTGTTCTCACAGGCATATTGATCTTAAAATACATCAAGGTTTGTGTCAGACTACTGCACATCTTTTAAATTCTGCTTCAGACTTCATATGGCTCTGGTCATAGCATGTTCTGAACATGAAACAAAAGCAAAGCACAAAGAAACTGCCACATCAGCAGTTCTAACCACAACTTTGATATGGAGAATTATTATATTTATCAGTGAAGAGCAGAATACTGCAGTTGATCTGAATGTTAATAATCAAACTTTTTTATTACCCTCTTTCTTTATCTATAGCATAGGAACTAAATTATGCTAAAAATAATGGCTTAATTGGTAAATAGGCCACCTCAGTTGGCAATCTAGTATTGTAGATACAGTCATGGAAAGGTGGAAAATAAGATTTAGCCTTCCACTTTCTTGTTAATTAAGTCATTACTTGGCTAAATCCTCTCATGCCCATAGCTCAATGGTGTGAAAGCTAATTTGAAGTTCACAATTGCACCTTCAAAATTCAGGAAAGATTCCAAAAGTAAGGCTCATCTTCTGGAACTAGAAATACAAATCAGAAATTGAAATTTAAAATCCCTGAAAATCTCCAGATGAGGCAGGAATGAAGAAAAGCGTTTCACCAAGATCTAAACTCTGTTTAGACCAGAAGAAGTCATGGTGACTTTAAAAGTGCTGATAGGCACAAGCAGCTCTGCACTGGTTGACAAAATAATGCAACATCTACTCTTTCACCTCCTTGTACAGAACTGTTTAGTGCTCAGTCCAAGGGTCATGGATACTCTTGGACACTCTCCAGCTCTTTTGAAATGTTCAGGCTTTTTGTCAACTCTGGCTCCCTCTTCTGAGACACACAGCCAACAGCCTTGAAGCATGAAGTATAGACAGACACAGTAACACACCCCTCCAGTGTGGGAACACTGGAGGTTCAGGAAGGGAATCTTTTTACTCCTTATATCTCAGTGCAACTGCATTTTGGCTGACATTATTTGGCGACACATCTCAATTATTTTTTCTAATACAAAAGATATCTTAGAGTGACGGGGGACCAAATGCCTCTTGACTTCCAATATCTCAGTAAAAAGTATTCTCTTAAAGAAGTAAGACATTTTAGAAATCTGAATTAATGTCTTCTGCTAGAAGGAAAAAAAACCTCACACAATTTCAAGGAAGCAGAACACCAAATTACATTATTTGCCTTGAAAAACTCAACTGCATCTCATCTCCATTAAATAATCAAAGCAGCATTTGAACCTATCTAACAAAAAGAAAGGTATAAAATTAACCAACCAACAATAAAATTAAAATACCATCAACTTATCCATATTTGTGGCCCATGAAACTTCTCCCTTCATATTTATTTCCACCTTCCAGCTTTTGCCAAGGTCACTCAGGGCCCTGAAATCGTTAAATCTTTCCTCATCCAGGCAGGAGATGTAGGAACTCAAAATAACACCCTCAAAATTGGAGCTGGCAGAGGTCATTGCTAAGCCACTCTCCATCATCTTTGGTAAGTCATGGGCAACAGGAGAGGTGCCTGAGGACTGGAGGATAGCAAATGTCACTCCAGTCTACAAGAAGGGCAAGAAGGAGGACCCGGGTAACTATAGACAGGTCAGCCTCACCTCCACCCCTGGAAAGGTGATGGAACAACTTGTTCTTGGCACTATCTCTAGGCACATCAAGGATGAGGGGGTCATTAAGAGTAGTCAACATGGCTTTACCAAGGGTAAGTCATGTTTGACCAACCTTATAGCCTTCTATGAGGAAATAACTAGGTGGATAGATGACGGTAGAGCAGTAGATGTGATTTATCTTGATTTCAGCAAAGCATTTGACACTGTCTCCCACAGCATCCTCGTAGATAAGCTGATAAAGTATGGGTTTGGTGATCAGGTAGTGGGGTGGATCAAGAACTGGTTGAAGGGAAGAAGTCAGAGA
>VZRW01009235.1:18633-75521 GCA_013398125.1 Aegotheles bennettii
ACTAAGATGATTAAGGGAGTGGAACATCTCCCTTATGAGGAAAGGCTGAGGAAGCTGGGTCTCTTTAGCTTGGAGAAAAGGAGACTGAGGGGTGACCTCATCCATGTTTACAAATATGTAAAGGGTGAGGGTCAGGACGATGGAGCCAAGCTTTTTACAGTGACGACCAATGATAGGACAAGGGGCAATGGATGCAAACTGGAGCACAGGAGGTTCCATGTGAATATCAGGAAAAACTTTTTCACTGTGCGAGTGACAGAGCACTGGAACAGGCTGCCCAGAGAGGTTGTGGAGTCTCCTTCCCTGGAGACATTCAAAACCCGCCTGGATGCGTTCCTGTGTGATGTACTCTAGGTGACCCTGCTCTGGCAGGGGGGTTGGACTAGATGATCCTTCGAGGTCCCTTCCAACCCCTAGAATTCTGTGATTCTGTGATTCTGTGAATCCATATTATTTCCAATGTTTGCACCAATATCATAACATATTATTGAGGTGTCTGAGTTTAAAATAGGGGTCACTGTTGCTGGTGTGGCAGGCAGTATGGGGGCATAGAGAACTGAAGATTGAGCTGTTGGTACTTATAATACGTTCCTCCAATAAAAGATGAAATAAACGTCATCTAAATATAACTCTTCTCCTCCAAAATACTTTCACACCTTCCCATTAATTATTCCTCAAAAGTAACTCATTTTGATTATCTTTTCCCTGTAGTTTGATTCCAGAATACTCTTTCACTGGTAGCTGGACAAACAACACTCACAACCAAGGACAAAAGCAGAAAAACACAATGACGCATAATACAACATTCCAATCCAAAAACCCTGAAGCCCAGCTGCAACTCAGAGCAGTTTGCAAATCTAGATTCTCCAAAATAAGCCAAATGACCAAACCTGGTACAAATGAAATCGGCAGCCTCACAGTTTGAAATTAGCAGCCTCTCTCCTACCTCTTTCTTTTTTTTTAAAAAAAAAAAATAAATTACTTTTATTTATTTATTTATTTATTTATTTTCATTTAGGAAAGAACACCAGAAAGGCAGCAGTGAGATCGACGGCCTGGAGCTCTAATAGTGCTTATTACTTTGGGTTTACACAGTGAGGAATTCATACCTAGTGACTTAATAATGTTGATAGCATCATCATTCTTGCCAGAAGAAAATGGCTAACCTACTTTAACAGCCAGTTCATTAAAGATTGAGTCTTTTTTATTTTTTTCATTGAAGAGGAAGGGGGCCAAGATAAGCACCTTCCAGAGAATATTTGCAAACTCTTCCTACAAGCAGTCTAATGTGGCGATTCATAACTAGGAAGGGAGAGAGGAATGGAAAAATCATACATTCTTAAGAAAACATTATAACACATAGATTAAAAAGGTTATTGCTTAGAAGATTGAAGGGTTTTAAATGAAAGTGGCTGAGGCAGAATAAAAAGGATGTCCACAAAAAATGAGATTCTAGGAAGAGAGTTAATGATGAAATGCTGAGCTGGCAGGAAGCCAACATTGCCCAGATTAGTTCAGTTGAGTAGGAGGGATAATGTCAGCTGACATGCTGGCAGCAAGGAAGGCCTAGGAGATGGATGACAGCTTAAACACAGGCTGGTCCAGCAGTCAATGGAAAGCTTGTTGCAATGATCAGAATGATTATTCTATCCACTGGGATTTGGGGTACTTCAATGTAACTACAAAATCCACCTGTCAGGGAAACAGTTGGGAAAAGGGCATTCCAATCAACTGAAAATGCACATAACTGGTGGCAGACCAGGCATATCAACAAGAGAGACTGCAAGCTGTATTTTCATCTGTGTTCCACTGAAGTCAAACCAGGGCAACTTTACTGACATCTTCAGAATTGACTGCAGATTTACACAGAAACTAAAGAATTCAGAGTATGGCCATATTGGAATTTCCTACTAAGTGTACAAGGAAAAATTTTATAAAGAAAATCTGTTGTTCTGCAAACAGAAATTGTATATAACATTTGCCAGGATTTCTTCTATGGTATAGATGTTCAGCCAAGGTAAGTGAGCACATTTCCATGATGCCAGCACAGACTCCAGTCCCTTAATATCTTTCATGAGACAGTGGCAGCATCTGCAGAACTGCAGTCTCCCCAAAGCAGATGTTGAAACAGCTTGCAAAAGTACTAGGGTAACTGTAGTATAAATATTACTTGCTAATCTACCAGACTGAAACTGAAAATCCAATTTTGCTGTGCATCGCCAGACTCAGAGGTTTTTATTTCAGAAGGAGCTAGAGGGCTTAGCCAGATGGGATCCTATCAAACTACAAACTTTAAAATAACAGGAACCTGATGATATCTGGCCAAAGGGCATACAGAGAAAAACAGAGGTATGATGAAAAGGATAGTCACTACGGAATCTAGACTCGGGTAGGAATTGACTAAATTGTTACAACAAACCCTGGTATGAGAAAGAGGAATCATTATGGGTATGCTGAATAGGGATCAGAATCCCTCAGAATAGGGACCAGCTCTAGGGTGTGTACAGTGAGTCTAGGAGTAAAATGGTAAACTGGAGACTTTCTGGATTTGAAACTAATTTGAGCAGAGATCAAGACCTCCAACTCCTAATGGGCATGGGGAAGAACTACTCTCTGAGCCAATTCTCTGGAGAAATCTGAACAGGCTAATGGCAAAAAGCTGGCACACTTAATCATTGCTATGCTCAACTGGAACGTTTGTAGATTAACTTTCCCAGTAAGCAGGGATGGATAGAAGATTATCAGAACTCATAAAACCAGACAATTGTAATCTACAACAACATCCACATTTTGTTTTTCTGTGGATAGTATTCTGGTTATACTTTCCACTCACATTCTATGAATAGGGTTAAATTAAAATGTAATTAGAGAAGGGCATGACAAACATTTATGAAAATCAACCCTTTTCATGAGCAGCATGGTGGACAAGTATGAAAATGGGCTGATTTGTTGTCTGTGATCCAGTTCCCATTTTAGAAACCCAAATTAACCATTTCATCTTTGACAAGATCATCTTTCTCTGATGCCAAATGTCAACATGCTAACTTGTGATGCTTCTTCAGTTTATTATCATGCTTAAGGTCAAAAAGACTCCTCTCCCGTCTCACATAACTGCAAGTAAATTGGCATTTTCCTGGTCTGTTTGAAGTCTCATTCCACTCTGTTATAACTTCACTGATGTCACTTGGACTTATTAAACAATTACATCAAAAATGTATTTCAGGAAACAAATTCTTCTCTGGCAATATATCTGATTGTTTAATTTTTTCAACAGAGGAACAAAAGCATTCCTTAAATTAAAAGGTGGACGTGAAATTTAACACAGTCACAAGACATCAGATTGGAAGATAGCAATCACGTTTTCCCCCAGATTTCAGTTAAAGATATAGGTCATGAAAGTAATTGATGGAATTATTTCTCAAACTCTCTCTACTTCTTGCATCCTAACTCTCAATGTCAAAATATTTGCCCCCAGCCGTATCACTCTTACCAGACTTCAGGAAATATTGTAAACTGGTATGGCTCTAAACACATTAAAAGGAATGAGATTTCTGTAGGCAGCAATTATTGTTAAAGCACTGACTACAGCTAGGTACAACACAAGCCATCATACAGCAATCAACATGTTTGAAACCTTTGGTTCAAGTCAAGAAATCAGAAATGAAAGTCACTGTTGTAATCAACAGGCAACCAGCTGCCTCACATGGATGCTGGAAGGGGTTAGAGGGCCATGCAGAAATCAACGTAATAGCAGCCAGAACAAATTTAGGAAAGCTTGTGAAGCATACTTATAGAGGATGAAATGCAAGTAAGTGTAACTTTCTAAAATTTATTTTTATATTGCTATGAAGGTGCTAAGGGATAAATGGGTTTTTAAAACTCCCTATGCAATCTGTCTGTCATACTGTATCCCTCAAGAAAGCAAATCAGATAAAAACTCTGGAGGTAATTGAAGAATCTGTAATTCTATCGAACAAGGATTTATTTTTAAATTGGCCTGGCAATCATAATGAAATAGAGGCAATAAATACATTTAAATAATAAGTATTAGGTGTTTTACTGAGATGCACTGTTAAAGATTGCAGTCTTCAGTGAAGAGAATAGAATAATCTAGATGAACATGGCCAAAAAAATCACTCAGCTGATTTCGCCTTTCTCCAATTTTGAATGCATGCCCTTAAATAATTACGCTGTGCTCAATGAGATGCTGAGAATCAGCAGTATTCGTGGATTTTATTACTGGTGGGTTTCTCCATTACTGTGATTAGAGAAAAATAATCTAAATAGAGAATCAACAGACAACTCCTTCAAATGCCTGGTAATTTCAAATTGGACACCTACTTTTTCTGAGGCACCTCCTGAATTTGCTTCCTGCAGAAACAATTTTGTTGCCAGTAAGGGGAGAAATGTAATGTAAAAGTCCCAAGGGCCCGTTTAGACTCAAGAGGAAAAGGAGGTAATTTCTCTTCCTATAAGCTGAATAACTTACACACATTGGCCTTTTCCAAATTTTTATCTAGTTTTCAGGTGTCTATAAATCAATTTCATCTGGATTTACAATGCTGTCCTTGAAATAGAAGATGTTTTTTATGCTTAAATAAGACCAGTGACAAATGCAGAATTTTACTTTCATTTGTTAGAATAAGAGTAGGAGACTTTTATTCCTGGGTGACTTCCATATGTATTCTGGAGGAAAAGTATGTGAAAGTAGATACGGTACACTTATTTTACCCCCCAAAAAAGTGACACTGGAGAAGTTTGGCAACCATTCCTCTCCTTTTTTCTTTTTTCTTTTCTCCTTCCTTCCTTCCTTCCTTCCTTCCTTCCTTCCTTCCTTCCTTCCTAACTCATTTCCCTCTGTAGTTCAGCTTTGCTCTGGCATACAATGGGTAAGACGAGAGAAAAGACAATCTATTTTGTGTTTTGCTTGCAGAAAAAAGAAATTAAGGAAAAGAAATTAAGACCCCCCATGTTTATTTTGTCTGTGACCACCAACATAGCACAGGGAGGTGAGCAAGATTTATACCTACTGAGGATCTAACCAACTGTTCAGATAAGTCAAATGAAGCAGAGGGTAGCTTAAGTGACTTGCTCAAGGTGAAATGGTAAATGAATGGCAGTACTGAGCAGAAAACACTAACTCTTGCTCTCCCTTTCTACATTAGGTTACTAGAGCATTTCTCTCCTAGGTACTCTCTTTTGAATTTACCTAGAGGTAGAGTCCCACCCATGCTGGAAGAATATAGCTGTCACAATTTTACAGTAGCTGAAAAGCTATATTGTGCTCTTTCAGCTCCACCCCACAAGAAAGGAAAGAATATGATTCAGCACCAACATTCATGAGCATTATCAGCCTTGGGATGTGGCAATGTGGTCAGGGATACTTTACTCCTGCAGAGACTGGATATCATGAGGAAAAAAGCAGATAATTGTTTTGGACAAGGGTCTGAACAAATGAAGGAGAATAACTTGAAGATGACTTAAAATATAACACAGACACTGTATTGGTGCATTCCAGATAAGTAATATATGGAGAAGTGGAAAGGGAAATTTATTTACTTTGAGGTGGGGTTAATAGTTATCAGGAATTCACTGTGACACTAAATACATTCTTCAACAACAGCTACCACTTATTATTATAAATTTACTTCAAAAATTGGATAAAACATCATCTTTTTTCTTTTTTTTTTCTTTTCTTCTTTCTTTTTTCTTTATTCTTGTTCCAGTTCAACTTTCATTTAAAACAAATATTTAAGTATGAAATACTGGACAGGCTAGAGGTATGAATACTCAGCCTTTCACTTCTATCTCAGTTATATTAATATAACTGAGATAAACAGTAACTAATGTGTAATAATTAGCTGGCATTAAACCTGTTTTTAGAAGATATAGATTATTTTTTGTGTCATCAGTTGGCATTAATTGGTTTTCATTAACTATGGAAGAAGACAAGTTAAGGTGTTAGTCATTTAATGTCAATATGCAAAGTAAGGGATAAATATATATTTCACGTTTTCTCAGGTTGCTTGACTTCACTGTGCCATTTCACCACATGCCTGATGTTTTAATTGGCTGCTACTGACCAAATTGATATCTAAGTGTTTTTAAGGAATGGAGGTATACTAAAAAACCAAATGAAAGTATGTTAAAATAAAGTTAAGGCAGCGTCCAAGCCAGTAATTTCAACCAAACAGAAAAAAAAAAAAAACCAAACCAAACCTCCAGGGAACATAGAATTATCCAGTGTTACAAAGCCTGGAAACTTCAAGGCAAAGTAAATTTTAAAAGCAATCTAAACATGCCAAGGTAGCAAAATGCACAGAAAACAGTGTTATTTCTATTTTTTTGTGATTTCATCAGTAGAAGCCACATGGGGAAAAGGCAGTTAAATCGAACTTAAAATCACAAATAATAAAACACAATCAGTATGCACTGATCATAATCATGCAACTATTGCACAACATTACCGTGGAGTAATTCAAGTTGCTCATTCCCATGCATGGATGATTTAGAAATTAAGCTGCTCATTTCACTAATGGCAATAAATATCCTTATATTTTATATGTTTAGGTCCTGTGATCATAAGGCTCATTTCATCAAAGAACATTGCATTTACACTGGGAAAAGGATCAGAAATCAAAACAACCAGATGGCTAGGGGGCCTTAATCAGGACGTCCTACAAGAAGGATCTCTCCCAAGAGATGTGAGGAAACAAAGCAGAGCGATCAAACATAAAATCAGTGATCACAACAGGAAAAAAAAAAGGACAACACACAACACAGTAGAAATCCTTAAAGAAATTACTGTTCAATTTACATGAGAGGGGAGAGACACTAAAAAACAAAGTAAAGGGACTATCTCTGCAGTCATCTTGCAATCACCCAGAATTTTGAGATCACTACCACACTAGGAGATAAGTCTGGTTTCTGCTTTACTAGAAAACATCTTGCAGTTCAGAAATGAGGAGAAAACACATGTTTGAATGTTGTAGGAGAGAGAAAACTAATGAAATGGGATGTTTATTTTTAAAAAGTGTCCAAATTGGGATCACACAGAAATTCCTATTCAAAATGCCATGGTTATTCCACATGGCCATTACAAGGACAAGTTAAGTCGTATCTGCCCATTATCATCAGGGAATTCAGAGTGAAGCTTAATCATTCAAACAGGTTTCTCTAGGCTCAAATGCAAATGGTGCATGAATATGATGAAGACTGTAACGTTTATTTTGTGGACAACTGCAACAACTCTGAAATGAACTTTTCTTAAACAAGAGATGGGTATGAGGTCAAAGAATTCAGTAAAAGTAGCAGTGCATACGTTCTAATGATATGATTTCCTCAGATTTTAATCAGATGTAAGAGTATGATACACTTTTTCAAAAGCCAGAATTGATTTTGAGCATCTCAGTTTTGGCAGTGTTCCAAAGACCTTGTTTTTAAAGACCTAGTCCCCTTCACTGTGCCTCCTCCTGAATATGTCAAAGCTTAGGGCTCTGAATCTCCAGGCACTAGAAATGTAGGTCTCAAGTTTTTAGCTGTATTTCTCATTGTTTCAATTTACTGAGCACTGACTCACTATGATGGCTGTGAAACTCCATTACTGCTAAAATGTCAATGTTTAACATGTTTCTCTAAACGGAACCATATGAGTTTGTGTTCCTACAGCAGAATGATTGCTCTCCTTTCTTTTACTTTTAATATTCTCTTTGATAAACTATACTACCATAGTAATAACCCTGAAGTCTCAGAAGCTACCTCATACTAAAAATAAATGTTCTGAGATGTCGTTTTGCAGAATGGGATGTGCAATACATCTTCAATCTCAATTTTGAATTTTTTATTAAAAACATACTGCAATGTAAAATAAAACTTACCGTGTAAATTGTCTGTTAGCAAACGTTATTCTGCAATTTTACTTTTAAATCATCCAGAATGAAATAGGTCTCCTTATTAAATTGTCAAATGACATTTGTCTTCCTGTAATATAGTTGGAATTGTTGGTATAAAGAAAACAAAGCACTCAAACCTCCTTCTTAACAGATCCAATACAGTATAGTTTTCTACATTTGCATTGGCATTTATTTAAACCAGAGGATATGTATGGAATTACCAATTACTTTTTGCCGGACTCTTCAAAAGGGGATTTAAGAACCAGAAATTGTCAGAAGGAATGGAGGGAGGAAGCTAGTGAGAAAGGAAAGCAAAAACATGAAGTACAACCGTTCTTAAAAAGTTGCAGCATAGTGACCCAGAGTTTTGATTCCCTTTCTACTACTGCACAAAATCATATCTTTGAAGAGTTGTGATTCAGTGTTATCAATAATGTGCAACTGATTAATAGGAAATAATTGAATTCTAAGGCTATTATGTATCACAGTGATGTTTTCCATTAATCTTTCTTTTCCAGTTTTGAGATTGAAATAAGGAATCTTCTTAACTTAGATTACTGGACTGATACCTCACCTAACATAAAGGGAAAAATATTGCCATTAAGCAAGAAATATGAGTTTTCATTCATTTATAGGGAAGACATACTTTTTACACAATCCACAAACATAAAGTAAAATTAATGTGTACTTCATAGGGGTAGAAGGAATTCAGAGAAGAGAACATTTATTCGGGGACCAAATTATGCTACAGTAATTGGAAGAACTTTTTTTAATTTCTAAATCTTTTTTCTAAGTAAGAGAGAAAAAACCTCTGACACTGTTCTTAGATCATAAAGCCAATGAATTGCATAAAGTAACACTTAAAGTCCACAGAATTACACCTGGATTACAAAAGCAAGGTGACAAAATAATTTCTGTTATGCTCTGTTCACCAGTCAAGCCATTACAGGAAAGCAGAATATGAATCAGAGGGTTAAGGAACAGATATGGTTTTGAAATTAAGTAATTGCGCAAGACAGGAAAAGTAGCAGTGGCTGAAAGCTTAGCCTTAACTTTACCCTTATGTCTTAAACTACTCTTCTTCCATGAATATATGAGACATAATGAACATATAACCTACTGGTTGGGACAGACACATCCACAGAACCCACTTTGCTGAAGCAGTACTGATAAAAAGTGGTAGTACTCATTTTGCCAGTGTTGGCAAAAAGTGTTATTGTGTACCAGTCTGTTAAAGGTTCTGCTTAGCCTTTAATTCCTTTACCTTATATGTACAGTAGGTTGCACTAAAGCCTACAGTCTGAGTCTTGGTTTAATTTCAAAGTCCAGTAAAATCTAGAGAATTAACTAAGGGTGAAGAAAATCAGTTCAAAGGTGAAAAAAAGGGCTCATGAAAACCACATGAAGTTCAACAGGGCCAAGTGCAAGGTCTTGCACATGGGTCAGGGCAATCCCATGCACAAATATAGGCTGTGTGAAGAACGGATTGAGAACAGCCTGGAGGAGAAAGACTTGGCGGGTTCGTAGATGATAAGATCAACATGAGCTGGCAATGTACACTTGTAGCTCTAAAAGCCAACAGTATCCTGGGTTGCATCAAAAGAAGTGTGACCAGCAGGTTCGTATAGGCGATTCTCCCCTTTTACTCTGCTCTCGTGAGATCCCATCTGGAGTACTGTGTCCAGTTCTGGAGTTCCCAGCACAAGAAGGACATAGAGCTCTTGAAGCGAGTCCAGAGGAGGGCCACAAAGATAATCAGGGGGCTGGAGCACCTCTCCTATGAAGACAGGCTGAGAGAGTTGGGGCTGATCAGCCTGGAGAAGAGAAGGCTCCAGGGAGACCTCATAGCAGCCTTCCAGTACCTGAAGGGGGCCTACAAGAAAGCTGGAGAGTGACTTTTTACAAGGGCATGTAATGACAGGACAAAGGCGAACAGTTTCAGACTGAAAAGGGTAGACTTGGATTGGATATTAGGAGGAAATTCTTTACTGAGAGTGGTGAGACACTGGCATAGGCTGCCCAGAGAAGTTGTGGCTGCCCCCTCCCTAGCAGTGTTCAAGGCCAGGTTGGATGGGGCTTTGAGCAACCTGGTCTAGTGGGAGGTGTCCCTGTCCATGGCAGAGGGGGTGGAACTAGGTGACCTTTAAGGTTCCTTCCAATCCAATTCTATTCTATGATTCCAAGTCACTGAGATTTTTATTTTCACATAGATTCTCTGAATATTAATATACATACATATGTCCATGTAGTGCCAGAAACAGTGATGTCAGTGTGGAAAGAAAGCCACAGGTGGAAGTCAGGGTTACAATAGTGAACTAACACTGTTGAGTATACATCCATGTATGAATCCACTACAAATGTAGGTACAGAAAAAATAGAACTAAACAGAAAACTGTCCTCAGAAAACTTCACATTACTAAATTCAAGCAGTTTCAAGACCTTCAGTCTCATTATGACAGTACTCTCATTGGAAAGACAAGGAATCCAGCTCTGATCTAAAGCATCTGTACAAAACTATACAAGCATTTATTCAAAGTCACTTAGTTTTTTCTCAAGGAGGACTTCAAAATCAACACACTACTGCAGCATCACCAAAAACAGTCATTCTTTCATTGAATATGTCGACATACACTAATGTCAATACATTGCAAGATCAGAGAAAGTTGTGTCCTTATTCCACAGATGTGCAATACCATGTCCACATCTGGTGGAATGACAGTGTAGGTTACTGATGACAGGGAGCACAAGAGGAAGTGGAAGGGTGCTGTGTCAGTCCTATGGAAAGGTATGAAGGATGCACTTACCTCCTGCATCTCTCACAGAGGCAAAGGAACTGTCATTCTTATTGTTAGATGAGTGTTTGGGAGGGGGCAACACTAGTTTCCATGCAAAAAATTAGAGTTGCTCAGCAGTCTGAAATTCTGCTATGTTAAATCTGATTGCTAATTGTTGTTGCTGCTACTTAGATGGGAAATAGAAATGTGGAAACAGCATAATTTCGAAATTCTGGCATGAGCCAGTTGTAACTGAAGCATGTTTGCAGGGACACATGCAGACAGGTTGCAAGGCACAGTGGATCTGACTCCATGCCTCCAAATGATCTTTGATTCATTTTATACAGCACAAGTAGTAGTCCCAAATCCTTGAGGAGTTTTCTGTGTATGGAACTATGAAGAGAGGGAGAACGTTTTTATTTACATCACTAATACCAGGAAGATTCCCATGAGATACGTCCTGGCTGGCAATGTCTGCATGCAAGGTTGCTAGAGGAACATGCCAAAATCAAAACTCTATACAGTTCTGGAAATACCTACAAAGACATTTAAATATCATGGGAAGTTTATAGAGGTGCCTGTTTTTCACACCTTCAGTGACAACAATGAGTGGGGAGGGAGTATTTAACTGCGAAATCTAACGTCTGGACTTAACTGTTAACTTACATTTGGGAATTAAGCCTTTATCTCCTCCCAGTATCTCAGTTTGTGAAATGGGTACAATAGTGTTCCATAAATACTTACAGAAGTATATGAAACACAGAAACTGGTAATTATGCACAGAAGAAACATGATTTCTTCATAAAAATACCCTCCACCTTGGCCCTAGATTTTCCCTTATGCTCAACATCAGATCAGACTCATTAGCCTTTTTTCCTTTCCAAGATGTCAGTGTAAAGTAAAAGAGGGCCTCTGACACCCTTTCAGTACCACTGGGCAAGAACCTTGGTATAAAAAATTACTTCAGTGCAGTGCTACAGTCAGATGGCTGCTCTCATAATGACTTACACACTAAGTCAACATCTAAGAAAATCGGGCAGGGGGTTTATTCCATTCAATTAAATTGTATAATCAGATAATTCTAGAAAGTACTACAGCACATTATGATCCCCCACTGCTAATACAAGTATAGACATTGTCTTCTGATCTGGTTACAACAAATCCCAGTGAATCAGTACATGTTTCTGCACTCTTCACATACTACTCTCAGGGAGAAAAGAGGAAAAAAACCCAGCTGTTTTCACAACACAATACTCTATCAGTGTCTTGTGTCTCCCCATCCACCATGCTGCCTGGCTGCGTGTGTATCTCTGCCTTTTAGGCAGCTCATCATCCTGACTCACTGGGGGAGTTGCAACTCAAGGAGGACATTGTGCCGAGCAGGATTTGCAGTACCCCCGATGACATCCTCCGAGATCTGCAAGACACAGAGAGGCAGCAGAGACTCTGCAGCACAGCAACAAACACATTTTCAGCAAAATCCATCTGTGAAGCCAAATGATGATAATCAGCTAGAGGCTAGAAGGCAGTGCATCATTAGTCACTGCAAAACAAACATGTATGACACTGTTGAGCATAGGCATAAACTCTGTCAAATGCAGTTTTGTTGACTAGCAATATATCCCATCTATTCCTAAGGTATATTGGAGGGAGGGAGCAGAAAGGGAGAAGATCTCCTGAATGATGACAGGTTAACATAGTAGTCTGTGAGATCTTTCTATCGTTAAGGGTTTTCTGGGTTTTCGTTGGTTGGGCTTTTTTAACTAAAATACATACTATCAGTTTTAGTGAAGTCATTTGTTGCTCTTCAGTGTGTAGCCATACAATACACAATTTCAATATGATTGAGAAGATTTTTCATTTTATTTATTTCTATTTTCATCAGCCCATCTGATACAATTAACGAACAAACTGCAGCTCTGTATTTACAAAGATCTAATCTGTAGAGGTTTAAACTTATAGGAAGAGATATAATTAAAAGCTGTATTTCCCTGATCACTGCCATGGATCCTCCACCACCTCTCAGTTAGCTGTTGGGGGAAAAATAAGGAAAATGTTGATATGGCAAGTCTTCATAATTATAAAAATATAACTACTGATGGCACAGAAATTTTCCTTGCAACTTGATTGCAAAATGCTATTAGATTCAGACGGCATACAGCAGAGTGCAGCTTTCAATGGAAACATTGAGTAACTGGCTATGTTGCCCCATGACTTTTAGATTTATTTACTTAAAATTGCAACCATGAAACAAGATTATGTCATTTTAAAATAAGATAGGCTTTTAAAAAGAAGCACCCAGGGCCTGCTAATGAAAGATTATACAGTTATGCTTCTGAGCTCAGGAGAAAATGAAATGGAAGTATTTTTTTTAACTAAAATTCATTAAGTCTTACCTACGTTGCCTACAAATGTTTGTCTTTTAGTTACAGTGCCTTAAAGGAGATTAATTTATTGCTTGGATTATAAGGAGGTGAGCCAAAAGCTCTGGGGTCTGCCACCAACATCTTGTATGATCTTGGGAAAGTTGTGTTATCTCCTTGTGTATTAGTTCTTTCACATAAGAAAAAGAGACAGAGAAGCAGCACTATCTTACTCTCAAAAAGGTATTGAGATGCTAATGGTTTAATTAATGTTTTTTAATTGTATTGAGAGCCCCAAAATGAAAGAGCCATATTAATGCAAATTACCTCTATTGTTAAGTGATAGAGTAAAACTCCCTAAGACAAAGGCTACACAATGCATTGTCCAAAGAACAAAAGTCCAACTTCATTTGTTATATTAAATTGTTTAGAAACGTCCTAAAAAGATCATGGTAGAGAAAAAAGGCCCATTCAAATCATATGGAACCGCCTTATGTTCATAGCTGGTGAACATGAAAGGAATAGAAACATAAATTAATTAAATAAAATTGATAGGCTAGATCTTAGCTCACATTGGCAAATAAACTGATGAAAAGAAGAGCTACTCTACTAATTCTAGACTTCGTTCTTCAGTCCGAAGTTTTGGGGTTGTGGGTGGGCTAGAGGGATCGAGCCTTACTAACAGGCTCCCCAGGGAAGTGGTTACAGCACCAACCCTGCCTGAGATCAAGAAGCATTTGGACAATGCTATCAGGCACATGGTGTGATTCTTGGGCTGTCCTACACCAGGACAGGTGTTGGACTTGATGATCCTGTTGGGTCCCTTCCAACTCAATCAACTATGATTCTATGATTCTACTACTGAGACTGCCATATCCACTATCTCCCAGGTATCACCTCCTTGATGAGAGATGATGTGACTAGACTAAGAAAAGGAACACACACAGCATCACTGAAACTTCTGCCTCCTTTGAGTAAGTCCTATGAACCATCTAGAATGGAAGGCTTCACCACCCTTTCTTTACTTCTACTCACTTTTTCTCCCTTTCTCTCACTTTTGGCCCTCCCATCCTTCCATTTAGCCTACTACAGCTGATTTTCTTATTTATTTTTGTGACACTGCTGTGAGCTTCTCTCATGTTAGAAAGGCAGCTAAAATCACAGTCCTGAAAGATCTGCAGCATGAGACAGAAACAGAAACTACATTTTCAGTCTTTGTTGTTCTTTTTTCCCTCTCCTTCTGTGTGTGCATTTCTTTGTCTTCAACAAAAGAAACTACAATAGCTCAAATCCTTAGTATCTAACTTCTTCAGACTTCCTCCTATAGTTATCATCCTCAGTACTCTCTTCTAAAAGACTGTCAGACAACATCTTCTAAAAACAAAGCAAAAAAAAATCCAAAAACCTCTTTTCAGAAGCACTTTACGCTAACAGGAAACAATGTTAACATGAAATTTTTACTTAATGCCTTGCAAGTTTGAGTGGATTCCCCCACCCTACAACCTTGTATTCTTTAAATAAAAACTTAACAACATTTCATCTTGTTTACTAAGAGCATAACAGGCTAAAGCCTTACATATGCAGTACTGAACACTGTTTCACATTTTGAAGTGACACAGGCAAACTAACCCCTTTAATTAATATTTTTCAAACAAGATTATTAGTAAGGCATAACCAATAGACTCTAGTGAACAGATCAGGCAAATATTTCTCTGTAGGATGTTTATACATACATTTAGGTCTAGCACCATCCTCTGTTGGAGGTAATAGATAATCTTTATGGACCTCAGTGTTAAAGACAACTCTATGTGTCGCTGGACCTGGCCCATATTTATACAGCACTGTAAAGTACAGCTGCCACAGCCAATTTTGCTTATTTAGCATCACATTGAACTCCATTTGGAGGAGTTTTAGAGCTCTTCAAATAACTGACGAAACCATAAGGACTAAAGCATCCTTCGCCAAACAGCATGGTGACAGTGGAGAAAAATGAGAAATATTTTTTACCTTCCCCATTTTCCGATGAGAGGATTTGTTCCACTTGATTTTATTTCTATCCTACTTGACAGCTGAAACTGTCAGTAACAAATGATATTATGAGAGTACGGTCTCTAAAATATCTCACAGCTTATGATTATTAGACATAAAATGTCAAATCAACAGTTTAATATGCCTATGTAATACTACCATCCTGCCATCTGCAAGGTCAGAAGACAATCAAACATATAACCACCGGTTTATGTTAGACAGTAATCTGAATGCACTGGCCATTGAGATGTATTGCTTAGGATACCTGCAATGTTCCCCCTAGGTGTAGCTCATTCAGTCTTCATGCCATCAGGGGAAAGCTTAGGATCACGGAAGCATTAGGGACAGAAAACGTAAAAATTAGGCTTTATGTAAAGTAAAAAACAAAGTACCCTCAATTTAAAATGAAAAGGCCTTTATAACCATAGAGCGTTTTTACCAAGAAAGGCTGAGATAGAGCAATCGTCTTTTCTGGAAAGAGGTAATGGTGATATCACTTAATATAAAAGCAACATGAAGGCAGATGCATTTCCAGGTGTGTAGGGGGAAAGCCCTTGGTATGTCATATATTTTTCTTTCATTTTTACTGCCTTCAGAGTAAAAATTGTCTCAAACTTCAATGCAGTGTTTAAAACTGCCCTTATATGATCAGCTTTAAAGTATAGAAACACAATCTGTTTTTTGTTTTGTTGTTACTTTTAAATCAGTTCATTACCATTTCTATCAGTGCAGTTAACATTAATTTTAGATTTTCACACAAAGAGAATTTCCATTCCTTTCAAAAGCTGTTTATACTAGGAAGAAAAACATTTAAATATTTCCTTCCATAAATATTAAGAAATGTTGAACACTAAGACTGAATAATAGAAAAATAGACTGTTTCTTAAAATGCCTATAGTTTGTGCAAACAACAGATCTATGTATGAAATGGGCAATTAGCTGGAAGTATATATTAATTTTAATTTTAAACCATTTGTTGATAGAGTAGTATCTCTACAGTTAAAACTATCATCTCCACTCATAAACAAGCTTAAATCTCTTGACTGTAGCAGACTTTTTACTTTTCAAGTATTCTTAAAAACAAGCATGGTGACAATCGATCATCTCATTTATGATGTGTATATCAACAAAATCGATGAAAATAATTTGCCTTCTTCATTATGCCTTTAATTGTTTATGTGGTTATAAGAGGAAATAATACATTATTGGCAGTACATGGAACTTCTGGTGTACCAAAATGTTTCATTTCTTGAAAATTAGAACAGCTTAATTTATTATCCCAACCAAGTGATCTATGTGAATGATTGTGGGTGATCGCTCAGCGTGTTTGTGTTACTTTTGTAGCGGTAAAAAATGGTGCCTTGTAATTTTCTGTATTTTGACTTATCAGTGATGAAAAAGAGTTTCAAGGATTGTGTTCATAAAATTGTATGTTAGAATTATTTTTATAACCCAGTTCAGTTGCATGCTTTGTTGCATCTGACAGACCACTTTGGGTATTTAAGAAACCACTTCTGCAAAAACCACAGTAAGCTTTACAGCTATTATTGTTATGTTCACTGTTCCAGGCAAAATCATTTCTCTATTCAGAATGCAAAAAACTATTTTTGGAGTGTGGTTATGGCAGTTTTCTCAAAGAGAAGAACAATTTTTTCAAACATGCAGAAAGTCATAAAGGTGTGGCAGAAATTTGCCTTGGCTGAACAAGGAACTTCCCACAACTCCAAGGCAAAACTACTGCAGAGGAGTGCTCACAATCCATATTAGCCTGTCATTCTATGGTTTGCTGATGGAACATTACTCTCAAAGTCACTGCACAGTCACAATCCATATGGGAGATAGTTAAATCAACCAGAAAATATAAACAATTATAGAAATCTAAGACTTTTCTTTATTCCTTGATCCTGTATACCATACAGCAAGTACTCTTACCAAAAATTACTGTTAAGTATGAAAGAATGAACACATGAGTTAGTCCTCGCTATGCTTCTTCAAGGTAGTCTCGAGACTCTATCTATGAGGTAGATCTTCTAGACTATAATGTTTTAAAAACACGTTTCAATTTTAAAAAAGCATCTTGAACAAACAAGACCATGCGGGGAAATGAAACAATCTTCAGCAAAGATAGACTAACTCTCATCACAAATAAATATCTCTAAGGCAGTGAGTATTCACAGTACTTATCTCAGCTTCTCCCAGTTCTATAACTCTGGACAGTTTCTTCATCCTCCAAGCAGCTGTCATTGCAGTTAGAGAATTTTTCACCTTGTCTTTTCTCTAAGAGCACCTTCACTACTGAGAATACTCCTCTGAAACATACAAAGATGTTCTATCTCAAAGAGGCATTCAAAAGAAGTTCAGAGACATATCACCCCCGTCTCCATCACCGCTGCTTGCCTCCAAAGCCCCCTCTTCTTCAGCGTTCTCAGCCTAACAAAATACAATAACCACTTAAAATTTCTGCTATGTTTGGTTGGTAATTTCAATACTGCTTCAGGAAGGTCTACATTCATAAACACTGAGGATTTCCAGAGGGCAGTGGCTAGCTGGTATGTATAGTATGACCTAATCTTTCTAATAAAACACAATACTATGCACATGTGAGAAGGAGAGCTTGTTTACATAGTCATTAATTAACACATCCAGAAGACTTTTTTTTTTGCATAGTATTTTCTTATTGGGTTGCAAATGCATTTACACTGATAGAGTATTCCGTGAGTTCTGATTAACTGATTCAGCTTTATTCATGCTGGAAATGGATAAAATATAGGATAGTCATTTAAAAGTAGGAAGATTTTTTTTACTCCAGAGTGCGAAAAAAATCTCCAACATTAGCACCAGTCCCTTAAAATAACCAATAGCAGTTACTCTTGGCTAAGGGAAACTCCCTGCAAAATTTCTTGTCAAAGGAAGCTCAGCTGCTAGTTAAGGAATTCAAGTGCAAATGCACTATAGGCTTGGATCACAGCAACAGTCTGGGACTGCCTGTCCCTTCCAGTTGAATGTTCAGGGTTGGTGGGTATTCTGAGGGGTGTTCAAAAATATTTACAGAGCATTTTGAGGTGACTCTGAACATACTGAAATGTGCCCTTCTACACTACCCTGCAGGAGCCATTCTACTTTTTCTAAAGGACTCAAACACTACAAGAAAGCAACACTCTAACCTCATCATTAGGGCACCTTCCTTAGAGCCAGATATACATCAGTTCCCATCCTTGCTCCTGGGAATGTTCCTTCACAGAAATGAGACAAAATCCACAGCAAATTATCAGAGCTTTACCTGTGCACCTGCTAGCCTGGCAGCTGGAAAATTAAGAACCACATTCCTGCTAAGCTGCATAGAGAATTTAAATGGGATTTCTAGTTCCTTATTTACTGGACATACCACTATAACATTTTCTTTTCCACAGCTGCTACATTAAACATAAATGATTGATGAGCTTCAGGGGTATAAAAGATTTGTTACTGAGAGAAAACTTTTGCCCAGCCCCAGCTGCAAATTATAGCATTATGTCTATGAATACTTGTTTTGTATCTGGACTGGGTGGGCAAGAAGTCTCAGGTGTGGTGGCGGTAAGAAGTTGTTGTTCTGCAATTCTAACATCATGGTTCAGATTGCAGCCTTTGTTGGGGAGGCTGTCTGAAAAGGCTAACCTATTTATGCCAAGTCACATTGTTTTATCACTGTCAAGAAGGAAGAGGGATAGAATTATCAGCCTCTTGAATCATCAGCAAAACTGCCTACCTGTTTCTCATTTCAAAGGCTTTACTGATGAGTATTTTCACTACTGAAAATACATGCAGGGTTAGATTTGATTTTCAAATACCCAGATGAAACAATCCAGGAAATTCAAATGGCACTGTTACGGTTTAGGCGTAAGTTAAGATTCCAAAGTCATTCTCAGCTGCAAGAAACCAGCTACTGCGATAAGGTTGATAGAACAAGTTAAATCCAGCAGCTATGTTATCTCTTATGGAAAAGTCTGGTGAGAGGAATGCAGAATTTGACTGTATCTATTTTTACTTTGGTTCTAGATTGTGTTTTTCAATAGTTCATTGATTTCCCCTATTTGCAGATTGGTATCAGAGTATGAAAACTGGAATTCTTTCAGGAGAAACAAAACTGCAATATGTGCTCACTATCAGCTGTTAGGGGAACAGAATGGAACTAGTCTGAGGTAAAGTCAGAAGAATTAAGCACAGTTTGAACACCAGTTCCTCAGCCATAACTATTTCACTTCTCAAATTCTCTTTTAATGTATTGCATTAATTGCTAGTACAGAGACATTATTGTTTTACAGGTCTGTTGATGTATTCTAAATAATTCTATACTTGAAATTACCATTTTTAACATTCTACTTCATATACTTTGTGTTTATTTCTACATAAGATTTTTTTAAAGCAATCTTGGAAGGCAAATTTGCAACAAGGCAAAAACCTCATCAAAAGCCCCATATCCGTATTTGAAAAACATATGATTCCAAGCTACAATGGTAGAAATCAGTTGCCACAGTTTGAAGTGAAAATAATAATTCCAGACTACACATTGACATGTTTAATGGACAAGTAAGTCTATTCTTATTTCCCTTAAAGTTGAGTTGGAAATAATGGGCCCAATATTGGCTACTTACATTGCCTAGAATTTTGTCACTGACTTCATTTCAATATCATTATTGGGGCTAACGACATGAACTTAGTCAATAACTTGCCAAATGAGTGGCCAGAGTGGTATTTTCTTTGATCATTTTGATAGCTTTATTCTTAGCACCTAATTAAAACGAGATGTCCTTCTGAGAAACATGTCAGGGGTTTTGCTGAAGGAGATAACCACTGAAATGATATGGCCTGCACTACACAGAGTTAAGACTAAATGTCAATAACGATTTCTTTGGGCCTTAAAAATCAGATAATCCACCAGCATGCAACAAGGACTGATTTGAAGAATACTGTGTGAGGAGTAAATCCTATTCAAAGTGAATACTCATTGTTTTTTCCCCTACAAGAAAGAAACTGTATAAAAGAGGAATGAAATATCAAGTTTTTAATTGAAATGTTTTTAACTGTGTTTTTACAGAAACAAGATTTGATACATATACACATACATACATACATATTAATGTAAATCAGTGTTTAACAAACTGGAAAATGTGGTAAAAGGGATTATGCAGCAGGATGTAACATAATTGCCCATACCCTACATAATACTGGCATATTTCAGCAATAGTCAAAGATGCAGGAATGGCAGACTGAGGAAAATTAGGCCTTGAGCCAAACAGGTAAAAAAAGAAATATTACAAAACCACAAAAGCACCTTCCATGGGGTAGTAGCTACTTGGATACTGGAGGAAATCTCTAAAAAAATACTGAGGAAGAAACTTAACCTCTAGCAAAATGTGAAAAAGATATTGGAATCAGAAGTAAAAGCAGACTTCAGAAGGTGAGAAACTGCTGCTGGATTGATATAACCCCTGCCTTTGAGCCTTGGATTAGCAGAAACTGAGAAGGTATATAGCAGAAATATTTTCATGTGTTTAACGTGTTACACCTTTCCTTGGTCATTCACCATTTGCTGCTATTAAAGAAGAATAGTGGTTAAACAGACCTTTAGTCAGATTTAGTCTCTTTGTGTGTTCTCATTACTGCACATCTTTAACACCAAGCTACTTTTCCTGCAACTTAATTGTAAAGGGAAAAGGGGAAAAAAATTACTCTAGTACATTGTCAGAACCTCCACCTTTTTTCACGCTCATTTCCGTAAAAAGTGGTTTCTCTCACTAGGGAAACAATATAGCTGGACTTTCCTAACACATTTCCTTCTGAAGGTGAAAGAGGAAGTATTTCACCCTACTTTACATTCTCTCTCTTTCCTGGTTCTCAGTTAAATTACAGAAACAAAGACAGCATATTAGTACATCTAGCAGACCTTGACTGTCTTACAGCTCACTGGTGTAGATATCTACTGCCGTGCAGCTAATGACAAGCTGCGTAAATTCCATGGCTGGCAGTACCTCTAAGCAATAATGTCTGCTTCCCCAAACCAACATTTGATTTCTGCATCTAAATCTGTACTAACATGAACATCGTGTTGACAGTGGCTTGACATCGACTGAGCACACCATTTCCTTTTCAGTCAAGCATGCAGCTCACCAAACAGGTTATAAAGCACAAAACTCCAGCAAAAAGTTGCAGTAGAACTTGCTTCACACTCTGCAGCACGCATGCTATATTTGCTCATCTTTTTTTCACAGCTAAAGGAGTGGTAACAAACTGGCAGGAGAGTCATGTCAATTCACTCTAGTAAAACTGCAAATTGTAAAAATCTATTAACATTTATTGGAACTGGCCAACACCTCTCTCTTCTTGAGTGAATGTGGGCTTTGTTCCCCCCCAAAAAGTAGTAAAACAGACTGTTTATAGTGCTTGGCAGCAATGATGTCCATACCACAGACCTTTATATCCAGGTATTTGGATTCATATCAGCCTCTAATATTTTGAGAAATTGATCCACAGAACAATCTCAGGGTTGTGATTAAAAACAAATTGCATTAGGTGTGTCTACCCAGATGGCTGGGTACCAGAACATAGTTGTTTCTGAGACCAGATTGATGGACCATGCAGTTAGTCAATGAACTTCCAAACATAGGCTCAAAAACAGCTCAAGTGTCCCCTGGGGAACACGTGGCTGTTAGACTCTCAGATCCAGGCTCCCCGCTTACAGACCACAGGCTGTCCATGGATGATCATGCTGCCGAGAGATGATGTCACGCAAAAAGCTGCTCTAGAAACCATGTTTTCAGAACTAGATAAAAATAACCATTGGGCTTGGCAGAGACCAAGTAACATGACTGAATTTAAGGTGATTCCATAAATACCAGTTAGAGGTAACAAAACTGACCACAGCATGTCTGCTTCAGTGGACAAACAGTCCCAGGCAACATCTTAGACATCCGGATCTAGGATATACACTTATCTTGACAGTGCAGATGGCAGAAAAGGTATTCACTTTTGTTAACTTGTGTAAAATTTAATAGAAAAAATATCTTCCCTCTCCACATCACCTAACTAAAGTTTTAATCTCAGTATCCTTCGAAAACAGAACCTCGGTAAAGGAAAAACATTCATTATTTTACAGAAAATGCCATACTACTCCTCACTCTTTGATACTCCAAAGACCATGAGACTGGTTTTGCCACTTCATGGATTTTCCATGACACTAAGATACATGAAATTGACTTTAGGTTTTTGTGTTAGTTTCTGTTTGGTATTAGATCCCATATGCATTTTTGTTTCACTGAAATGGTTAAAGTCATAACAGTGGGAGAGGGACACTTGGGAATCTGTTTAAAAGAAAAGAGGGTTTTATGAAGATTAGAGGAACCTGGTTTGAATTTTTTGAAAGCTTAAATTTGAGACTAGCTCACAACAGTTTCAATTATATTTCAAGCAGATGGAGAAATCATAAATGCTGATTGCTTATTACACCTTTCAAACTACAAACCAGGGCTAACTGCAGAAAGATTTGTGTAGCACATAACAGCAATGGAAGGCAGAGCTGAGAAGAAATGGAATCTATATTAGAAAATATCTGGACAATTGTTGCTCATGTATTATTCCTCAGTTGTCCTGTCCATGGGGAACTCAGTAAGAAAGAGAATGAATAAACTTACCACACTGTTTGTTACCTGAGTTTGCTTCACTGTGTTCCCCCCGCAAAACAGCACATTTTTTTTTCCATGAAAATAATTAATCCAATAATAAATCACTGAGCAGACAGAAGAACAGATTAAAGAAAATCATCTTAGAAATATTCAAATAATTGACATTTGCTGCTGTATTTATGGTGACAAAGTCCATCATTCCGGCAATACTGCTGAAGTCAGGCATGAGGGAGGGATTGCAATGGTAAGGTTGTCTATTACTTCTGAACAAGAACCCTGTAGAAAGGCTGAATTGTTCACAAGAATGAAAATATCTTCCAGTCTCTTCTAATGACTCCTGCAATGGCTCACAGTGTCAGGCTGAATTGCCCTGCCAGGCCCTTTCATTTTGTTTCTCTGAGAAAAATGAAAATGAAAAAAAGGAGGAACCTTCAAGGAAGATTGGGCAAATATCAAGGTTAAACATAAACCCAGCAAAACAGCCAGTACTAACATCTGTCAGACACCTATGGTGAAGCACTCATTTAAAATTAATGCAAATAAAATTTACAGAAATTTTGTTAAAAATGGTATTTTAAAGCTATTTACAACAGGCATGCACACATAGGAAAACAGTACTAGCAAGTAATTTGTAAGCAAACAAATATATAGAATTTATATTAGTCCAGAGATTTTAAATTTCTTTCCTTTTATTTGTTTTTTCAAAAAAGAAAATCTTCAAACAAAATTATTTTTTTTGTTTGCTATTAATTTTAGGATACTTCCAGTAAATTTATACTTTTGTCATACAGTAGTTTTAAAATGTGTTGATTGGAAGCAGCAGTTAATGTAAACCAGCAGCTGTTACTTAGACATAACCGCATTTCCAGCACAACCGGTGGCTTGATTTAAATATTCTTTATAAAGCTGTAGAAATCATAACAAATGAAGTTGTTATTGCTTGTACCTCTTAAGCGACCATGTATAAAGTCTCATATACACTTATATTTCAACTATCTTAAATGTCTGAATCAGTCCTTACAAAGGCTAAGTTCTCACCAATTTTAAATTGATTTCATTTGACATCAGTATATGACATGTTATTCTTCCCTCAATGGTTAGATCCTGCAGAGCGGAAGCAGTGCCACAGAATTTCCAGCCTAGCTGTCATTTTGGCTGCTAACTGATCTGAAGATCAACTGAAACATGGAAAACGGTAAAGTTGCTTGGAGGAAAAAAAAATTTAAAAATAAAAAAATTAAAAAATTTTAAAAAACTAGAAAAAAAGAATGCTTATTTGCATGTAATTTTGCAGTTTAGTGTTTCACATACACAAAAAATTTTATATGCATACTCAAACTGACAATTTAACAGGTATTTCACTACCTAAAATTGCTTAAGATGTCAACCACTGGCTACTAAAAATACCGACTACAACAAAAAGCAATGGGCATTTTCCTTTCTCTATTTCTTGCCTTTCTTAAGTTGAAATGCAGCCTAATCATACATTTTCAACTTGGTTCTGTGTTGGAACTTAAACCTTATTTAATTCAAAACAAGGTAATATTCAGCAACATATAAGAAGTTATAATTTCAAGACTAACATTTTTTTTCCACAGCTTGTTTTATCTCATCACTAATCTCCCGAAAATAATAAAAATGAGCTTGTGAAATTCTTCTGTGCTATAAACTGTTTTCTCTAGTCAAGATAACCAGGAGGAAATGTACATAAGGGAAGAATATTAAAGATTATTTTTGTCAGCTTTGAGTAACAAATTAATACTGCTGGTTGTTTTCTCCCTGTCCTCTCCAGCACAGGTATCCATAGCCTATTTGATGAATGCAGTCCCCAAGTATACTCTGTTTAAACTCTAATGGCTGAAATTTGGAATAATATTCAAACTATAATTCAGTGTCAATTTCCTTTAAATATAATCTTTCTGAAGCAAATCATAAGTAGAGTTATATAAAAAAATAAAAAGAGAAAAGACAAAAAGTATTATTTTAAGGCCAGGTTCTGTCACTCACATTCATAGCAAGTGATACTTTATAATTAAAGTTCTGATAATAATGATGAGCAAAGTAGCATTCAAGATGAAAGGGGAGGGGGAGCCAGGGAATCAGTCCTCAGTGAACAGGAAAATAGACAGACAATGCCTAAAAGAATCAGAGATGATATTTACACTGTTAATTCAATACCGAAAGAATGAGACGTATTTTCACTAGTGTAAATAGCCAAAGGTTAGAGGAAAAGAAAATGCAGCCTCTAAGGGATGGCTACAATAATGAGACCAGTACTAAAACCAGCCACATCCAGTATTAACCTTGGCATTTAGAAATAACAGGAAATGATTCTGGAATCTGGCAGATGTTTCCCAGACACATCAGATACTGTAGGGATACTGAGGCTGAGACAGAACAAGAATGTTTGAAGTCTGACACGAAGTGGTAATGTGACAAGAGAGAAAATCAGTTTAGAAATATCAATTTAAAACATCTTTGACAATTAAGGAAATGCCAAGTGTCATTGTGAAAGGTAATAGAGAACACAACAAATTTTAAGGATTATGAAGAGCTGTGCACATCTGATGTAGAATGGCTACCTTAACCTTAATTAATAACCATACTTCAACAACTCAGTCCCCAGCTTCAGCTGCAGTGCAGCAAGGGATTTGCAGGAGGAGAAGGAAAGGGAATGCACAAAAGTAGGAGGATGTTCATACTCTTTCTGGCATTGATGAGCACAGCAAGTTGCCTGCTGCAGAGGTCACATCAACAAGGAGACTACATACACTCCTGGTTTTATTATTTATTATTCACAAGCACCACACATTCCCAGTTCTGGACTCAGCTGTATCATAGATAAACAAAGGCTGAAATGACAGGCTTTTCCATAAAAAGAAATTATGGTTGGATATATTTCTAAGGATGGATAAATTGCATGCTTTTTTACATTACCACCTGCCTACTTTTACATGGGCAGAGATTATTTTGTATTTCTACTGACACCTCGCATACATAGAATACCACAGCCTGAGAGACCTGCCTGTAACTCCCTGAGAAGATGCGCCAACTGTTGCCTCTTGCAGAGGTAACACCATCACACAGCAAGGGGCTGATTCTGTGGGTAGCAGTTTGTTCCTTTTGCTGCCTCCTGAGATGCAGTTAGGCTGTGGAAGAGCATTTACTTTCAGAACAAGTGTTTATTTGTTTAGATTTGGATGATACTGAGTGTTACTGGACTGTGAAGACAAACTGCATCTCCCATCTGGCAAATAAGCAATGACAATATGCAAGTGAATGGGAGCTGAAGATGCAGCTACAGAAGGATAAAAATAGTGGGAACAAGATGCAGGGACTTGTGAAGCAATGAGAAAGAAATCGACTCCTTAAATTGACTTAGGAGTATTGACTTTTCCTCTATAAAGAGTCAGAGAAGTTCTGCACCCCTGGTGAGCAGGACAGATCAAGTTTTGGAAAAATACTACAAGGAAGCTCAGTCTTCGGGAGCTAGTAAGTGATAGAAGTACTTAAGTGACAATTTCAACCTGATCCCAACAAATTTCTAGGAGCAAATTCCTATTTGCAGATGTCTCTCAAAGCCATCATCATTCAGAGAGCAAAATGCAGTTCCTTCATACAAGCTGGCAAGGGAACCGGTATTCTGTTGTGGAGGTGCTATGGCTGTGAGATTTTCAACCATGCTAGACCAAGCAGTCCTCTGGCCTTGTGTCAGAGAGCAAAAGTATGGTGGATATTGCTCGCATCTCTCTTGCAATGGTTATTTCAATTCATTGCGAGTAAAATGGATTTTGCTGCATGAAAATAAATTCCACATATCAAATTTCTTTCATGCCAGTCTTGTCTTCAGACAAGTTCACATGTGCTTTCAAATAGCTATTTATAAAAACAAGTATATATCACAGTCTGACTCCTTTAGAAAGCAATCAGCACTTGGCTACTTTTACTCAAGTACAGCCAGGACTTTTGATTATTATTACTTTTTATAAATGCCATTCTGTCCACGATGGCACAATCATTTTCTTTAACCTTTCATTTTATGACAAGCAATTGTGTACAACCAACATGAGGTAACTACACCTTCCCAGGTCAAGTCAGCAACTCAGCATCAGCTTGAATCAAGATGTGTTGACATTGATTGTCTTTTTTTGCAATGCCTACATAGTATTTTCATACCACTTCCAATCATCATTGGATTGATAAAGACAGTGCAGCAGATGAGGCATTTACCTAATGAGAGCACCAGACACTGAAGAGATTTTAGCTGAATTATTTTCACTCCTATAAAGAATATTGCCTCTATGCAGGTTGGACGAACGAATCTGTCATGAGTCGAAATGAAGAAAAGTACTGAGATCAACCAGTCCTTGTGCAGTAATTGCTACCTTACAAAGAAAGAAGCAGAAAATGCTCAGTGGTGTAAGTGCTTTAAAGTAACATTCACTGATCATCCAAATTCCAGCACTATGAGGAATATTTTTCAGTTTGTAATCAGACAGGCCTTTTCTTTCCCCATGTGTTTTAGACATCACCATGGATTTAAGTCACTGGAAGGGACATAAAGGAAAAATAGACAAGCAGTCTTTGATGCCATTTGGAATGAACATAAACTTGTCTTCTGGCATCAATGCAGTGGAGATTTTCATGTCCCCATATGGCTATTGTCCTGGCTGGAGCCTGTAGAGCAGATGCACAACACATGGAAAAGAAAGAAAATTATACTTAGATAATAAAATTAAAGCTGGAAAGTAAAGGAGAGAATTTCAAGAATCACTAAAGCAAGTACCTCCCAAAATACACTCTTTGGGTTATTTCTGTTTCCAAAAAGACAAAGAAAAAAAAAAACAAAACACCAAACCTCCTGTAGTTTATAAAAATGGTTTGCTTTATGAAGAGAGCTCTGCTGCCAAAGTCCTGCTGCTCTGCAGAAATGTATCCATGGAGAAAAGGCTGAGTGCCGCTTATGCTTTTGTTTTTCCCTGACTCAAAATGGATAGAACACAGATTCTGTTTTCCATTCAAAATACATTAAATCTTCATTTAGGGATACTATTGAACGGTCATAAGAAGGACAGCTTCTGAGGGAATATCACTTCTTCACTGCCCTCTGACAACATGCCTGGATTTGACAAGTGCACTTGATAGCAAAAATAGAGTTTCCAGCTAATAATAAGCTCCAGTAAATGCAGCAACTGTGACCTTCCAAAGCTACGTCAGCTGCATATCTCTTCAGCTGTGCTCAGACCAGGCGGTATTATGACTGTCTGTGCAGTGAACCATGCCTCCTTCAAAAGCATCTGTGGATTTTAAGTGATCCCTAAGCATTTTAGAAATGCAAAGCTAATTAAAATTATGAAAGGATTCCTCTTCATCCTTCATGGTAGAAGCTTAACTACTCTTGTTAGCTGCTGAATTCCACCTCAGTCAGAGATATGAGTGGGAAGTCCACGATGCTGTGCAAACTAACATCCAGTTTGGTTAATCAGATTAGGCTTTCTAGGTTACCCTGCTATAAGAGCACCTGATGAGACACCTGGAGGGTGAATGCCCGATGGTAGTTTCAAGTACTAGAAGGTACTAAATAATGGATGAACTACTGACTTCTGCAGTCTGCAAAAATAATCAAATTGCAATAGCCTGAAAGCTTGCAGCACTACCAATTAATTTTCATTAGGCTTTGCTGTGATGCAAAAGTGGTCCTAGCAAAGCAAGAGCTGTTACTTCTCTCTGAAGTCTCTACAGACAAATAGAAACTTTAAGGGGGAGAAGGATCCCAATTTAAAGATAAATTATCAGGTGTTTAGCAAAATATGGGTTAACACAATTGCCAGCTTCCTAATTCTAGAGACCTGGATTCAAAGTAGGTTGCAAATAAAGCAACTCTGGTAATTTTAGTCTGGTCCCTAATGGACATCTGTGTTTCATAAAATCATATCACTTAATTAGGCAGTGGTGGGGAGACACAGATCTGGAAGAGAAAGGAGGAACTCTGAGGTCATGACAGAGGTAATATACATGCTGGGGTTGACAACTGCACAAATTGCATCAATTCTCTGTGAGACAACACCCTCCACTCCACACACACACACACACCCCAGTATGAATTGCTATGAGGCAATCCAACAGTTATGATATGAAGCCATTTTGTAGAACTGGGAGAGTAATACACTGCAAGTTATTTGTTCACTGAATTTAGCTCCCTTTTTGTCCCTCTTCTGCCCTCCCTATTTACTGTTGCCGAACACCTAGTAAACTGTCGTTTATAATTCTAATCTTACCACTCCTCAACAATAATACATCAAAAGTAGTGTAAAATGCTTTACTTTCTGGTTTGCTTATTAATATTCAAAATGTGTCTGACTGGTCAGATATACTCTGACATACCTGCTAGACTTCTTGGGCAAAAAGCTGCAGAAGTACTTCTGCTGTGAATTTACAACCTTAAAATTTGGTTGGTAAATGCATATATATTTTGCTGGCATTCCTGTAGTATTTGAGGTCCTCACAGACACTCCCCATATAAAAAAAAAAAAACAACAAAACAAAAACCATAAAAAAATCTTTGGATTTTTTGGTTTCTTTGTTTACACAAAGGTGAAGACAAAGGTCAAAGCCCTTAAACCATGTAAAACACAAAAATGTCTGAGGAAGGAATAAGGTTTAAATCTCCCATAGCCCAAGACTATACCTCAGTCATAAAATTATCTTTTGTAGACAGTTGTGAAGATCTGCTTTTTGAGAATCTTGTTCTAGTAAAAACTACAGCTCAGAATTTTTATACAGACAAATAAAATAAATACCAATAACAGAAAAAATTGATTTGTGTTCTGCTTACAGGACAGCAATGAGGCAATATACTTGTTGAAATACCTGCATAAAACTCTTTTATGAATAGCTCTTAAAGCCTTGCTATTCTGAGCTCAATTCAATTTACAATTGAAGGATGTTCTAGAGAGAAGAAGAATCTCCAAAGAGAGGCTGAGAATCTTAAATTTTTATTAAACACAATCTGTGCCAAGTCCAGATACTGTTCCAATTCTGTCTAATATTTTTACCTTTTCTAGGGCTATTTCTGAAGTCCTGAGCGGACATAAAGCAGGCCTAAAGTTTAGGCAAAATCTCAACAGGGTATGGTTAGTGAAAGGTTTGGCTTAAGTATTCCCTGCTTCAGAACTTGGGTCAAAATTGCCAAAAATTGCTGTGTTTGGGTTACGTCATTTAGAAAATTATTTTTATTTGGACATTACTATAACTAAAAACATAAATGTAGGTGAGATGACATTACATTCTCTTCTGTTTTACAGTTCAGTCTTTCTATAAGCAGTCACCTTCTACAGTTTGTACTAACACATGCACTCCACTTCATTCCTTACCTGTCTCGGTTTAGAATGGCCAGGGCAAGCCACAACTCAGAGACAGAGTTTGCTTCTGCCACTCCCCTCCACCCCCCTTGGGAAATGGAAGGGGAATAACAAGTGGGGAAAAAAGGGAAGAATATATATACAAATATATACAACCCGACTCCGACGACTGCTGATACAAGCTCCCAAAAAGTCCTCCACTGCAAAAGCCGATGGGGAAAAAGAGTCCAAAGCACCCCCAGCACCCGATGCAGTCAGATCCCGCAGAGCACATGGCAAGCTGGTAACAAAAGGCAGGGCTTCGCCTCTGGGCCGGCTCCACGGGGCAATCAGGAACAAGAAGAAAGGGAAGAGAGAGGAACTTCCTGTCCTCCTGGTTTTATAGAGCCTGGCAGGAAATGGGAGGGAATACCGACACCCCAGACCCCTTTTCACAAAGGGTCCTAAACTCCACCTCTCCCTCTTTGGGTCCTTGCAGAAAAAGCCGTAAGATTTTTGCCTGTCCTCTCAAACTATAACACTTACCACAGACTTTTACTTTCTATGTTACAGCCTTTCGGCTTTCTTCCTAAATCTCCACCTACAGAAAGGAGTGCAAAAAAGATGAGAAGAGGGTGCTTTAGCAATTTCCTTTCAAACTAACTCTAGAAGGACATAAAGCCATCCTCTAAGTTTTCACAATGGAAAACATTCCCAGTGAAGTATCTGAACAGTTTTAAAGGTGCAAATATTCAGACTTCTGGATTATATTTGAATGACAGTACTTGAAATGTTGTATGGTAAGCTTTAAAGGAACCATTTTCTATGCTACTTAAAAGACTATCTCTCTATTTGTGATTTGCATAAGCCAGAAACAACCTTTAAAGAGTTGCACAAAGAAAAGTTCACTCCATTAACAGTTATAATAAAATTCTCATTAATTACTGTTCTGCTCAGAAAGCATGAAACTATTATTCAACAGCCAGGAAATAAAAAGACTTCACGACAGCACAAGCTGCAACCACCTTGGAAAATGTGGACTAGAATCTGGGATCTGGCTGAGATGATGACATAACTCATGAAGAAACATTGCACTGGTGGCCACTAATGATCCCAAATAGACTACTGCATTAATCAAGAGTTTATTTATAAGCTTTTTCTTAAGAAAACAATCTTTCCACTGGTATTCAAAAATGTCAATGCCTGAGAAATCCATTAGTGATTGAGGCTGATGGACCATGTGAGTCTCTAACTGCTTGGTATGTGTGATACAAGTTTCTCTTTCTTGATCTTCATGAAATCTCCAAGAGGTCTGAAGACTGATGGAAGAGGAATCTTTTTCTTAAACAGCAGCCACAGGGGAGATTGCTTACTTGTCTTTCCCTCTTTGTCAGATGCTATCTGAGTGACTGGGTGGAATTTCTTCTAATCTGAAGCATCCCTGTTTCATTAAGAATCTACTATCCATTATGAGCAGTGCCAGTAAAATTTGCTTCAATTCATGGCGCTTTGAAAAGCTTAATTACTATCCCAGTGACAAGATGACATGCACTGATGAAAGTCTAATGCAACTCAGGTAAGGAATAAAGGCTAAGTTTGATACAACCAGTAAGGTTGCCTAATGGTTTAGCCTCAGAGCGCAGCCTTATCTCCTGGAAAGCAACACCACCACAAAGAAAAAGCTGAAAAAAACCAGAGCTCCCTGGTGAGGAAAAAAAAAAAAAACACCAAACAAAAAACACAAACAAAAACTGTGTACAATGAAACCCACAAGAATACACAACAGATATGGTTTCAAGCTGTATCTCAAAACATGGAGCTAAAATCAGTTACAAATTATTTCCACAAATCTGTGAAGCCCCTGCTCAATTTCAGGTGAACATCAGAATATTTCTGGTTTTACAATTAAATCCTTCTACTACTCTACAATTTTAAAACTAAGTCAGAGGACTGGCTTGGCAGTCTGATACTACCGAAATTCACTGTATTACCTTAACCACTTACTTCAAAATTGAGAAATTTCACTTTTAGCAGTCTTTATTTCTTTTTTAAAAGTCTGGACTTATAAACAGAAAATATAGGTACAATGGTATGCATATCTTCCTGGTTTTAAAGGGTCACAGCAGAATCAAGGCCTGTGCAACCAAACAGAAAGCACACATTTTCTAAGCTTAAACAGCACACACCCTGACTGGAGTCCTTGTCTGTTTTTCAGAGCCTAAGCATGAATGCAGGCTAAAACCTCAAGCTTCCATAGCAAACTCTGTGTAAAACCCGAAGGAAACAATATGATCAAGGCACGTTGTCTGTCTTCTAAGCAGACAGCCCCCATCTGTTTCCTGCCGGACAGGACCCCAACTTCTACGTAATGCCAGAGCTTAGTTCCATTCAGCTATGTCTGACTAACTTAATGCAGGAAGTCATTTCCAGATGGGACCCCAATTTAAAGCCAAAAGCTATGCCACTATTTGGCTCATCAGGCCTTCCACATCACATACAGCACACACTAAGAGATGGCAGCTTCTGCCAGGCAATACTTTCCTAATACCCTACCGAGGCAGACTGTGCTGTTATTCAGACTTTGCACAGTAGAACCGCAAGGCTATACTAAAAAACAAATGAAACAGTAAAGAAAAAATAAAAAGAGAGAAAAAAGAAACAAGGAAACCAAGCTCCTGAACTTTGTGCCCCACCTTTCTGAACTTGATGAAAACTTCACACTTGAGAAGGTACACTTAGAAGTATTTTGTTCAGTTTGCTCCCTATATCTGTATGTATCAGATTTTAAACAGTTAAGTGACCTCCAGAGCAGACCTTTGTTTTCCTTTGGGGAAAAAAAAGCAGCATCTGAAGTGCAAGAAACCCAGATTCTGAAGTCCACATGTTTGATAGTTTGTTCCTAGTAATTTACAATACTGTGAGTTTTACATTATTTTTGCAATGAATCTGTTCCCAGCTGGCTGACATGGAGATCTCCAGCCCACTAAGTGAACTGCAGCGCTCTTCCATCATTCCTAAATTCCTTCCCAAAAGTGACTAAAGGAAAAATGGAAAGCTTTGTAACAATGTTTGAGTAGAGCCAGTTTCCATAAGCCATTGCTAAAATTCTTTCAGAACTATATTACCATTTTTGTTTCCTATGAAAGCAGTGAAAATACTGAAATCAATAGGCATGAATATTCATGAAGGGAAGGCAATAGAGGCATTCCAGATGCTGGAATTGTCATTGAGGTGGGAGAATGGGAAAACAAGCTCTACATATTAAATCATGTTGCTCAGCATTAGAGACCCAAGGAAACATTAGCTCACCAAGCACAAGTCAGATTGTGGCCTGTGTGTTCAAAAGAAAACAGCAATGCAGTTTGCTGTTTGAGATATCCAGCTTTCAATAACCAGTTTTTTCTGCTTGATAACTGAGTCCTAGTTTACCAGGAAGATTGCAGAGTGTGCGTTCTTGTTCAGGACTGGGTGACAGAAGAGCAACTAAACAGCTTCCACCTTCTTGCACCGCTGCCCATTCCCCTAATTCTCTGCATTCCTCGATCACTCCCAAAATGTAATACTCAAATTCACATCATGTCATAAAAAATGTAGGCTTCTAAAGTAAAAGGCAAATGGCAAAACCACATTTATCTTAGCTTCTTTTGAAAATATTCACCGAATTTCACTGTGTACCTGGCTTGACTGATCAGCTGAACTTGATCTCCTCCAGGGAATTTTTAAGAAGAATTACCCATACTTATTACTATAAATTCACTCACAGTTGACTAAGTTACACTAAACTCAGCTGAGCCATTATTAGACATAGCAGGTCTTTAATACAGATCAGTCCATGTTGTCTATAATGCAACAAAAGAATAGTCAGTAAGAGAACACTGAAAATGGTGTTGGCAAACACACAGTGTCTGGTGTATACTATCACTAACTATGGTCCATCAAAAATATTGGAGTTATTATCCCTCTACTATAGATATTAGATATTCTCTACTATAGATAACTACTTAAAGATCATTGCCATGTAGAACCAGTAATGGACTGTACAAAAGGAAGAAGTGTTGGTTTATTAATCCTACTGTTTGAAGAAATATATTTGACAATAGAACAACAATGAGCAATACAGTAAAAGCCTGTTTCCTAGATGATGTTTTGACAAAGAATAGGTGGGCTGTGCAACAAGAAATAATAGCATTTTAAACCTTCACATGAGTACTCCAGAGCTGTACTCCTGCCACATAGTTTTGAAAATGCATAGGCCCTCATTGTAGGCTCACAGTTTTTTAAGAGTTAAGATTATGTAGAGGATTCATACAATTATAAGCATGAAACTGGTACAAGTAGTATGGTCACAACACTTAAAGTCCATCTGTTAAATATGCAAACAAGCATCCTTGTGCTTTCTCCTATGCTGTAAGATACATTTGCCTTCCGAAACCATCTGAATGGTACCTCAATATAGTCCTTCAAATCTCACCTTAACATGTATTTTATCACAACAGCTACTAAAAGGTTGAAAATATTAGCCCTTCAATGTTCTAATCCAAAGAGCCTTTTGTGTTAACCAATACCATCTTGTTCCCATGCATCCTCTCTCTGCATACCTTATACTTTGACTGTAAGCAGATGCATCATGCTGCACAACTACAAATGGCTGGCTGTTACAATACAAGTAGAAATAGCATTATTACTATTATTAATATAATAATAACCATGCCCTATTACATTAGTTTCCCTACTGAGGAAACCTTAGAAAAAGAATTTGTCTCTGTACTTCAGAAACTACACAATCATTTCACGGCATACCCTCGCAAGAGAAATATGAATCAGAGATGCACATGGTGTGTATGAATGCCATATTTTTGCACTTGGATTCCTGATTCATCTGACAGATGTGTGAAAATTCATGAAGTTAGACAAGTCCTCAGTGATTGTACATGTGTGGATGTTGAAAAGCACAAGTTATTTCACTTTGGCAATAAAAGTACTGAATCTTTTTCCTTCTGGTCAACTGTTAGTTGTGATATAGCTATAGTTGTGCGTTATTAGCAATTCCATCTGTCTTTTCACATTCATTAAGAAGATTTTACAGACTTCATAGTAATAAAGAGTAGTGATAGCTTATACTCTCATATTTAATTCAACCTCTCATGATTTGAAACACTTTAAAAAAATTAAAACCTGCAGCAGGCATCTGACATAACATAGAGGACATAAGGACATGAAGAGCCTTTTTTAAAATAAAATACCATAACAGAAACACTGAAATGTGAAACAGATGCCAAAGTAATATGTTAAGTGCAGACATACATATATTTTGCTACCCTTGCATGGTACTCATTACAGCTTTGCTAACAAGCAGCACGTGGACTGATCCTTCTAACTTAAGCTTTTACTCCCATACAATCTACTGATATTAATAGATCAACCATTCCTGATGTTCCTCTGTGCCAGGACTTGATGCAACCCTCAGTGAGCTCCCTGGAAGTCCTCTTGCTGAGCATCCTGAGCTTTAGGCATAGTGCTTATGAACACCGTGATGAAAATTCAAGACGGCTGTGTGGGGCAGGCTAGATTTCATAGACATCATGTGCATCTCCTGGCTCCTCATCCACTGTCTCAGAGTCATTCTCTATAAAGTTCACAAACACAGCATTTACGCTGTGCACACAAACAGTTTGTTTTCAGTTAATGATCCTCACCATCAAACACAAAATGCAACTCTATTTCCTACTTTATTTCTTTTCCCTTTCCCTCCCTCCTGCTGTTTATTACCAGCAAATGTGATCTTCATCATGTAGACTACAAGGTCTGTGGCCCAGCTACAGTGTTTATGCATTTGTACAGCACCCAGCATAGTGTGCTTGTGGTCCTAATGTGGGACTGTCATTCTGTGAATACTTTTTGTAGTGTTGCTTTCTTTGGAATTCACAAGCATATAACTCCTGGCTTAAAATTAGATAAATAAAATCTATGATTACGCATCAGTATGAGCTATAAAACTATACAGACAATGCCTCTGATCGATTGGTGGTTCCCTCCCCCACAGGCTGTTTGCATCTCCTTCTCACCACAGAGTGCCTGAGGATATATTTCAAGTTTTTAAAGATGTATATTTTGCACTTGTACAAGTATACAGACCCAATAGCCATTATATACTTTACTAAGTATGCCCAGTATTTTAGTTCTAGATGCATGTTAACTCCTCAACTTGAAGCAAAACAGACAATGTTGACAAAAAGTTATGTTGTGTTTACCTGAGGTATTTCTTAAATTAATCACTTCTAATTTCTTAATACATTGTATAGGCTATTGTACTTCTTTTACATAATATGTATCCTGTAAAAGATTTGGCTTTTCCTCCTGACTCTGTCATTTGTTTTATGAGTAACCACAGAAAAGTCAAAAATTTATCCAGGCATCCATTTCTCCCACCCATAAACTTGGCTAACTAGTTTACAAATCCATATGATGCTGTAGGTAAGACATTACTGAAGCTGTAAGCTGCTTGGGTCATGGAATGTAATTTCATTTTGCATTTATACCACAGCTAATGAGGAAGAACTACCAAGGGGATGCCCAGGGAAGGCGTAAGCCACCTCCTCCTCCCAGCCATTAGCCAGCAGCACTCACTTCCCTGCCAAATCCCAAGGACCACTGACAGACCAGAGAGGCTGGGCAGCCACACAAATAGTACCATCAGCATTTCAGAAAAGGATGCTGTGATCCTCCGACAATGGACACCAATTACAAAATAAGTCTTTTCTATAAAAAACAAAATGCGGTAATTTTCTGTCTTGTGTGAGTCTAACTGATGGGTGATAAAAAGAATGAGAGAGAGATCAGCTCTATTTCAGCATCCACAATTTAAAGCAGGAGCTTGTCATTTAGTAAAAGCAACTGCAAGGAAGGTGTCTCTCACTGAAGGTCACTAGGCTCTCTGAAAGGTATGGTGGTTGATTCAACATGGTGTACATCCACCCAATGCCCAGATAGCATGACCCATGATTTTAAGGAATATGATCAGACCTTCTCAGCCAGTTGGATTTGCTGGTTCAGCAGTCTTATGACTGAAAACAGGGATGAAATCCTGTAAGTGCCTGCTTTTAAATTATAAAGCTACAAGGAGGCAGAATCTTGATTAAGAGACAGGCAGGCAGTTGTACGTTGAATGACTAGTCTGATGTGCAATTTCCTGTCATCCTGCTCAGTGAACCAGTAAGGTGAATGTAATCAAAACCAACATCTTGCATGGAGAGTTTACAGCATTGTATTAATTGTAGGAAATTAATATAAATTAAAGCTTTTAAAAAACAGATCCACTGCAGGTCATTGTAGCCAACACACTTCTATCAATTTTCTACAAACAGGAATATCCACCACATGATGAAAATTTGGTTTCTCTATCTTCCAGATTTTAAAAAAAAGGAAAACCAAAACTACCAAAAGAAAAAAAAAAGAAGTCCAAAAACCAAAACAAACCACACACAGAGTGCATCAAACTCACCACAACGGTTAATTCAATGGTTCTACAGTTTGTCTCCAGTTCTGATCTCATTACACATTTTAACCCAGTTTTACTGCTTTCACTTTGCTTTTTCAAATTTACAGCAATATTTTCAGAAGAAAGATATTTAAAAACTGGTGGCCCAGACGTTCTAGGAATGTTCATCTGGCATGGCTCAGCCAAAACAGAGGTAGTTCATCAGCAGACGATTTAAAAAAAAAAAATAGGTTTAATTTTTACAAAACCTATATGGTTTTGAACTCAATGATCTTTTAGCAAAGCCACCCTTCATCCTGCTATAGCAGCCTTCCTTAATCACTATTTAGAATCATAAAAATAAAATCATTATATTACTTATTGAATGAAAGCTTCCAAAAAAAAAATAAATCAAAACACCACCAAAACCCAAAAGCCAAAATAAATCTCCCTTCCCATCTGGCAACATCTGAGGCAAATATTTATTTATACTTTTACTTTAAACAAAAAAAGGAAAAAAGAAAAAAGAAAAAAGAAAAAAGAAAAAAGAAAAAAGAAAAAAGAAAAAAGAAAAAAGAAAAAAGAAAAAAGAAAAAAGAAAAAAGAAAAAAGAAAAAAGAAAGAAAAAAAAAGAAAAAATAAGAAAAAAAAGAAAAAGAAAAGAAGAAAAAGAAAAAAAGAAAAAAGATTGCTCTAGATCCAGAACAAAGCCAAATTACTTCCTGCAAAGCATAAATATGCATTGTATAAAGCTGAGCTTAGACTAAGAAATAAGATTTTTTTTTCCAGGCTTCTATTTTAGAATTTTACACTACAAGTCATGCTGCATCTTTCCCATGGTTCTATTTTAAGAAGCCCAGCAGAAATTAAGTCTCAGCAAAACCAAGTGTGCAATCAGGGAAGCCATAAATGAGCACTCAGGGAAAACATAAGCTGGTGAGAATCAGTTTGAGAGACTGATATGGTCTACCTGATCATATCAATATCTACCTGAGCGATCTGGTAGTGAAAATTTTTAAACAGTTTGGACCATGCAATTAACACTGGACTTGTGATAAGAAAAGTGTGTACAATAACACATTACTGACCCCTCAATTAATTTGATCAGTTGTAAACTAGCTGAATAAATGGACTTTAATCTCATTTGTTTGGTTGGGTTTTTCAATAGGAGTATCTGAATAAGTAACACCACTAAATTACTCTCAAATCTCACACAGGGTTTTCAGAACAAGCTTCCAGATTGCCAAGTCTAAAGCCCACTTGCACTGCAGCCCCACTGGGCAAGCTCTGCTTTTGCTGCTGTTCCACACCAACACACGTCACCCCCTAGATCCCCTCAAGTGCTATATGGCTCCTGCAGGACTATCTGAGCATCACCTGTTCAACAGGGTCTATGTACATACAAACCTGAAATACGGCATTCCTGCAATCAGATTACTATAAACTATAAGAATTTTGCTCCTGAAATTGGACAAGTACATCAAAATTACTGAAGTGTTTCATTACCTTAATAGTTCATTTGGTTTTGATTTTTATTTCTTGACAGTAGCACAAAGTCAGGAAAGCAGAATTAAGTACACTGTTTCCAGGCATTAGCTTGAAAGCATGAGTGTATCTAATACTATGGCACCTACATGAGCTTACACAAAAATTAATCAAGGCATGTCATGAAAAATGTAAGTAGTAATTCTACAGTTTACTTTTCTGAAGACAGCCTTCAGCTCTTGGGCGAAGGTCCCTCCTTTCTTCACCCCAGACACAGCTTGTTTTATTGCAAAATTTAACCTGATGCCCCTTTGGAGCCAGCTCTGGATCTAGTATCTGACACATACCAGAGAACTACTGGCAAAGTACTACAGGCTGCTTTTGATGTTTCTGTAACCAGATTAGGTCGTATGTCCACACCACCTTTTTTCAAGAAAGGCAGTTCCTCTATAGCTAGAGGACATTCTCCTCTCTGCCTTCCCAAGATACAAACCCCTTCTTCCCCAGAGGAATAGACCTCACCACTCCACTGCAGCCAGTGCTGGGTCGAATCAGGCTTGTAATGGAAGCAGGCTTCAAATTCTCAGTAATTTTCCCTCAATACAAGAGCTGCTTCTGCCTCTGAAGTCTGCTGAACAGGAGAACACCAATCAAGTTGGCAACTTCTGAGAAACATTTTTTAGTGAAAGGCTGCCAATTTCTCATCTACTCCCCCAGGAAAATACAATTAATTCATCTGTAATGAGAGCACTTATATACACTCGATTTAGTTACAGCTTGTGTGGAAGCTCCTACCATCCCTGTCTCCCTGTCCCAGACTGTTGACTTGCAGGGAACAAAAGATTGACCCTGGAAGACTTTTCCTAATTATTGTTCCATGACTAATGCAAAAATTAAGGGAGATAATTGTGTTAACTATACTTCTGGGGAAAAGCTTTTATGAGCTAGGCCTGACAAAATGAGTGAAAATTTCAAATGTCCAAGTGCTTTAAGAACTTCAGAAAAACGGGAGAGAAAAAAAAATTAGATGCTGGGAAGGTGTTGAAATGCTGGTTTCAGAGAAGGGGGGGCAAGAAGATCTTTTGTCCTTCTACAGTGATGGGAAAATCCCTTTCCTTTCCTCCCAACACCAAACATTTCTGTACTGAAACATGAAGCCTGCTGTATATCTGTTGAATCAAGTTCTTGTAGCTTAAGTCAGTTTGCATCAATTGAACAATGAGAAATATCTGTTGTTAACTTTACTTCCCAGAACATGAAAGGTAATGTAGTTTGGCTTAACCAAGCCAAAATTGTTTTGTACTTTTCATATACTAAGACACAAGCACAGCTAGGACTGTGACCCAGAAGTAATATGCAGATCCTCAATTCCTCATAATTTGATTATACTACTTCACGAAGGGTACCTGCTCTTCACACTGTAAGTCACCATCAGCTCCCTTAAAACTAGAAAAGCTACTCATGTCCTAAAGACTGGAAATGGGTTATATGAACTCAGAGAAGCTCAAGAATAACAACTCTGAAGAACTTCAAATTTCATCAAATTTGAGGGTTTGGAGGAAAAGTTTTATTTCTTAAAGCACTGGCAATTAAAAATGCTATTAGCTGATAACTTAAACTTGGCAGATCATCTTACAGAGCTAAATATTAATTTCCAGTCATAAAGTTCTTGTTTTCTAGAGTAGCCAAGAACAGATGAGGCAGAATGAGAAGAAAGGATTCAGGATTTAATCTACATTAGATAACGATCAGCAAGATGACCAATACTCAGATCAACTCACAATAAGAATTCTTGTGAATCTGTGATAAGGCAAGACTGTTTTTTTGTTTGTTTTAAGAGAAATCATTGTTTAATGAATTCTATAATACTCTTTTGTTGTTTTTTTTGTTTCTTTTGTTTGTTTTTTGTTGGGTTTTTTTTAAGTGACAAACATGGCAAAGAATGGACTTTCTTTTGGTGGTCTAAATTAAAGCTAACTAAACTAACTAAATTGATGGCAGGTCCCATTAGGATTTACTCTCACAGCTTTACTCAGGAAAGGAGCTCTTGTTATTCCTGTCCCCAGCACATTTATTTCTCCTTGTTGGTATCAAATATTTTTGGGCCTTTTAGAGATCAATAAAAATAGAATATTTATGCTAAGATGCTACTTGCATTTGAAAATCATGAAGAAGAGGCTTTCATTTGCTCACTTTTACATTTGCAGTTCTACTGTAAAATTTCTTGTAAAGTACCTTGGTTTAGATCAAAAGAGATGGAAAAGACACACTTTTGTGAGAAGACTGGTTAGCAATCATAGGTAGAACCCGCAACATATGGTTAATTCAAAGGAGTTCAAAGAACATCTCATCCACACTCAAATTCTTAGCAAATAAATAAAAAAAGAGAAAAAGAAAAGCTATTTTAGACAAATTCAGAACTTGTACATAGCAGAAATAGATAATGGAATCAACAGCACAGACTTTCTCTTTAGAAGAGATCAATGTAATTTAATGCAGAGGAAAAAAAAGACAAAACCTGTGTAACAAAATTTGGCGAGACAGTAGGTATCAGTACTAAGACTTCATTCCTAGCTGTCAGATTTAAGAACAGCAACTAGTACAAAAAGAACAGAAGAGGTTACATTTGAGGTGTCCCTACCTGAGAGGCAGTAAATACAAAGATGTTCTCTAAAAGTGTGAGAAGGGACTACTGCCTACTGCAAAATGGGGTAGAGCTGCTGGTTTTCTTCCTTGCCCCTCAAGCATGCGGGGAAATCAAGTTCTTCCCCAAGACAGTTATTCCCCAATCAGTAATGATCAAGAAAGTTTACAGCAGAGTGGTTGTGGCTTTTACTGTCCTAGCTGGCAACAAGCATGATCACCTTTCTCTTTACAATGGACTTTAATATGCAATGATACAAAATGGGATGGATTTCTTCTCCCTCTCACTTTGAGGCCTGTATCTGTAATGACACATGCTGATTTGCAGGTTATGACTTTTTTCATGGCTAGTGAATCTGCAGAGGCTACTTATGTTGTATTTGCCTTAACAACGTCATACCTGATTTTGAAAATAATAACGGATTTTTAACATAATAATTGAATTGGCTTCTGTAGAATCCATTCAAGGAAGTATTTCATTATGTTCTTAGATCCATCCTTTAGAACAACACTGAATCAACTGCTTAGCATTAACTGTGAAGGACATTTTCTAAAAAACAGAGATTTATTAGTAGAACAATTCACTGCTCACTCTCTGTCTCTTGCTATGGAAGGAAAAGGTAAGTTTCCACAAACACTATGTGCTTGTGCAGCGATGCCAAGGCATGAATGAGTAGGAGTGTCCACAAAGCATCAAGCTGGTAGTGAGTAAGCTGCTCCAGATCTAGAAGCAATACTGTGTGGTGATGTCTGCACTGTAAGTCATTGGCATCTCATTTTCTCTAGAGAGGAAAGAGACTCTAGGCATGGAAAAGGAAAAAAATATATATATGAGCTACCCTGCACTCAATTAACAGATGGGTTTTGTCTGTGGTGCTTTTTTTTCCCCTCTTTTTTTAAACAGAAATGCTGCAAGCCGTACATGTGAAAATATGGCATATGTTAGCCCACATCAGCTAAACACTGCCCCTTGGACTGACAAGCTTCATTAACAGACAGGGCTCATTAGCCTTGGAAAGTCAGATGCATTTTGTTATACCCCCTCTGAGGACTGTCTTACTGCTCCAAGGTTACTCCTAGCAGGACGCTACACTGTGTGGGCACATACCAAAACCCCTGAATGCAGAGCATGCAATTACTGCTTTTGCAGGAAACTTATGACAAGTCCCATTTTTGATGGTACCTCTAGATTCATTTTGGCAACATATTATTAGTGATGTAATTAGAAGAGATCACCAATTTTTCTCCTCTCCAAAAAGTAACATTCAGTGAAGCAAATGAATTTTGCAGTCATGCCATCTAAATTGCACACATATATGTATGTACGTTTTCTGTTCTTAGAGGTAGCAAAAACAGTTTTACATTTAGAAAATAAGAAAACCTTTGTACAATCAGCCCCAAAGCCACATCTTCAAAGCCTCTCAAACCTCTCCTGAAACTCTTCATGTGCATTTAAAAAAAAAAAAGAATCGAATAAATTTGTGCACACGGCAAAGCAAATATTTTTATGTAGACATCAGGACTATCTGAAAGCACTGAATTTTCCAAAGCACATGTACCAGATCTGCATGTTAATTCCTATATGCTGGGTAGATATCACCCCGGCTGAATTTTTACATTGAACATCCATTTGGAATCACCCTCTATTTCTCTCTTAAAGAAAGAAGAGGCCAGATCAATATAATGTAGTCCTGTTGTTATCTGACTGCTTTTTCTCAGATTCATAAGGATGGCACCAAATTGCAAAATAGGTATCCAGAATTCCACTGAAAGTATTACTGATTTTTCTGGCTAAGAGATTTAGGATAGTGAAGTCTCAGAGCTTCCCAAAAGAAATCAGAACTTCCTTAAATTCAGGATTAACACGCAGTCCCTTATCCACTTTGGCTGTACATACAGCAGCCATCAGCTTAAACAGAAAACAGATACAAGAACATTTGTAGCCACAAAACCAATTGTCTGTATTAAAGTATAAAGTAATAAAGCCTTTTGAAGCTGCTGGAGTCCCAGCACCTGGAATTTCGTACATAAGCATCCATAAATACACATAAGCACTGCAGAAACATACCACCCCTGTGCTTTCTGCTCCCTACACCAAAAAAGCTCTCTACTCAGGACAGACTCAAACTTAATCTTCAACATTTTTTTAAATTAATGTGAGGCAAATAATCAGGAAGGGCAACATTTCTCTTCTTTGTGAAGGGTCTTTTCTGCTTTATCAATGCCTCCCTATGTTCAGTACCACCACGGGTTTTGCACTGACAGCAGACACGTCCCTGCAGGCAGGGCTGGAGGAAACAGCAATGAAAACTCCCTAAATCCTCCCTCGTGCACTTATGTGCAATAAACAGATGAGTGAGCTGCAGGAACCCCAAGGGTTTTTTTGACAGTAAAACACAATTTTTGAATTATGGTGTTTCACTAGATTGTAAAAAGCAGCCTTTTCACACACTTCCACCTGTCACTTGGGTTTAGTAAAACCTGAAAAAGTTTCTCAAGCCAAGGACTCCTAGTCAGGGTGCAACAGCCTGGCTCTAGATCTTGGAAAATGGACCTCCAGTCCAACATACTGGGCCTCTGAACCACCTCACAGCAGAACTGATTGCAGATCCCAAAGCCTGTAAACGCACAAGTCAGCTCTAACGCATGAGCCTACCAACCCTAGCTATTGTACCTTCAGACAAATCAAAGGTAACTCCTGTTCAATTCTAGATAGCAATTATGCACAACTTAATGACACTCCATTTCCCATATTTCCCTCCCCCATCCCCTCTCAGGAAACCTCAGACCTGATCCACCTGCACAGAGCTGTAAATCCTGGACTTTTACCTAGCTTAACACAAAAGTCAGTTATTAAAGCGCCCAATCCCATTCTTTCCCTAGCACGGAAGAAGAAAATAACAGAATTATAATTCAAAAGTTGTTAGGTATTTCTTCCTATCTCCCTCTATTTAGCTTACTCCTTTTAAGACTATATACTATTCCTTCACATGAGTCTTACGCAAGCACATTTCAAGTCAGCATTACAGTGAACTTGAATCAATGAAGCACTCTCATTTTCAGCAGATCTGTCAGGGATCCAGAACTTTGAAACCGTGACTCCACACCAAAGAAAAAGAGACCAACAAGGATGTCCCTCTGGATGATGCTGACCACTACTGTAAAGGAAGAATTTTCACCACTCCTCTTCCCCCAGGATCAAGCCATTTTGCAATGCTCCCCCACTCTGCTCTCCACTATGAAAGACTGTTTCTCCAGCAGAGCCAGCTCTCTCATCTACAACTGTAGAGTCACAGCCATACAGCAGTCTTAAAGAAGTCATCATTAAACTGCAAATCTGCACTGTTCTACTTCAGTATGTGGGCTGGTGTGCCTATTTAAAAAAAAAAAAGTGCCTAGGAGAGGTAATGAGAAACATCTTTGCCATCATAATCTACTTCTTACTTCTCAGTATTGTTCCACTAACTTGCATTTGACCTGCTTTGACCTACATCACCTGTAGATCTTACTCTTGGTGCTGAATGTAAAGTAAACACATGTCTAGAGGCCAAATGCTCAGCTGAGTTATATCAGCGTACTCCCTTCTTTGAAATGCACAAAGCACGAGGATTTATAGCTGCTGTAGGTCTAGTCTTGAATCGTTTGTTTGAGCTTTTAACTTTGAGTAACCTAGCAGGTATAAAGAATAGTAAATTTGGCAAGGATATAATTTATAAAGCTATGTATTTGACTGGACATTAGTCGCTGATTACTATGCTCTAAGGTATATATACATAAATATGATATGAAAAATTTTCCATTGATAGTCCATCAAAATATTTTTCTGTATAATGACCAATATGGTGAAAGAAATCGTACAAAAGCCAGTGTTTGCTTCTGCCTAGAGTTTAGTTTCAGAATTCACTCTCCTGTTTCTGATGGGATTTTTTTCAAGGCACTTAGCATTTGTGGAATGGACCCAAAAGATGCACATTCTGTTGCTGTAATCCAGTCAGTGTTTGTCTAGCTGGAGCCAAGTTTACTGACATAGTTTCAGCATAGAAGGCCTGTTTTATTATTAAAGCCAAAACTGTCAAGCCTGGCAGCCTAAAGTCAAGCACCAAAAACTATATTTAGGTATTTACATAAGTAGCCTACTTTTCACAGGCAGTGAAGACCTGTAAACTTCAAAAGAAGTTAGCAGCTAGCACCTCTGAAAATCAGGTCACTTACTTAGCTGCACAGATATGCAATTACCTGTGTTTGAAGAAAACGTGCCTTCCTTTTCATGGTTTAGGTATATAAAGCGGTACAGTGTGCCTTATGAAAAACACTTTGAACACACCTTTTGAGAATTGTTATTCTTTCTGCAAGTCCTCTCAGAAAAGCAATAACCTTGTAATTAAATGTATCATTGATTTCTTTCATCTAGATTGACTACAATCTTACTAGTAAATTGACTAATAACCTGTTGAAAAGACCCCAGTGTTTTGATTCACTTTCTTCTCATTTAATCATTGTATAAATCTCAGGCATTGTGTCTGTGGTGGTTGTCCAGATCTGGCTTAGTGGCTAAACAGATCATCTTAATTTGATTTGTACAATAACATGTTAATTGCAGTGCTGAGTTCTTCTTAATCTATATTGAGTACCAAATGACCTCCTGTTTCCCATGCTACCAAAACATCTAGTCAAAATCTTTATAGTTGAGAAGAAATGTCTGTTAGAAAAGCTTTCATTTATTATCAGTCTAGGACTGAAATAAAGGATGCTATTTCTAGGACCAGAGCTGCAATTCATTTGCTTTTACTCCACTCATCACTAAGTCCCTGGTCATGAGAGGCAGGCTCCTCCTTTCACTGGTCCTGAAACATCCCTAATCAATTTAGCTGTAATACAGCTGTTCACAAGAAACAGAAGTGGCACCAGGACTTGTACTGATGGTATTCCAAAGATGCTCTACAACAGCAGCAAGTATTTCACACCTTCATTTTGAGGGCTGAACACCTGGGCTGCTGAAGTGAGCTAAGCAGGCAATAGAAAGGACTCCATCTAGAATAACACTAGCTTTAATTTCCATGGATTGCAGTCTTCAGAGCATAAGAAATGTCATCTTGATTTTGCAATTCTGGAACCAAAACTAGCAAAGATGTGACACCTAAAAAGTGACACCTAATTAAGGTTTCTTTACTCTTTTTCCAATACTCTAAGCAAATATACTAGTATGTAGCATCCTCTCTAATGTATGAAGTGTGAGATACTACACAAAAGAAAGTATCTACAATCTTGTTGGCATAAGTCTACAGGAAGAATTATTCTGAAGATATTTTCTATATCCTAGAGTACATCTACTGACTCCTTGGCAATGAACCCTTGAGATATGCACGAGTATTTATATGTAATCCTGTGTTATTTTGGTCCCTGAGAATTCTGATCAGGGACCAGATTACATGCTTTATTATACTATTTTATTATACTATACTGATTACATGGGGTGTTTCAGAAAATGGAGCCAATTTCAACTGAAGGTCCATTTCAAATGGGTCCATCTTTTTGAAACACCCTGTACTACATGCCCAATAAAGTCATAACAACAAGGGTCCATCATTGAAAAGATTTGACAGACAGAACTTCCTCACAATACGTGAATTATGGCACCCTTTCAAATGTAAAATTTAGCTGCATTCCAAATCATATAAACAGCAGCATCTTGAATTGTAAAAAGAACTAAAAATCCATTTTTTTCCAAGGCTGGAAGGTCCTGGTTCTCTTTTTCTTACCATGAATTGATTGCATTTTTATGAGTTTAAGCAAAGGGGGAAAACAATAAAGTTTGCCTGTTGATTCCCTGAAGTATGAAAGAGAAATTATAGGATTTCAATCTTACAAAGAAACTCTCTTTTGGATGCTATTCTTTCAGCATGTCTTTTTGCCCATCAACCGGTAGTCCATCATGCAAACATTTGCAAATTATGAAGCACAAAAGATACAGCAGTGTAAAAACAGCTAAAATGTAGAGCATGCACAGGCTGTTGCACACTTACCACAGCAAAGGAGAATTTATGGCTGACTTAATAGTGTGTACAGTATATGCCCCAGAAAAGTTTACCTTATGGAAAAAGAGATCTTCTCTGCTGTAACCTCACTGAGTTCCATCCAATTGCACTAAGCTGAGTATCTGTACATGGATGTAACTAAAAGCACTTGGTTTATGCCATAATTATTGCACTGACTGTTATTGAAGCTTTCTACTTTTATTGAAAGAGTATGTTTCAAATTATAAACATTTTATTAAGTTATAATTTAATTGGCAGCCTCAGTTCATGAGTAGCCGAACAGGAAAACTGGATATGTTGGAAGTCAGGGTTGAAATGTATTGGCAGGGAAGTATGGAAGGAGCTTATTTAAGGACCTTCCAAAGCCATATCGTTTCATAATTCAGTCTTATGTGTAAACTCCTACAAATTCTTGAATGGGCTGAATTGCATCATGGATGCAATGAAGAAAACAGGAAGCAACAATACACATTTCTTTGCTTATTAGAACGTACCATGTTTCCAAACGACTTCACAGTTGGCCCACAACCTCAGCAGTTACTTATATAATAGAATGCTTGAAAAGTTGGTTTTATTCAACTAAATGTCTTAATTTTTCAAGTCTCTCATGTATTTCTTGGCAAAATCACATTAGAATGAAAGAATAGATGCCATGTTTTATTTGCCTTAGTGACATAAATGTTCTCAGTCAGAATGTATGGATACTTTTTAATATTATAAAAAAAAATTAGACATATGTCACTTTTCCTGTTGTAATTGCTAGTAAGGCATATTTGTGTCTATTGTCTGAGACACAATAAGACTTTGGTATTGACAGTATTCAACTAGCACTTATGGAAAGATGTTAGCATGAAGAAATCTCCTTGATAGGTTGCAAAGCTGATTGAATGGATAATTCCAGTAAAAATAACTACCTATCTGCTGGAGAGGATTTTTTTGCTATTTGTTGAGCCATTCACATTTTAGTAGAACAATAGTGCTTTTTAGAAACCTTGAAGTATCTACACAGCAGGTTATGTTGATAGACCACAATTCAATTCAAATTCATCTTCACTGAAAAAGAGATGTCCATGCATACAGAATGATATTACAAGAAGGTAAACATACATTGCATTCATGCATATAATTACAATAGGTACCATGCAAGTTCTGGTGTCTGTTTGCCTTTTAATAGCACTCAATGCCCTATTCAAGCTGTGAATTGTTTCTACCAGAAAGCCTAACCTTATTCACTTTGTCTTCACCCATTCTACTTCCTTTCTGTCTATGGGAAATCCACTAGTACAATCCACCACAATTAGAATAGAGCTACTTGCCAAAAGATAACTATATTAGCTAAAAGAAAGCTTATGACAGTAAAATACTTCTAAGCTCAAGGATATTATTGTCCACCTGACAACTGTTTATAGAAACCACATAACCACGACTGGACAACCTTATCAGACTTGATGAAGGGGTGTAACTTAACAAAGTCGGACAAGAATATGCCCCCTGGGAACTCTTCTCATAGATACAGGAATAAGAAAATGTTTTGGACAGAGAAACTGCCTCAACCATCTTAAAATTCTGCAAAGGGCAAAATCACAGGCTAGGGAGATGGGTATTGAAAAATTGTGGGATTATGTTGAATGAAATATAGTTTGTTTGGGTGGAAGAGGAAGTAAGAGCGATTGTCTCTAGTGAATGCATTGTTAATGAATGCAAAAAAAAAGAAAATAATATCTTGTTAAAATTGCAGGAGGTGGAGGCTATCACTTCATCTGCCTATTAATGGAAATGTCTCATCAAAAGTCTTTTCCCTCAAACAGACTTTCCTCAGTAACTAGTAAATAATCCATGTACTTTGTAACCCACCTTTTTGCCCACAGACTGCTGAGCACATTCTTCAAGTTCAATGCATAAAAAATTATAGTAGCCTCAAGATAAGCCATTGCAATTACTTTATCAGTGTAGTATTAGAAAAGCTTCAAAAGGACTATTCACACAGAGTGTGCTATACAGTTCTTTGCAGTGACATATTTTTGTTTTAAAGACATAAACCAATAATCCAATAGATCATTAGTTTCATTGCTCTTTCTTCTCTCTAATCTCACACATAATCATCAAAACATGCATTTTAGAACATGGCAATTGCCCTTGGAAAGTTCTGATTTAGAAATCATTTGTCTTTCAAGTAGTGGAAGCTAAAAAAAAATTTAATTTCTGTGTCTTAAAATCAATTTGTTCTCTTGAGAATGGTGCTGAAGTGTCTAAAAAAACCTTTCATAACACTGAGATAGTTTTGAATTCCATTTGGTATTAAAAGACCTAGTATTCATGTCTAAGAAGAGATGTGCTGAATAGTTGTGGCATATCCCTAATAAACCATGGGTTTATCCAGCTCAGCCTGAAGGAAAAAAAGACAAAGTAGATCATGAATTTCTTTCTCTTAGACCAAAAGCTGTATAAAATATCAGCTGTCAAGGTCAAACAAATTCTTTTCACATAGTGTCAATAGCCCAATTTTTAAAAAATCAAGGTAAAGGAGGGTCCTACAGTCCCTGTGAAAGCACACAGGTTTTGGCCTGATTTAACAGGTGTTGCTGGTAACTTTGTTTTTATAAAAGTCAGGATGCTCTTTTATGATTTCCTAAGCATATATTTTCAGCCTTATTTCATTAATTCTCAGCTGTGGTTTTTGGGGAAGTTTGTTTTATGTTATAGCCCACCGTGGTAAACGGTTGTTCTGGATACCTTGCTAAATTCCAGATTCTAGTTACTATGCCCATGTATAAAAAAGAAACCTTCATAGATTAACTACTTACAAAACAGAAAACAATGGACTGTTTTCTCTTAAAGGTACAACATCTGTGGAGAAATATCTTTCGGTCATCTCTTAAAATAAAATACTGACAGCTTCAAGTGTATTTGTAAATATACTATAGATAAAATTAAAAGGCTTTGAAATAATAGAACATGATAAACTTCACCTTCTGCCTAGTAAAGGTCATTTTTAAAACAGTTTTCAGGAACACATATATTCACATCAACACTATTGCAATAGCATCTCATTTCACCCTCTGCCAAATTACTTAGTTTGGCATAGTATGGAAACAAACACCCTACATTATAGCTTATATGACTGAACATACAGCTGAACAGTGTCCAGTGATATTCCTGTATAGATTAAATAAAAAGAGCCACAGCAGATATTTTTAAAATTTTCCACTTCTTAGTACAACAAATTTGACATTAGGGCAGTCATTATCATGGGAACTGGCAGCACAGAAGTATCTGTAAATATTGGTAGAAACAGTACAAGAGAGACATGGTCATAATGAAGATAGATAGTCCAATGAAGGACCACAAAGAAGATGAAGAAACTGGAGCACCTCCCTCTGTGAGGAAAGGTTGACACAACTGGGACTGTTCAGCATGGAGAAGAGAAAGCTCAGGGGTATCTCATCAGTGCGTGTAAATACCTGAAGGGAGGGTATAAAGATGGAGCCAGGCTCTTTTCTGTGCTGCCCAGTGACAGGACAAGAGGCAATGGACACAAACTGAAACACAGGAAGCTCCATCTGAACATCAGAAAACACTTGTTTACTGTAAGGGTGACCAAGGACTGGCACAAGTTTCCCAGGGAGATTGTGGAGTTTCTATCTTTGGAGATACTCCAAAGCCATCTGGACAGGGTCCTGGGCAGCCTCCTCTAGGTGGCCCTGCTTGAGCAGGTGGATTGGATCAAATAATCTCCAGAGGTCCCTTCCAACCTCCACCATTTTGAATAGTTGGGCAATACAAATTATTCTCATTAACAAGTGGTCTCACATCTCACTTGTACTTTTTCTCTGAACTATCTAAAGAGATAGGGCAGACAGAATAGATATCCTATATAATGCCACTCCTGCTACTGCCTTACATTCTGTGCTGATTTGTACTAGTTCTTTCTTTAAGAGAAAATTTTATTATCTCCTTCTCCTTCCAAAGCACCACACTACACAGCAAAATGAAGCACCAAGGTCATGAGTGTAACTCATACCTGACCTACCAACTCATTCTGGTTAGACAAGGCTTCCCTCCTCATGTCCTGAAGGCCCCTCACAAAATATCAAGAAAGGAAAGAGACATAAATGGTGGAGTGATTCCACACTTAGTTTGTATTCCTTCAGAACAATGAAATTATAAGAGACTTACATTTTGCATCATGCTTTTAAATAAACAATGACCAGCAAATGTGTAATAAGCCTTGTGAAAACAGCTTGTGTTGCATTGAGGATGCTCTGATGCAGGACATTTCATTTTATAATTAATAACTGTTAGGGCTGGGGAGCAGTTTGTTTATTTGTTTTTTCCTGATTTCTACAGCTAACTCCAGTTAACAGACCTGTCCAAAATACTTGTATGCCAAAGAAAAAATGCAAGCCGTCAAAGCTGTGTCACATTTCCTGGGACACAAAGCTGCAATCTGGAGGAAAAAAAGTCTCCTACAATTTCTAGAGTCCCTTCTGAAATTATTATCAGCGACTTTAAGCTGTTTATTAGTGTCAGTGTCAAGTTCCAAATCTGTGAAGGCAGACATATCAATCACATATAGTAATGATGACAGTAGCTGCAAATCAGGGGAAAGTGCATTAACTGCCAAGGCCTCCCACACATGGAAAAACATTTAACAAAGACAGCTGATTAACTCATTCTCACACAGTCATTTATACTCCACTGCTGACTGCATTTCAAGAGTAATTTCCTTTTCTATAATAAGCATACTATACGACTTGCTAATAGGAACAGTTCACAGTCTCCTTGCAACATTATCATATTAAACACAAAAGGCAGGGAAAAGGCTCTGCAAAACATTCAAGGATCCCTTAAAAAATCTGTAGCGACAGTCAAGACAAACTTTCAGATGTATCCAAACAGTGGGAAAACCCCTGTCTGCAGAGACCTCCTCATGGCCTTTCATAAGTCATCAGAGTTCACATCTTGTTCCTCAGCTATTTCCCCTCATACATTTAACCTCTGCACGCATCTCCTCATTCACAGTGTGGGATCCCTCCCTTGGCCCTTTTGCAGCTTGCTTTTCTATAATTCCTTCTCTGAAGCAGGAACCTACACTAGGTTGTTTTGACTGTAAAGGTATTAGTCTCTCTGTTTTTAACTTCCTTTTTCCAATACATGAATGTCTGTGCAGGGATTTCTGAGGGGTTTATTTTATTAGTCTCAAATTATATTTATGTTGTTTTATGGCTCTCCCTGTGGTTTTCATAAGCTACAGTTTAAAGTATTCCAAAAAATAGATGAACAGTTGGGAAAGTATGCAATTTTCTGTCTGGTCTTGCCTGCTTGTTTCCTGGCAAATAAGCTGGCTAATTCTTTGCAGACTGTGTTCCAGAAGCAGCTCTCAAGGAAGAGTCCCTGTGTCAGATTTAGGAAATCCCAATAAATCAGCATCTGAAGATGATAATATGCAGAAGTGTTACATGCGTGGGCCTTTATAGAGCTTCATGCAAAAGAATAATTATGCTGTCAATTGTAACTTCCTTCTCACCAAGTCTTAACCAGTTGGAGTGCTCTTGACTGGTACTCTCTTGACTGTTAAAGAAGATCACCACAAATTTTCCCTCCTTTCATAGCTGTAAAATCACTCAAGGAAACAGTATCAGTACCTTGGATATCTCTTGTCATCAACAATATCAAACAATGGAAAAGATATAAAGTATCTGAGCTTCCTGAAAGAGATTCCCCAGAGAACAACAGTAGTCTTAGAAGAAATTGAACATGCTGCCATAAAATCTCCCCCATACTGTTTAAACTTTCTGGTCTTGCAAGCTGCATCGGTAGGTTACTGATAAGAGTGTGGATTTTCATACAAGGTGATCAGAGAAGCTAATATTTATACTGCGAACACAGCCATTGACGTTAAATTAATTCCAAGAAAGGAAAAAAAGCTATATAGCCCATTGGGAGATTTATGTTAAGGTACAGTAAAAGCACAGAGAAACCTAGTGATCAATTCAGAATTCATAGACTTTAATATCTGACACAGAGTTTAGGGCCAGAGGAGATGGTTAAATCGTTCACTGTGACCATCCTTCTGTCCTAAGGTTTTATATTTCCCATACAGCCCACATACTAAGATGAAAATTTGTGCTTAGCTTATCTCCTGGAAAAATGTCCAAACTTGAACTAGAAAAAGTACATGAAGAAATCACTATTTCCTTTGATGTTTTTTTCCAGTGCTTAACCATCTTCACTGTAAAAATGTTGTTACTTAATTCCACTGTCAATTTGCCTGGCTTTAAATACTAGCCAGGTACTTATTGTGAATCCTTTCTCCAGTAGATAAAGAAAGAATTAAGGAGTCAGCAGTACTTTCTCCATTTGAAATGTTTAAGTGCTGCAATTGAGTTGCTTCAGTCTTGTTCACTGCAATGAGAGGTGAAGCCTGCCTCAAAGTGACTGGGCAGTACTTTTGGTTTATGGAAGAGCTGAACCATCATTGCCAGACTCAAGAAGGTGATGAGGTTACAGATTTATTTCACATAGGGAAGCCATTAACACAAAATTTTAATTCAGTAAAGATAAATAGAAGACTACCCACAAGCTGAAGAGAAGGAAGAAGAGAAAAAGGATAATGAAAACTGAATGAGTGACTAGCAACAGATGAAAAGAAGGAAGGAGGATGAAGAACAAGCTGCACTGTTCAAAAAAATATATTAAATTTCCAAGTTCTTTATTTGACATTGAGAAGAGTAGTTTGACTTGGGGAAAACAGAAAAAAAACTTTCTAAATTTTTATCCTGTTTCCTTGTTACACCAGAATTCCCACCAAGGCTGTAGTACATGATCTGGATTAGAAAATTAGAAACTACTCCCATTGATTTTAAAGGAGTGTTACAAGCAATGGATTATAAGCACCTCATTAATAACAATCACTAGTTTCTGAAGCTCTAGCCAGGGTCTCTATTTATTATGATATTAGTTAACAGGGCAAACATTTCTCTCTTAGCCTTCCTCAGCTTTTGCTGCCAGAAATAAAAAAGAAACGTTCTTCAAGGACAACAATCCTCTGAATGAGGTGTGCTCCATGTCCTGCGGGTATGCACCTGAGTAGTATCAACAACACAGTCAATGCTGGCGATACAAAGAGTGCATGAACATACTAGACTGCCTCTTCCTCTAAACTATTCTATTTTTAAAATCTAATCTGATTTGCATGCACTCCTAGATTGCGAGAAGAGCACACTGTGTGGCATAGGTCTAGCCAGAGCTATTTTCTGTGTCTTATATGGGAAGCAACCTTCAGGACTACTTCAACTGTGAGTTCAAAAGATTACTCAGAAGATTATTTTACAGGAATATCCTAGAAAAATTCTTTATAGCAGTAGATTCACTCTGGCTTTTTAATGTGCAACTGCTTAAACTGTTACAGACCATTACATCCATAATTTCCTACACCCTGATCTAGCCAGAACAATTCCAGCGCAGAAGCCATGCAGATTTGCTTGTGAGATGCTATATGTAAACTAGTCTCAACTATGCCCAAATGGGATTTATTTATTGCTTATACCAGAGATAGCTTATATGTGAAGTAGGTTTTATCTGTGAAATATAGGACTATATGCACGTAAATGTGTGGACATGCCTTAAAGTAATTAAAGGGAAGTAGCCAAAATTGTGCCTGAGGTACAACATTTAAATAGCACACATGAAGACAGGTATATTTGTTTACACGTTTTTTCCACATATAGTAGAATACCAAATGATACACCTTAACCCTGAAGATTCAGTGCTAGTATGAAATGTATCTCAGACTGAACATTTAGTTCACATAAACACAAAAATAAAGAAAGGAGAAAAAGTAGGAAATAAGTCAGCATTGCCAGACAAGGGAACACAGCTGTTTCTGGACATGATAAGTATTTCTGAAAGATAAACATTCCTGAAATGCAAGAGAAGCAAAAACGTGAGGGACCCCTGAGATTCAGCAAAATGCATGCATTAAAAATATTCACTCGGTGCAATACTGAGCTTACTAACGTATAAAATCAGGTAGGCCATCTGGAAGTCTTTATTTTCTGAACAGCATAAAGCAAGTCTGCACATAAAAAGGCGGCTATTTTAGCCATGTCTGCATCCCTTTGCATTTATTCAGGGGGCATACAGAACTCTGAAGGCATATTTCCTTATATTTCAGTGATGGAAGTTGCAAAGCACTTAAAGGAAATAAAGGGCCTGAGTCCCATTCTGTAGCAACTGGAAGCCTAACTCCTTAGTTGCTCTAAAATAACCAGTCTTAAATTCTTGATGGTTGATAATTGCATTATCCTCTGGAGGCTGTTATTGTCATCTCTTCAAAGTCATTATCGATTGTATTCATTCTTACTCTGAAAGTACCCTCAAGAGGAAATTTCATAGACATGTTGAAACGCAAGTTTTGCAGCTGCTTCTTGAGGAGTCCACATTTTGTAATTATTTGCATTACAAATGTGTAAATACCATACAAAACTTACCTACAATCATTTGATAGCTGTTTTAGAAGTTTGGTTAAATTCTACCTCATGGACATCTGTTTAACATTAGTGAGTGCTGGTTAAACACTGAGAAATTTGGCCTTTCTTCCTTACATTTTGTTTTCTACAGCACTAAGGTTGACTTAGAGAACACTTAATTAAAATAAATCTCATATTTTGCCACTATCTTGTCATTTACCTCATGGTGGGAGAAAAGTGATGCCAAATAGCTTACTGAGCTTTGATACATTTGCTCACTGATACTGGCTTAATTTAACATATCCCTTGTTTCTTTTTCTTAACACCATCTTGTAAATTATCCTTCCTGAGGCTTTTTTTTCAGTACCATTTTGATGCATAGCATGAAGCCATCCATCACAAGTCGGAAGCAATGTATCCACTAATGGAAGACCAACTGCTTCCAGCTCAGTGAGCACATCATTCATCTTCTGGAGCATGCCATGGCACTTCCACCCTTGGCTGTCTCCACTGGAGATGGCTCCTCCTTGACTGGAGCAGCCATACGAGGTACCACCAGACCACCCTGGGGAGAGGATGCTCAGTGCAGCAGGGCTTGCTGTCCTGTTCGCCTGCTCTAGGTGAGCTACGTTTCTGTGTCTAGATAATTTCCATTTTTTCTCACCCACTCACATTATTCATCAGCTTTATCTTTTTTTATATATATTTTTTTATTTTTTTTA
>VZRW01009235.1:75784-96260 GCA_013398125.1 Aegotheles bennettii
AGAGCCACTAAGATGATTAAGGGAGTGGAACATCTCCCTTATGAGGAAAGGCTGAGGGAGCTGGGTCTCTTTAGCTTGGAGAAAAGGAGGCTGAGGGGTGACCTCATCCTTGTTTACAAATATGTAAAGGGTGAAGGTCAGGACGATGGAGCCAAGCTTTTGTCAGTAATGACCGATGATAGGACAAGGGGCAATGGTTGCAAACTGGAACATAGGAGGTTCCATGTGAATATCAGGAAAAACTTTTTCACTGTGAGAGTGACAGAGCACTGGAACAGGCTGCCCAGAGAGGTTGTGGAGTCTCCTTCCCTGGAGACATTCAAAACCCGCCTGGATGCGTTCCTGTGTGATGTACTCTAGATGACCCTGCTCTGGCAGGGGGGTTGGACTAGATGATCTTTCGAGGTCCCTTCCAACCCCTAGGATTCTGTGATTCTGTGATTGTGTATTTGAAGTTACACCTGCTTCTGTAACTATCTCACTACTGCTGTGTTACCTACCCAGAAAACTCACCACAAAAAAAATGGAATATTCTACAAAGCAGAATGCCCAAATATTCCCACACCCACAACTGTATACTTTGTAAATACTTTCTTTTTACTTTATCAGATTAAAACTACAATAACTTTCCTGTTTTTTATGTTCCCATGCAATTCTCTACAAATCTGGTTTCAAAAAGTGGCCTTCCATTAATTGCAGCCTCAGTTAATTGCAGGTGCAACTGATGGCATATAGACATTCATCTATCTGACTACACTCACAGGAGTCATTTAGTCTGAATGCTCCCCAGTAATCACAAAATCAATAATCACCTTCTTTTAACAAGTTCCTCTGTATGTGGAAGCTCTTTAATAACTTCCTCCATTTCATGTATCATTTCTCTGTGACCATTCAGAGTTTAACCCTAAGGAAAGTCTTTCCAAAATGATATCTGATTTTATCTATTCTACAATAGCTACACCAAGAAGGTTTTTTGCATCATTCCATTGGGCCATAATAGTTTTCCCTTTTTTTCTCAGTACTCAGTCTCAGTACTTGTTCAAATGCACTGAAAAGTCCATATAATACATCAAAGGAGGGCTCAGTGGGGGTTATTTGGAAAGAAATTTTGCAGAACAGCAGTTCCTCAGGGTTCCATTTTAATGGCAGTTAGTGTCCATGTTAGACATGTTCTTCCCACTATCTATTCTTGGTCACAGGGGACATTAACTGAAATGTTAATAGCATACTTCTGGCCTCAGAAGTAAACTTCTAATTTCACAATATTTGAAAGCACTCAAAATTATGCAAGAGGAGTTCACCCATGTTGAACAAATGGCAGCAGAATCAGTGTTACTTTTGGATGAGAAAGTCAACTACTTTTTAACTTAAACTGACTTGAAAACTACTTTCTTTCTCTTTCACAACTATAATTTTTCATGTCGTCTCCTTGTTGTAAGATGCTCTGAGTGGCTTTCTTTCTCTTTTATTTTTTGCAGTTATGGCTCAATAACTGTAATCTTTCAATATTGCTGTATTAAGGGAAATTATCATAGCCTATTGACTGGAGCTTAGTCAATGATCCATTCGTTATTCTGTCTTAAAAGCTTCTGGAGTTTGTAAAATAATGTATTTGATTATCTCAGAAGTCAATATAAGCACAAATGGGGGATTGCAATGGACCAAACCAGTTAAGATAATTAACGTAGTTGTGAAAACAGGATATCAATCTGTTCATCCAACCCATTACACCTAAATCTGAACCGTTTTCCTAGGCTAATAGTCTGTACAAATAATCAGGTATAATCCCACAGTAAGGCATCTGTTGCTCCAGAGATGCTTAGCCTTAACGTGGTGTAAGTGCACATTTTACACAGAGACAGAACAGGGTAATAGCTGTCTAAAGTGCCAGTGCTAACATTTAAAAGGTGAGACATGGTACCTCAATATTTTATAGGTGAAGCAGCTTTCTTGCATATTTCACTTTAAATGTCAGGCACCCTGATCAGGAGACATTAAAAGAGATAGACCGTGCATGAAAGTTTGGTATTTAATTGGCTCATCCAGACCCATAGCACATGTCTATTACGTTCCACGCCACATTCTGATCCTGATTTTTTCAGTTCAATATAATTCTTTTTCTCAGAGCATAAGAACGTGAAGACAAGAGTTAAAAATCAAACTAATGGGAAAGTAATGGAGTAAAGAAGATACAAATCTTCATTTTCTCCTCAGAGTTTGATTTTACAGCACCAAGATCCCATATGGACTATGGAGAAGTCAGTTTGGATAAAATCAGATGGACTAGTAGACTTCTGTGGGAGGCAGATGCTGTGTTCATTTAGGAGTCTCTGGTAGGCAAGGACTGGCAGAGGAAAAAAATGTACAACTAACCTCTCACCTTATCTCAGGAGGAACATCACTCACTTACCAGCAACCACACATTTCTGTACCTCCTGCAGTCATATTATTCAGACTAAAACATGCAGAAAACACTTGGCTTTCAGACAAACAATGGGGAAGGCAAACAGAGTGCTCACACACAGCATGGTCCTAAGCATTCCCCTCTGAGGCAGGCACTGAAGCCTCCTTTCATGATCCTGGCAACATGTAAACAGCAGTTCTGTCTCGCTTCAGAGACTCAGAACTGCATTAGTTCATCCTAAAATAGCTATAAGTAATACTCTTCTCACTTAAATGGTATTTCTTTTGCACTTGAAAATACGTCTTTTAACCATCAAAACCTTTTAAAAAGCTATTCACCAAAATTCCTGTCTTCCTTTTTCACCCAGAACCAAATTATTTCCTTCTCTCTCCTCTATCCTGCTTTCTGGCCAAAGTAAAGTTCAATAATCTTTAATGCATTTTCACCCATGTAGGCTATTCCAGCAACATTTCAGAATATTAATCTCTCTGTTAACTGTATCTCCAGAATATCTTGAATCGAGTTTTCAAATTTCATTTTTCCCAAGAGGACAAGGACTGTGTTGTTCAATGAAGTTATATAAATATTAAGCTTTATAAAATCTTGTTTTAAACACATTCCATTGCTGTTTCTAAGTATCTCTGGAAATAAACTGACAGAAAAGAACATTTCAATTTCAGGTATTTATCTTGTCTAGCAGCACTATGTATGGTACAGTAACTATCCCTTAACACAATAAGCCAGCATGTGTAAACACTGATTCAGGCTTTGAATTTTATTTACTTTGACCACATATGGAAACTTTTTCATTTACTGTTCACAAACTTGGGGGGGTTGTTCATCTGTATGTCTAAGAAAGCCATTTTCTACTCAGTCTTTGAGGTTTTTATGTATCTCCTGCATAGTGGCAGCCCGCAGCCCCTAGTTTGCAGGAATACTTTGCATCCAGCATTTTCAACATCCTACAATGTGTTTTAAGAGAGAATGGAAGTGCTTGTAGTCACCACTATGTTTTCCCACATCTTTGTGTTTTCCTGCTTCCTCCTTTCTGATGGCAATTTCTTCCTCGGACAATCTGCACTTTCCCAGGGTATGTTTTTGAGTGTTTTACAGGCAACAAACCCGCACTGATATTTTGGGCTACATATCTGCCACATACTTTTAGCCAGATTTGACCACAGAATTCAAAATGAAAGTTTTTTCTATAATATGTATAATGACATTAGAATACATTTAGGGGTTTTTTCCTAACCTGTTCACAGTATATCCATTCTGTTGTTGTTCTGCCTATTACTGTACACTGGACAGAGACTGCTATGGAGCCTTTAGGGAGATTGTATCTTTACCTATAAGCTCTAGAATAACTTGAAGAACAGACCAGCCTCCTTTACTGTTTTATGAAGAAAACAGTTGAGAGAAAATTCCTTAGACACTATAGCAACAAATGCTATCAAACTACAGGTAAACTAAGACAAATAAACAGAGCTACACTATGTTCGGTCCCTGTAAAGCTAGCTCCATAAATAATTTTGTCCCTGCTTCTCTTCATCAGTACAAAATTATTTTGGTTTCTTAAACCTGGATTCATCCTGTCTCATTTTAGCCACTTACCTGAACAATGTCGGTCTGGAAACTCTCTATCACAGAAGAGACAATGGGATAATACCAGAGGGACAGACCAGATACTAAGGTTGAATTGCCTTCAGATATGTCTATCAATCTTCTTCAATTATAGAGGTGCTTAAAGTAACTCAGCTCTTAACTCAGGCATTACAATTAAATGTCCGAAGTTAATTGTATTTAATGTGTTTCCAAATCTGATTTAAATCAGGGAAAAGGCCAAAAGATCCTTCTGTTGCTTTTACTGATTATAGATCATCTCTCTGTCAATACTTTTCACTTTGCCTAGGGGGGGGGAGACATCATTCTCTCTATCCCATTTTGAAATGAACACATCCAATTAATACTTTTGATGTTTCCCTTCTCTTCTATTGAAAGAGCTGTAAAAGTTTGCTACAATACTTGAATTCTTTTTTTCTACCCAACTAACAACCTTTCCTCTAGTTACAGCATGCTAAATTCTATCTGTGTACTGGCACCTGAGAAACCATATCAGTACATTCAGGTAGTGTCATCTTCTTTTCAACATATGGTGCATATTATTCACATAAAGCACTCTCCCTAGCCCATTTCTACTTTTGGTTTTGGCAATTGTATTAATTACAAATGCAACATGGAATGATAGAAAATTTCAAAGAGGGGAGAAAGAAGCATCCCCAGGTTATTCCTTTGAAGAATATTTTTCTGGAAATAACTAATGCAGAATATGAAAATGCAATAATGTGATTTGCAGTGGAAATGTTCTTTCTTCTAAGATCCAAAATAAATCACCAAAAGCTTTCAAAGCTGACATTTAATCCATGAATTCAAATAATTTCTAAGATTTATGATCCATTAGAAAGACAGTTTCAAATCCCCATGCCCTTGCAAGATTTTAATATATAGCTAGCAGAAAATGTGTTTACACAATATCCTTTTTATAGCAACAATATAATTTATTGATAAGGATTTTTAAAATATATATATATAGCTGGTTATGTTCCTTTTTATTTGTTTATCTATAAATACTAAAGGGAGGCTGAGTCAAGTCCTAGCACTCGCATAAACCATAAACCTATTGGATAGCATTTTTCTAAAGAAAGGAATAACAGGAACTCTGCAAAATAACAGGGATAGTTCAAATGGTAGTAGATTTTATATTAAATACAATGTTTGGTGTATGTACAACCAAATTAAAGTCAAAATAAGACTTATCTAGATTGAAGGCTTCCTATGTGCTCTCTTGATATCCTCTAGGAGTGTTATCTTGAGTCTATGGTGTGGACAACATGCATTTTAAATACCTTGAGAGCTCAATCTAGGAATGAAGGGTAAAGAATATCTGATTACCTGTGACATTGTAATACTGGTAAGTAAAAACCTTATATCCCTACAGCTCTTCCCTTAATACCAGCATCTTGCTATGCATAATATCAGCTAAATCAGAGACAGGAAATATCTGTTTTTCCTTCTTAAGTATTGTATATAGTCTTTCTATGTAGTCATATAAGATATCATGTATTGGTGTCTCATTCTTCTCACTGCACAAGGACTTCCACTTAAGCATTTCTATTCACTAATATGAAATATATCTATGTAGGATTATAAGTTTAAATAAAGAAATAAGAGTTTGCTACGTTGAAAGTACAATGGATCCAAATAAGAGAATTAGGAGGTTGTGCAAGAGGTTGTCTTTCATGGAATTATCATCAAACAATCTTATGCTCAGCCAGACCTTATCTACCTTAATATCAACTGATCATCAGACAGAAGAAAGATTTTTCTTTTGAAGGCCTCTTAACTCCCATAAGGAAGATGTACCTTTATTTTTGTCAACAGATCTAAAGAACAGAATTCAATCTCCAGACATCATCTGAAATTTTTAGGCAGACAGCTAAATGTATATTGACCTCTATTAGAGCCAAGCTATATAGGCTGTCTTTTAGCACTTAGGTTGAAGTCCTTCAGTGACACAATCAAAGCTTGTAGCTGTCAGTAGATTCTTATTTATTTGAAAAAAAATCTTCCCTGAAACATTGAATTAATTTTGTAACATGTTATTTTGGTTTAGTGGTGATATAGGTAGGTGGTTAGACTGGATGATCTTAAAAATCTCTTCCAACCTCAATAATTCTATGATTCTATGATTTTATGATTCTGTTTATTTTTAACCAAAGAAAGAAAAAAAATGTACCCATTTTAATTAACCATGTTAAATTATATTTCTGTCTCAAAAAGGATGCAGTCTGGTTTCAAATTACTAATCCCTCTTCCCTGATCAGGCAGTGGTACTGCTTCAGGATGACTTGCCTTAGACATGCACTTCATTCTTATTAAAGCACGTGTTCTCCTGATCCTCTTTAGCAGTCCAGATAAAACCATATGCTTCTACCAGAATACAGATTTAATGGTGGATATTTCTTCCCTTGAGTTACACCTGTCTCTTAAAACAGATTTGGGCAAACAGGAGCAAAATGCTATTATCAAAACAGATCAGCCAAAAACTTTGTTGCTAGATTATGGATGTTAAACTAAAGTACAAAATATGTTTTCTGAACCTTAAAATAAAGTCCTAAAATCCAGAAAGAACTTCACTTGTGAGCATCAGCTCCTTCTTCTATGACATCATCCATTGTCAGCAAAAGTCAGGGTGAAATATCACACATGCAGTCATGAATATGCAGCTTTGTAGTTATATGCATGTAATCCTCAGTAGTTTGTTTGCTTTTTAATGGTTCCAACTTTGTGAAGCATAATATAAAAATTCCTAGCACAGGAATGCACTAGTGGTATAAACAAATGTATTTGCATGAGGCTGTAATAAAAAGTACTATTCAAATATAACAATTGAACATTGTTTATGGCAATTATTTCTTAATGCCTCTTCTCAGTTGAATTAGTTTAGAAGAGCATTTTGATCTTAGTTAAGCCTTTTTTCCACTTCAAGACAGAACTATAATTTACATCAGAGAATAATTGCTCTTCCTGAGATAATGGGAATTTTTATACAGGTCTTGGATATTGGCTTTTAGCTTTGGTATTCTGTATTTAAATCATGGCTTTCTGCAGCAGAAAGTAACAAGAGGTGACTCCAGAGGAGTTTCATCTGGCATGCTGGATGTGCAATTCTTACTAACGACATAACTGGCTTGGTAATACGCCCTCTTTGTGGCTTTCAATAAGCATAGAAAAATACTTGATCAATCAAAAAATGACAAACAGTATATATATAATTTTTTAAATAATTTGTATTTGAGGCATCTGCAGTAATCTCACAAGTCTGCTGGAAAGCTATAGGTCTGGAAGGATGTTTCTTTTTTTTTTCCTCTTTTTTTCCAGTTAAAAGCTTTCCATCATTGCCTCAGAATGAGTTTCCCAGCTTTTATGTGATACCACAGGCTTTTAAAAACAATTTATTCTCAATCAGTTCCAGATGCAGGCCTTCCGAAGTGCCAAATTGGCTGCTTTGCCTTTTCTTCTTTCTTTTTTTTTTTTCCCCCGGGCTAATCAATGACTCTTCCGAGGACTAAGGCCTTTGTCATGTATTTGATTAGTTTAAGCATAAGTAAAGAGGTAGGCATATTAGTAAATTTTAAATTAATCAGTTAAAACGTTTTTCAAAAATTCATTGTGCAAAAAATAAATCGTATTTGACAGCTAGCTTTAAATAAAGGGGATGGGGCAGTAGGTGGTCAAAAGTAGAAAGAAAACTTAGAAATTCTGTCTTAGATTTCCTGGATAAATCTGATTTAACCATGTCTGGAGTTGATCCAATCAGCCAGGCTGACACAACATGTAAGTAGACTGCAAACATTACAGTCTAGGTTGCCAAGCTTCCCACTCACAAGCAAGGAAACTTCCCAGAGTAAGGTCTAAAAATCAGAAGGTAAGAAAAAAAATCAGAAGGTTTAAGTTAAGAGAAATTTGACAAGGTTTATAATCTGGATTTGCACTATGACATTATTTGAATTAACATTTTAGAACTACATACATATCTGTTCTTGAGAATTGTTATTTACAGACACTCCTTTTATGCTTTCAGAAGGCCCTAAGAGTGGTGACAGCTTCCCATTTCATGAAGCAGCCTTCTTCCCTGGGACTCCAGTTTCTAATTTGAATTTCCTGCAAAGTAAAAATCTGCTCTTACAATATTTCTCCTACAGAAAAAACCTAAAATTGTATGATGGTACTCCTTTCCTATGTGTTCTTTTAAAATACACATGATAGGTGGGGAGAGATAGATAGCCTCTGACTATAGCAAATGCATAATCACTGAGTATCAAATGAATTTAAAGGGGAGACTTGTTTAGATTCTTTCTCGTTCTGTTTAAATTCTTTTGCTGTTTTACTTTTAAATATTTCAGCTGCATTTGTATTTCTTGATGTAAAATCAGTGGTTAAAAGAGCCAAGGCAGCATTCTGGAAAGCACTTTCTTTAATATACTTAATAAATCAGACTGTCTATACACTCTTTAATTTATGAGTGATTCTGAAAACTGGCACTCATTTGCAAGGAGTCCTCAGGCTTGTTGCCAACATGCTCTAAAAGGGGACAGTGACTGTTGGTAGGTGAAACCTGTTTCTGATCTGAAACTGTGCAGTATCTAAGGAAAAATTAACAAAACTTGCAAAACCTAAGCTGATTTTACTTAATCTAGATTTGAACGAAGCCATGCAGACTATAGGACAAAGTACAGAAAAAATCCAAAGCTACAATAAAAGATAACAATCATAAAAGCTCAAGAATGTTTTTCTTTCCCATTATAACTCAGGAATAAAGAGATGTTTCACATAGAATACACTGAGAAAGAGAGAGAATTTAGGGATTGGGCATTATAAGAAGTCAATTCCACTGAAATGAATAATTGTATTTTTGTAGTACACCAGCCAGTTGCTGGCAAAGAGAAATGCCAAGTTACATCAGAACAATTCCTGAAACAATAACACATAGCCTGCATGACTTGACACTAAAGGTTTTCAGCTGGAAATATTACTGATATTGCTAGACTCGTCTTGCTATAGGGGCTGATGGATTTTTAGTGGAACTGGGTCAATATATCTTTTGATATGATCATTGCTAATCCAATCACACCATTCTCCTTTTCAGCACACTGCTTTGGAGCACTGCTGTTCAAAATCCTCTTGATTAGTTATTTATTGAATATTTCTACATCTAGTGTAATAAAAAGTCACTTAGCTAATCTGAGATTTTTTAGTTTACAAGAATATTTCCCATAAGAAGCAGTTACAACTACCATTGCTGTGAAGATGTCTGAACTACATGGGATTGTACTGAACTTCAGTGAAGTGGGGAACAAAATGATAAATAGTAGAAGGAGAAAGAACTTTATGGGACTTTAAAACCTTGATTTTGTTTTCATGACCACCTAATTAAAAAAATGTTCTTTTTTCTGTGGCTGAAGCAAAAATTCTGAAAACTTGCTAGAGATATGACTGAAGGGAACAAGGACAGAATATATCACAAAAGCATGGCTTGTATTAAAGCAGAAATAACTCCTGGTTACTCCAAGAATATTCTGTTCAAGAATGTAAATATTTTGGACACAATGTCCAAAATCTAGAATGAACCACATTCTCCCACATAATATTATTAGGAAAGAGGGAAGAGATAAAACAGATTAAATCTGTAAGTCCTAAAATAGAGAGTGAGAGAGATCCCTAACCTCATATTCCTCTGAAGTCCCACCTGTCCTCTGTCCAAAAGGTTAAATAGGAACTTTTGGGGATATCAGTATCTTCAAAGGTTCAAACAGAACCACTCATGACTGCGTGATACTCAAATTTCTTATCTAAGAATATCATTTGCAGCTTCTTCAGTATCTATCTTGACTGGAGGGATTGTTAAATTACCACAGAGGCACAAGTCAGGAGAGAATTCTCATGCTGCCAGTGTTACAGCCATCAGAGAATACACAAACTATAGACGACAGTTTCCTGGCTCAAAAATCATTGCCTCCAACAGAAAAAAAAAAAATCTAAAGTTTACATCATCTTGACAGAAACAGGAATTGACTCCAGAAGTAAAAAGTAGTTACTTGAGTACAGTAGTTCATGGCTTCATTATACCCATTGTGTGCAAAAGCAATGGAGTCCATATCAATAACATGTATTTGGTGCTTTCAAAGACTGATTTTAAGAAAAATGGAAACGAACAATAGCTGAATCTTCTGTGAAAAATAATTTTTAATTAAATAAAAAAAGTGAATTATGATTTGGAACATTTTTCTAGAGGCCACAGAATTTCCAAAACTATGGTCAAGAGAAGACATTGGAAAACCAGATGAAACATAGGAAAACAATCAAAACTCTTGAAAAATGTCTTTTAGAGAATGAGATGGTAATAGCAATGAATATGAATTAGGCAATAGTGTTACACAGTACACTTAGATCTCTGTAAGGCACAACTAACTGCACACTGCACAACATCCTGATTAATAAACTAGAACACAAAATCAGCATTGCATACATTAAATGGATTAAAAACATTCAAGGATAGGTCTTGTTGATGTCACTGGAAATACAGCACTGTGGCTGTATTTCCAAGGGCATTGCCACAGAGCAGAGTTGTTGACCCCTAGCTATTTCATATTTTTTATAAATCAGTTGTGGGGAAGAAATGAAACTGATTCAAAGATTAAAGGAGTGATAGATATTGAAAATAACGAGACAGAAAAACATAGATCACTTCGTAAATCATAACAAACATTCATGATGGTGTGAGCAACACCAGACTTTCTGGAGCATTCCAGATTGGCCATATTAGCTCAAGTAAAATGCCGCTGCATTTTAGACCAAATTTTGGACCAATGATTAGATAAGTTTTAACTCAGCATACAAATGAAAATTAAGCTTTCAGGGGAATTTCTAATATTGTATAATTTGTAAAACTATGTCTTGAAACCAATGAGGAGAAATTCTATCTGAAGCCATCAGACACCCAGAAAGGCACTTCTGAGTAACACTCTACTTAACCTGGAAAATCTGCAAACACACAGGAAGAGCATTGATTTGAGGATTTCCATAAAAGAAGAACAATGTAAAAATTAACAAGCAAATTTTACAGTCTCAAATGTTCCCAAATCACAACAGTGTGGTAAGGAAATGAGATCAAATAGCTCAGGAAAAAACAAACAAACAAAACAAACAAAAAAACCCCACAAAAAACCCCACAAACAACAAACAAACACAAATCCACAACATTTCACATCTATCTTAGGGATTATTCAATATCACTGGTGAACGCATTAGAACCAGAAGAGACAAGATAGACACATAGTGCTGTTGAAGTGGAATAAAACCCAGCCTCCATATCTGCAGAAACTTCTTTTGTATTCACAATTGATGAAAGCCCTGAGAAAAGTCTGACAACGCCTGTGTTGTTGACAGTCAGCTGGGAATGCTCACTTGAATACTGAAATGAAAACATTGCCACTATGTACTTGATTTGTATACTAATTCAGTGTAGTTACAGAAAAATGATTTAACTTTATTTACACCCAAAATAGGTATGAGTGCCTATGCCTTTGAGCTCTTTAGAACACTTCGAAATATGTAATAATGATGCAATAGGCCTCACAAACTGGAAGAATTTTACCCAGGATTTACAGGTATGCCACAAATAAACAAAAGTCACTTCCCCTTCTTACTATGAGAAGATCCTGAAAACAGGGAAAATGTTTCCTCATATAATGGCATTAGAATTATAAAAGCAAAAAATTTCAAATGAGAATTGAATACAATGCATTTTGATTACTCCATTAAATTTTGTTCTATAAGCAACCAGTCTTGTGAACAGCATGAAAGTACAATCATAATAAGAATTAAATGCATGTGCAGTGCACAGATCATTCCTGAAGACATTTCCTCATTTATTTGCTTTTAACTTGCAGGCTTTGTTTCCATAGTAATCAATATTTCCTTGCAAAGTTAATGACTGTTAGAACACATTAATGAGCTATGTTAACAGGCAATAATGACACTATTAATGTTTGTCACCCCTGTATCTGTGAACTAGACTCAACGGAGAGAAAAAAAGTAACATTACACTGATACGTAAATTGTAGGTGAATTATGAAATCTAGAGTGATTTCCCAACTTATATATCCTTAAATCCCTTTCCAATGATTATATCAAGCAAAACAGTAATAAATCAGCATCAAGCATCTCTCTTGTAACTCTCTTGTAATTTGTAAGTGTGTGAGAGTTACACACTCACAAAGTTTTGCAAGTCCATCTATGATTTGTTTTAAATATTATCAGTAATGTCGATAACATCTCTCCTTAATTAAAAGCTTATGACATTTTTCACTGGAAGCCTAACTTTTAGTATTGCATTGCCTTCACTGAACCAAATATCCAAAAGAGGATAGACACTTAGCTCAGGCACAGTGGAAATCTAACTTTTTTGTATCAGGGAAAGAGGTAAGTAATCCCCAGAGAAGGTGATTCAGAACACCTAGACTTGATGCCTAAAATAGAGGTTATAAATAATTTCCTATACATATGAACTTATGTAGGTTTGATTCTCTGCTGAGACAAATTTTAAGCTTCAATAAAGTAAAAGTCGGTTCAACTTCTTTTTTTTCGCATTGGTAGGAGTCCCATGATTCTAAATTAACATGAAAATAAAAATGTTCATTTAAACCTGGGGTAAGAACTTTTGCCAAAGATTACTTTGAGATTAATTGTTGGAATTATTAAAAGTGATATTGCACAGACATTACAAAATGTATGTGGTTCTTGAATCTATGCTTTGGATGTCATGGTCCTAAGAATTTTGCAGCAGTCATACAGAACAGCAAGACTTGTGTTGTATGCTGCTAGTAACAGCAAGGAAAAGATATAGCATACTTGGGCTTTCCTTTGAAGAAATAAGTAAGTCATACTTGAGCCAGAATCAACATTTGTAGTAACTTAAACAATAGTAATCTGTTAGTTAACCTCTTAATTGCACACCAGACAACATGTGTCTTTAACCATGTGACTTTCTTTTCCCTGGTTCATAGTTTATTACAGAGAAGCATTCACTTCTAGTATAAGCTAGGGAGCATAGCAATGGCACATAATATTTGTCTGAGGTGACCTCAGATAGCAGCATCCCTAACACTTTAATGGATGGCAGTGAAAATGAATTTTGCATACATTCCAGAGGTATGGAATTTAGAGCTTATCTGCACAGCAAAGTTACTGCATGGTAAAACACATGCCAATGGAAATGGGCTGACAAAGGAGCTAAGGAGCTAAAACTAGGAACAGAGTCTTCAGCATCTTGCCTTCTCTAGCTGTCTGTGTTTGTGGGAGTTTCAACACTGCCTCTATTAAATGGTGCAATGTGAATGTCAATGCACTACCTGCCTATAAAAGCACCAAAACTAAGAACAGGTTGTATAAAGATGGCAGGCCAACTTCCAATCTGTTCATACCAATGTCTCCTAAACTCTCTCTTCAGTAGGACAAAAAAGGCATTATTGACAGATTGTCAATGCATGAAGGAATAATATGTTCAAAGGTTCTAGGAATTTTGGTTGGTAAGGAACAGAAATGTCGACGTGTTCTTCCAAAGCAATTAAGCAGATATATCTGAAGCACATTAAGCTTCCGGAATCTAAGCTGGTTTGAAGTTTTATGGGTTCATAAAACTCCATCCATGCTCACAGAAGTTTTACAAATTCCAGCTGAATTTGCGTGAACATGATGTAGCCAGACAACCACATTTCTTCCAAAAATCTTCCCATCCTTTTTTGACAGGATCCAGAAACCTTCTTCTGACTTTCACAGAATCACAGAATCACAGAATCTAAGGGGTTGGAAGGGACCTCGAAAGATCATCTAGTCCACCCCCCCTGCCAGAGCAGGGTCATCTAGAGTACATCACACAGGAACGCATCCAGGCGGGTTTTGAATATCTCCAGGGAAGGAGACTCCACAACCTCTCTGGGCAGCCTGTTCCAGTGCTCCGTCACTCGCACAGTGAAAAAGTTTTTCCTGATATTTACATGGAACCTCCTATGCTCCAGTTTAAAACCATTGCCCCTTGTCCTATCATTAGTCATTACTGACAAAAGCCTGGCTCCATCATCCTGACACTCACCCTTTACATATTTGTAAACATGGATGAGGTCACCCCTCAGCCTCCTTTTCTCCAAGCTAAAGAGACCCAGCTCCCTCAGCCTCTCCTCATAAGGGAGATGTTCCATTCCCTTAATCATCTTAGTGGCTCTGCGCTGGACTCTCTCAAGCACTTTCCATGTCCTTCTTGAACTGTGGGGCCCAGAACTGGACACAATACTCCAGATGTGGCCTCATCAAGGCAGAATAGAGGGGGAGGAGTACCTCTCTTGACCTACTAACCACCCCCTTTCTAATGCACCCCAGGATGCCATTTGCCTTCTTGGCCACAAGGGCACATTGCTGGCTCATGGTCATCCTCCTGTCCACCAGGACCCCCAGGTCCCTTTCTCCTACACTGCTCTCCAGCAGGTTTTTCTTTCAGCACATATAAGAGTTAAGTATAAAAAATAATGATTTCAAAAGTATTGACGTCTTGTGCACTGAACTGTCATATTCCTTCTTAGATCCTGTGACTGGAAATACATTATGTAGCTTTGTAATTCATTATTTTTTTAATTACTAGGATAAAAAGTAAAAAGAGGTTTCAGGATAATATTTGAACAGCTCATTATCATATCCAGTTTTGAATGTTTTTTAATCATTGAAAATTCTGAGATGGAAAGTTCCATTGCCTTGTCATACTAGAAATTGAGTTTATCATCAGTTACTTTACTTTTTTAATAAACCATTGGATTACTGCAATGTAAATATTTACATCTGATATCAGGACACACCTTTCAATGCAGGTAATCTTTGATTTCTCCACAGCTGTATACAAATTAATGAAACAAATTTAAAAAATCAGAAAATATGCAGGTTAAGAATGTATGTTAAAGGAAACTGTTATCTTTGTTCAGTATCTTTGCATATTTGTCTATGTCAAAATATAATTTAATTTGTTTAGTTGTGGGGTATTACCTTGATGCAGGAAAGTTAAGATCATGCACACCTAGTGGAACCTGATGCTTTAATCTTCACCAGAGCTTCCTACATTAGCTTTCACATACAACATTGTAGATAGAAAACAAATGACAGAACACAGCCAACTGTACGCAGCAAGTAACTGCAGGAGATAAAGATCTTCCTGCATCTAGTCCTGAACTGGGATTCTGTTGCACATGACTTGGAGCAGTGACAGTCTGTGGTGTTAGAAGTCCATACCATTCTCTTAGATGGAGGCATAATAAATGTGAGACTGATTGCTCTCTTCCACAAACCCCATTTAGATTCACTGGTTTTAAAACTAGTATTTCCCCAACAATCAGCACATCAGTGGAGCTTTGCTGGGTGCTTCTCACTCACCATACCATGCTGATTTTCTACAGCTTATCTCACATCCATAACTTATCATCTGTATTTTACTTCCAAATATAATGAAAAGTGAAAAGAAGGAAATGTAATTTGTTCTTTGTTGGAGTCTATTTAATGACAGTAGAGTATTAAATAGAACTAGTCAGAATAATTTTGTAAAGTTGCATTCATCTGCTTGGCAAACTTGCACTCACTTTTGAACTTAGTGACTCATTCAAGGTTACAAGGTACCTGGACATGCGTGGAGTTCAAAATTCAGTGTAAAATACCTGATATTATGATAACACTATAGTTTTCTTAGGAAACTGTAAATTTACAAGCAAGAACACAAGATGTGAAGTTTCCTCATCTTCACCTGGAACTAATAAAAATTTGAAAACATTAATTCACTTGTTAATACCATACATGCATAGGCACAGATAGTGTGCTTCCCCATTACATTACAACAGGTCAGTAAAAAGAGCAACTAATACATTTCTCTTCTACACAAAGTGCTAGGAAGTGCTAATGCATTGTTTAAAAAGAGGTATCTAATTTTCAGATAAAACTGTTAAAATTACCAAAACTTATTGTGAAGATTTTAAAGTATTTATGGTACGAATTAGCAAAACCATACTCTTTCATCTAGCTTATTCAAATGTCTTAACTAGGCAGTGTGAGAAGAGCAGAGAGCAGCCAGAAAGAAGCTGTATAGGATATTAAAATGTAATAAAAATGCAAAACAATGAGCTAGTCAGGATTACACTGCATAGTAGTTAGCCATTATTAATTATTTAACTCTAGAAGCTCTGTAAAATATGTATAAAACCAAAACAATGTCTGACTTTGTCAGGTTTTTAAAGCCCATCCAGAATCTAAGCTTTTGGGAAAATGATCTTGAAACATTCATTTTTACAGTTAGAATTTTATACTGAAATGAGAATAGCATGAAAGACTTTTCAGCTGAAAGCTCTATTGCTTGGTCTGGTGGTTGTCTTTTTTTCACTAGTTTTGCATTGATTTGGGGATTTTTAAATGCATATTAGAGAAACAGCTATAAGTAAAGATCATTTTCATATAATGACTTTCAGAGTGAAGAGCACAAAGGTATGAAATAAGAGCTTTTTGTGGTAAACTCAGATTAAACTTGAAAATGCAACATTAAATTATAAAACAGGTTCCTATCATGTTCTTCTCTAAATGTAACTAGAAAATACAAACCTCCAAATTCTGATTGCAGAAGATAAATTATTCAGCAGAAGAAAAGCTGCTACCACTTGGCTCTATAAAATGAGTCCTTGGCCCCTATTAAATCAAAAGTGAGAAGTCCAGGCAGCCGCTTTACATCTTGCAAATTTGAAAGGAAGCGATTTAGCATGTTTCTGACACTGGAAAATTCTCATGCTAAAAATAGTTTCACACAGGGAAGCAACAGGCACAGACATACATATGATCAGGAAATGAAAGCATAACTAACAGATTAAATGACTTTTCACATGTGCTCTGAAAAGACCTCTGACTACCTGGGTAAGCGGTAGCAACTTCATGCACTGACCTAACATTTGCCCAATTTGACCTCAAACTGTGTACTGACATATTGGTGTAAGAGATTAAAATGCGTAGCTGAGAGTCAGCCTTGCTCCTTGTGTTGCCAGTGAGTCAACAAGCAACCATAAGCAAGCTACAAAAGCCAACACATAGAAGATTATTAATTTTAATAACCCGCTGTCCAGTTTAAGTCACTACACATCACAAATGCATATGAGGCAGTCTATCACCTCCAACTACAAACCAAGGTCTTCAGACTTTGTGCCTGGTTTCCTATCAAAACTCTTAGTTGGAAACTGTGACTCTTTTATGACTCTGTTTTCCTCTAATTACACTGATTTGTCTTTATTAGCATTTTAGGTATATGTTATTGACAAATATAACACTGATTAAATTAATATTGGACTAAAAATGCATGATATTAGAAAATACGTGCCCACACATTAATATGCTAAGGACAGAAGTCTTCAGCTCTGTTATAAGAAGTCCCCAGCACATTATGACATTTGTTAATAGCTTATATCAGAATGGAAAAGGATAATGGAAATGGAAAAACAGCATAAAAGTATGTTATAAGTTTGTGTACTTGTACAAGTTCCCAAACCAAAACCTGTACATCTTTCATCTCAGATAGAAGCCCTTTAGCTGTTGTTTATGCTCCACTACACACCATTTGAACATACCTATATATCAGCCAGCTAGGCCTTACCAGTAAGCACGATTTTGTTTTCTTTTAAATCAAGAACATCACAGAAGTTGACAGTTGAGTTCATGTGTCTACTATGTGACATCAAAAGCATGTAATACAAAAGAAGAATCATTCACCAAAACACAAATAATCTTATATGGTCAGCAGTTCTGTGGTGAGAGTAAAATGGCTTTGATAAGCTAGTGCAAGAAGCAGAGATTATTCTGAACTCACCCAGTCCCAAAGTTTTTCTCCTTTTTACATACCAATCAATGTCAGATTTTTGTGCTAGCAAAGCAGTATACAAATTTAGTCTTGTTTGAGCATGACCACACAAATGACATGCCTAATATTTGCCAAATTCTGCCAAATAAGCCAGCTCACACAACATAGTGTGTGTCAGCTTTATACTGGGTTTGAACTGATTGAAGAGAGCAGATGGTGCCAGTCTGGTGAGAGACAGGAGTGGTACAGGCACGACTGATCTGCCATAAAGCCTTCAAATTCACTTGCCAGTGTTTTCTAAATGCTCTTGAACCAGAAGAGGGAGGCAGATCAGGACTCTGTGCCACAGACCCATAATGTTTTTTCATCTAGTGCTAGGGTCTGCAAGGTCAGATTTACGTTACCATGCAACCACAACTTTAGCTAAAATCTATGCTGCTTTCATTCGGAGGTGATGTATTGGTAAGAAAAATGGCTGTTAGAGAGAAGATTACAGAACAACCCATCAGGGAGGATTCAGCACATGAAACGACAGAGGCTTGAATTGAAATACATAGTGTCTTATAGCTGGAGCAATAGAGTCTATTTTTCTTGCTTTCTCTTCTTTTCCTCTACTGTACTGAACACCATATTTCTTCTCTGTCTTTTGCACCTTCCATAAATGTAAACCATCTGCTCTCTGTTCCTGAAATGGCACTTTATAAGAGAGAAAATGAAGAAATATGAAATTAATTTTCCATCAAAAGCTATTAAAATGTCTTTGTACCACTTAGGTATCTCTGCCTTAATATCCTGTTTAAGCAGTACATAAACTATGTCAAGTATTGGCAGGGATATGGGAGAAGGTGGTGTAATTTTATTCTCCAGGCATTATTTGTCCTTTACATTCAATTTATTGCCATCCTTCCAGCAACCCGCTCTTCTACAGAGGATGCCTCTTTTCTGTCGTTCAAGATGGGTGACCTCAGCACGACTGCAAAGCAGTTAGATGGCAAGTGCCTGTTCATTCACCCTAAAACCAGGTTCATGAGGGTTAACACACTCCCCTCAGCTAAAATTCCCAGTGACCCTGTTCAGAGCTAACCAAACCTCCACTTCCTCCTGCTGGTAGGACTGGCCTTCTGATTGAGCAAACTATCAAATTAAAGTTTAGGAATGGGAAGAAGGGATGGAAAAAAGGTGATGGAATGGGATGTTGGAATCTATAATCATTCTTTAAGCATGGGCCAGAGATCAAAGCCATTGGGGCTGAGCTTCTCTGACTACTTTTGGCTTCACTGAAAGCTGAAATGCACTTAGCATCTGGAAAAAATAGGTCCCAAGCTGTTTTCCCCCCATAATCTGGGATGTCTCTAAACCAAATGAGCACCTTTAATCTTTTATTCTGTTGTTGATTTCTGGGACGTCTGCCACAGGTATATCTGTACCATCCTTTTTTCTTTAGTGTCACAAAATGCATTTTCATTTAGTGAAAACTAAAATGCATTTTCATTTAGTGAAAAAACAAGATCCCCAAAATAATGCATTTAAAATGTTTTCTGAAGTTTCAATGTCATTCCCAGATAGCAGTTAATGGACAAAGTATTATCTCCCACTCAAACAGCAAGCTCAGCAGAATTGCTGTAGACAACTGCCTGCAGATCAGGAGACATGATATTGCTTAATTAGCATGGGTTATGTGTTGCTTTTTAGTAGATAAATTTGCCTGGCTAAAACCCATTAAAAATCAGCTTTGTCTCCAGTCATGAGAGCACATAATTCCAAAGTCCTTCAGAAATGCTCACTAGTACCCATCCATTCAATCATGTATCTCTGTCAGGCCATTTGTACCAAAAGAAACCCCAGAGCTGCTCAGTCCTAGCTTCCTCACAAATATTTTTAAAAACAACTTCAGAACCTGAAAACAGACATTTGATTTCTTCTTCCTTGTTTTTAAAGAGCAATGCTCTGGAAAGGCTGGTGCTCTTGGCATTATTCTGACAGTGAGCAGAAAGCTTCTTTTCTGCTGCTTGTGTTCCATCTGAGGGAATCACTCATGCTGATCATGGTACTAGTAAGTTACCCCTGTCAGCAATCATGTCTTTGGGGTTACAGGTTTTTGAAGTTACAGCTTTTTCTGGTGAGCAATTCTTTGCCTTTGAAAATGACGGGGTAGCAGCACACAATGGTTCTGAGAGAGAAAGAGGTTTCAGCCATGTGAGTCAGCAAATTCCCTTTCCTTCTAACTGACCCTAGAAGAACTCTTTGAAAAATAATGCAAAGGAAAATAAACTTTGGAAACCAAAATAGTCAACAAAAAGAATTTTTGTTTAAAATGTTAAAAACCATGCACTGACTTATCACCTGCTCAGCTCTTAGCAGCAGACACAGGATGACAGGAGACCAAGATCCTAACATTGCCAGGCAGAAGGAAACCCTGCAACCTTTCTGCCCAGAAGTGAGGATGCCTGCTCCTGCCTGAGCCTGCTGATTTCCTGCACATCACAGACACCTTTCCATCTAAAGCTAGAATGTCCTTTCACAAACAGTAAAGTATCAAGCGCAATTACACCACTGCCTTTTTTTTTTTGGGGGGGGGGGGGGGGGGGCGA
>VZRW01009235.1:96286-165836 GCA_013398125.1 Aegotheles bennettii
TTGGGGGGGGGGGGGGGGTGTTGCACTGCACTGAGATAACATAAGGGTAGATGAATGAGGCCTGAACCCAACAGATATTTCAGTGACCATGTGACATCAGAGCATTATTCGTTTATAACCCCGAAGGAAGGATTCAGTCTCCTAAGCCACAATGTGATGTACTGTCTGAAATTTACTAGCTAGATACAAGTGCTGGTGAAATACAAAGTATTTAACAAGACAAAAACTTACATGGTGGCATTGTGTATTAGTGGTCCTGAGACCATGATATATTAATGTATGCAAACTGACAATAGCTCAGGGAAAGCTTGAGCATACGCAGTCTGAGATAATGAAACAAATTGCAGAGCTCAGCTTAATAACCACAGTGGGTGGCAGTCAGCCAGTATAGTCCATATGAAATCTTCAGAATAACTTCTGTCAGACTGGTATTAGTATTAACTCCAGTCCAGGTGCAGGGTAACACAAAAATCTCTTCACACAGTGGTTTCACTCCACCAACATCTCTTTCAAGGTTATCAATACCCTAAGCAGACCAGCAGAGTTAACCTTTTACGCTGAGGCTGACCCCAAAAGAACAAGCTACCTTTTTAAACTTGCCTCTCCTGCTTTCTTATTCCTTTATCTTGGGCTGTGATTTTGTAAGATTTCACAAGTTAACTGAGGTGAGCTTGGGTCATTGGTTAGATGTGAGATCCAAGCCACTACGGTCAGGGTCCTTCCTTTGGATTGCTAATAAAGATGAGTCTGCAACAAAGTCATTCAGCTGAGATATGAACTTCCAAGATCCCGAGAATGTTGTGATTGAGGGCTTTGGTGCAGACTTATTACCAGGTCAGAGCTGAACTGTTATTAGGGCATGAGGTTAAGGACATAGCGATACTGAAATGTCTCAGCTACTCAGATCCATTAAAATTCTCATGACTTTGCTGAAAGGCCATTTTTTCCATTAATACACAAAATCCAATCCTGTGCAATTCTACAGAAACCATTGAAGTTCTCTAATTACTTCCCAAAAGTGAGTGATGTTATTCTATGATTTATGTATATTATTATCTTAAAAGTTCCTTCAAGATCATTCTGGGTGAGTATTTCTAGACAAGTATAAGATACTGCTATCTTTCAAAAAGTCCAGGCTTCTGACTGGTCCTCAACAAAAAGAAAAGTGATTTATTATTCAAAAACACTATTGGAATTGTATTTAAATCTTATAGTTTTAAAGTTACCCTGCTGATTTCAGTTCTACCAAAATAATAATGCAACAAAGTATAGAAATAATATCTGTGTAGTTCAAGGGCTTGAATGAAACAATTAATGAGATTGATTGCAACATTTTATAGCATCAGAAAAAGTTGAGCTATTTTGCATTTCAAGTGAAGTAGAAATATTTATATTCTGCATTAAAAATACAGCAAGGCTGCAAATACAAAGAGAATGCCTAGGGGCTAATTATTCAGAAGCACTTATCAAGACTGTAACCAATATATTTAGTACTTTATTTAAAAGTCTATAATTGAAACTCATTTACTTTTGTCCTGGTTTTGCTGGGACAGAATTTTAAAATAATTTTTCTGTTCAGAGAAACTGTAGTTTTGAGGAACTGCAGGGTCCAGTTCTGTGAGAACCAAAGGGATGAGATGCTCTGGTGTGCAGGTTTCCATAGTGACCAAGACTGAGGGTGCTTTTGAGCCATGCAGGTGCAGTGGCCAGGAGGGACAAAGCCCAGAGCAGCTGACCCAAGCTGGCCAACCAAAGTATTTCATACCATAAATGTCATCCTCACTATAAATTGAGAAGTTGTGAGTTTCTGGGGGACTTGTACCATGGCTGCCTTCTCAAGAGGGTCCCGTCTCACTCACCAGTAGTCCCACGCCTAAGGCTGCTCCTCCACTTGCTGAGATGGCTGGCTGGATCTGTCGTGCTCGCAGTGGTTGGCACTCAGCCTTCACTGCTAGAAGCGCTCAGCTCACGCCTGCTGTCTGAAGTTGAGTATAACATTGTATCTTGTATTAACATTGGGGGTAATATTAGATCATTACTATTATTCTATTAGATCTGTTTGCATTTCAACCCACAGCCTCCTCTCCTTTTCCCAATTCCCCCTTCTAAGTGGGGTCAGCTGATAGCACAACTGTCTAACTGCGACAACGTTTTAGAGATTATTTGCCTAAAATTAGAATCAATGTTAGAAGTCAGTCAACAAGAAACTGATCCTGCATTAGAAAATAGAAACTATCTGAAATAAACTTTTCCTGTTCTTATGTATTTATAGAAACAGGCTCAGTCTGACAGGATAAGAGTGTAAAAACAAAGATTGAAACAATGTGGTAGATCCTTTGTGTGTGATACTGCTGTCCATGACTTGTCTGCCTTTTGGATGTCAGAAAGTTCAAAGGGTGAGAAAAAAGTTTCTTGTCAAGACTAGAGAATGCCACTGTCTTGGAAATCTGGATTTAGTAGTCTGGTTCAAATAAAGTGGAAAGGTATTTCACATTCTTCTAAGCTGTGAAAGAGCTGCTTTCCCCAAAGGTTTTCATCTTGTCTGTGTATTCATTGAAAAATATGTATGAAATAACCATAACTGGCTGTAAGTTATCAACTGGTCTATCCTTTAACTGAGTATCCTACATGTGCCAAAAATTAGTTCATGACACAAGACACATTCAAATAAGCAATCTGGCTGAAGGGCTTTCCTCAGAAATACAATTTCAAATGCATGAAAAACCCATCAGAGAAAACAGGTATATTTTCCTTCCTGACAACCTACTGCACTTTGGGAAGTAAGGCCAAAAGGCAAAAGATACCAAGGGAAGCCACTGTGGCTTTCCGGCCATGTTCCTATTCATTTGCCCTCCATGTCAGGTATAACAGGATAGCATATGAAGCATGTAAAACTGCCAGGCTTAGGAATCACAGAGTGCAGTTGAAGACATCTCTGTGCTTGAAACAAAACAGAAAGTCTAGCATCTCCTCAGGCTTGACATCTTCATTGCAACTGAATCCAAGTAATGCAGCTTACAGCTGAAGTCATGATAAAGCTGAGGAAAGGCCCTTGCATAGCAAGTGGAAGTGAATAAAAAAGACAAATGGGCCTGAAGACAGATTCCACCAAGTCTTGAATTTTCCTATTTATAAATTATCTGAAGAGGAGGCCACTACACTCCTTCAAAATAAAGCAGATTCTCATTAATTGGGCATGTGTCTGTTCTGGAACTGACCTAAAACTGACATGTTTTATTTGAACCCACTGAAGCTCCAGAGTTTAACATGTGCCAAATTCTGTAGCATAAATGAAACACTGGAGTGGATTTTAAAAAATTATAAGAGATAAGTACTGTATTTTTAGAAACAGTTATTTCTGCCTGCCACCTTAAAAATACATTGCTAATTCTCAGAATAGGTAATTCCTTATGTCATTACCATAACATTGCTCTTTTAACTCTACTTAATATGCAGAGAGAAGAAGCAATTGGTTAATATTACTTTCCTGACAGAATACTGCATCAGAGCAGGTGCAATTGCAGGAGAGTTATGAATACAAAGTAGAACAGCAGTAAGTTAGTAGGGACATGTCATTTAAGGCTGTTTTTAATTCAACTGCATTACTGAGAACAGGAGAGGAAAATATATGTTACTAATCTGGTTAATACTTATATCCTACTATACAGTCCATTGGCATGGAAGGATCTCTGTATTCAAAAGGCCAGATGTTATGGGAGCAGTGCTAGAAGGTAAATAAATTGTCTCAGAGATCATATCATACACACATGCAGACACACAAAGCTTGGAAAAGCAAACAATTCAATATGTTACTATCTAGATGAAACTCTTATTACCATCTTTCCTTTGTACAGTTCTGAGCCTGTTTGGAGATGGGATCTGATTACCACATGATCAGAAGGAAGGCTGATGTGCTATTTTCTGTAGCCAGGAAAGCTGATATTCAGTCTGAAATTCAGGCAAGGTTCAGCACCTTACCAGGCAAACTAATAATGAACTTGCTTAAGTACTAGTGAAGGATATATTTCTCTCATTCAATCCTATGTAAAATTTGATGACTTTTCTTTGATTTTGAGGTCCTCTGGAGGTAAAAATAGTCAAAATAGAACAACAGAAGTTAGAGAGAAAATGTATTCATTTTCCTATATCTAATGTTGGTGTCATTCATATGTGCTCAACAAAAAAAGAGACCATAGTTTTGTATTTTCCAGAGACCAGATAACTTGAATTGGTATCCAGCTTGTTGTTGTCAACAGGTGACAAGACCACAATGTATGTAGTCAGAACTAGCACAGACTGACAAACTTAACAAAATGTACCAAGGTTACAGTAAGCAGGGAGGTCCAATAACCTGCTCAGGTCTTTAAAAAGTAACCTACTATTTTTGACTACCAATCTCCAGTCCAAACTAAATCTTTCATCCACATTTAAAACCTTTAGATGGGAGGCTAACAACAAAAGCAGTGACAGACTCATAACTCAGACAATAACCGTGTTGACTAATCCATCCCAATGTCCTTAGGCAAATCACTTTTTTGGCTAAGTACGCACAAATATCCTGATTTGAAGCTAGCAACTAAGAATAGAACTTCTTTTATTCTACTTTCATCATCTTTGGCTACCCAAAAAATGTGCAGTTACAAACCCCAGCAACTCAAGGTCATTCAATTTACCAGTGTCATGTAAAATTTTAGAAATTTGACTACCTATGACAAGGCTGGAGGTTAATCTGTGGTCATTAGAAACGGGTGACAAAAGATTTTTTTGGGACACACTACACATATCTGATTCATTTTATGTTAAATCACTCTCAGTGTATACTCTGCAGATCCTGAGGATCTCTGTTCACTTCTACAGAGTCAGTGAAAAACAACCAAGAAAAGGAAATTGTTGTCACTAGGACTAAATTCTCTGTATAAGGGCTGACACCTGCTCCAGAAAATGCTAAAGGTCTGCAGGTGAAACGAGACTGATAAATGTATTAGAATATTATTAATACAGGCTTTGGAGTCTCACAAGTCTTGACACTGGTGCTTCATCTCCAAAGACTTTTGCTGCTGAAATGCTGCCCAGCTTGTGACTCTTTTCAAACCTGCCAGTCAGTTGAAATCAACTTGTTTTCAACAATATCCTTGCAGAGAAAATTGAAAGGGTATTTACTTTTCTTCATTATGGAGCAGGAAAATGAAAGCATTCTTTAAATTTCCAGCTTTTCCAGATTCCTAGATCTTTGCAGCTATAAGTTTCTAAATCTGTTTGGAAATTAAAAAAAAAAAATCCATCCAAAAATTTCTATTTTTATTTGGAATACCTTGGTTTCAGCAATGACTTGCTGAATCCACATCGTGCTTCTGAAGGAACTGTGCTTGGGGTCCTGCTGAACTCCTGTATGGACCAGTGGCTCCTGCCATCCTAGTACAAGGACATAATTCCATTAGATCCAATTTTATGAGATCTGTTCAGAATTAGAGACATGGACGGCTTCTGCATCTCCTCACTGCCATTAACATCCTACTCAACTTCACTACCACTCTGTTTTGGAAGTCACAAAAGCATCATTTTTCCTAAGCAGATGCAGGGATCTTATAGTCTGTGGGAAATTTTATGTTTGTAACTGTGTGTGTGCGGTATATACTGTATTATATGTATGTTTTAAAATAATAGATAAGGGATATATATGTGTATGTATATATCTTTTTCAATTTAAATACAAAAAAAAAAAAAATCCCAGACAAGTAAAAGGAAAATTCCTAACAAGGGAAGGGGAGGAAAACTGTTTCTTTTCTTCATATCAACTCTGTAATATTACTGCTCCAACTGCCAAACTTTTTTATCAATTCCCAGGGGCATTGAACCTTCCATTTCTCTAAGCAGCTCTCTCGTTTCCTAAGTCAGAAGTTCAGTGTAGGTCATTCTTCTAGTCATCACCCTTCTATGACTTCCCATCACCTGCTGCATCAAGTTCATGGTTCTCATCCCCAGGGCACAAGCTACAATCTGCTAACATCCAGATTCTCATTCCCACTTTCTCTGTGTATTTTACAAAATACAACAAAACAACAACAAAACCCCAAACAACCAAACAAACAAAAACCAATCCCACAACAGTTCTCCTTTAACCATATTGCCTTGTAATTTTCAGTTTCTTATGCTGATTGCTTTCTTCTTCTTTCTGTACCATCCTCAAGGCATTTCTCACTGAACCTTCCAGCAATGTATCTGTAGTGGCATATTACTGGGCCCCATTGCAGGACACTACCACAAGTGCTGGGCACACTTCACCACGGCTGGCTAGGAGTACTCCATAGAAACAGACTACACACTCTAAGGCATGTGGCAGGGTATTAAATAGGGTAGAACCTCTGTGTGAGTCTGTATATGTATATATATATATATAAATATATATACACATGTGGCATGGCTGTGGGCAAGCTTGTAAAAAAACTGCTGGGTTTTAAGCATCACCCACAGTTCTTTTAGGAAACTGCCTCTAAATTGGATGTGTGCTGCTCTATGACTTCCCGGGATGATTATTTGATGCTAGGAATAGATGGGCAGGCACGTTAACAATTTATTACCTTAACCATTATGTTAGGTAGATATACTGATGTGTCATCCTTTCATTACAAACTGCTACAATGACTGCGCATTCCATTCTAAACATTCAACACAAATATTTCCAACCAGGCCGCAGGTAATGTTCCATCTAATCCTACATCCACTCTCCTGCAAAAGTCATCCCTTCACAGTTTTGCTTAAACAAGTGTTTGACACATTAAGTGATTATGATGGACTCTTCATTACTGACAATTTGTGGGGTTTAGCTTTTCATGGCTGAAGTCTTTGTCTTAGATGTTAGCATCAGCAGATGGCCTGCAGATGGCAAATCTGCTGCCCTGAATTTAATAGTTGCTGTAGAAGAAATTGTCATGCTAGCTTGCAGCACAGTGGGAGTTTCGACTGTGATATCTGAAGTATCGGGAAGCAACCTAACAAAAGTTGCAGTGATGTGGAAAGTTAAAGAAGCTGTGTTTCAGTAAAATTTTAGATTGTTTTAAAGTGGGAGACTCACACAGAATATCTTGTAACTGTTGCTTAAATAAAACAGTGCATGGCCCATTATGTATCATTTATGCTACCTAATCAAATACAGTATGCTTATAATGACTAAATATCACACTTCAGGCATTGCTGCTTGCTCTGCCCACAAATCAACAGCCAACGTGGAGAGACAGCTAGATGAGAGACCAAAGCAAAGTCCTGGTTGGTGAGTATAGAAAGATAGGAAGGATGGAAAACTGCCAATTCCTATTTGGAAATTGCATTTTTCCAAAGGGAATGTTACCCAAAAAAAACTCCTATTAGTGAGAACCATGATAAATTGGGAGAGAAAAGTGAAAAATCCCCCATGGTTTCAACTGTCTTGTGAAAGAGCTGCATCAGGAATCCTGATCCACTTTCAGAAATGAAGGAAAGCTTTTCCTCAAGAGGGCACTCCTGGTGTCTGCTCTAAACTATTTGTTTCAAAGAGCCAGAATGTTCCCTTGTATTTCCATAGTAGTGAACTCACTTTCTCATCCACTCAAATGTTTGAGGGATCTCAGCTTCAGCATGGAAAGTGGTCATTTTAATATTCTTCCCTTTAGGAATGATCATTCCCTATTGCACAGTCTTGGGTCTGCAACAAGTCGCTCTATGCCATGTCAAGCTTTATCACACCAGGACTCCTTCTAAAGGAGAAGGAAGGAGGTAAGCCCACAAGAGGTCCAAATAAAATTCACACCACCAGTGAAATCAAGACCTCCCACATGCCTGCTGAACCCCGTTCTGCACAAAGGCAACACTTTCCCACCCCTCGGAGTGTGTTTCATGTTCCAGTTCCATTTCCAACCCCTCTCCAATCAGCAATTCACACCCACCTATTAATTCTCTTTAACGTATCATTAAAAATCTCCTGGAGGAAATATAAATTCCAAGATATGCTGAAAACAATTAAGCCACCTCTACCAGATGCATGAGTGCATGGTATAGAGAAAGTGTTTCTGGGTACAGAACAATGACCAGTTCATGTTTCTGGCTGTGCACATTTGAGGTACTCAGGTGGTGTGCAGATGTGACTCCTCAGAGGTCAAATTGCTGGAAAGGTGTAACATCGCCACAGAAAGAGTGTTTCTCCCCCACAGAATCTTTCCCCCCATTCCTGAGGACAATTGTTCTCTACCACCTTAATTATGTCACTGAATCTTCCCAGCCCCACTCTCCCTTTGTGTCACACAGTCATCAGAAACAGAATCTTAGACCAAGCAATATTTACATTACTTATATCTCTTCCTCTACAGGTGTCAAGCCATGTGTTATAATTTGAGGGGACAAATCTTACAGCTTTGCTGCAAGGACCCAAAGGGGGGGAGTGGAGTTTAGGACCCTTTGTGAAAAGGGGTCTGGGGTATCGGTATTCACTCCTATTTCCTGCCAAACTCTATAAAGCCAGGAGGACAGGAAGCTCCTCCCCTCTTTTCTTCTGCTCTCTTCTCATCACCACATGGAGGAAGGGCCTTGCCTTTGTTATCAGCTCCCCACGTGCTCTTCAGGATCCGACTGCACCGGGTGCTGGGAAGAGCTTTGGACTCCTTTTTGCCTCATCGGCTTTTGCAGTGGACTTTTGGGAGCTTGTATCGTGGTCATCAGAGTCAGGTTGTATATATTTGTATATATGTTCTTCTTTTTCCACCTGTTACTCCCCCTCCCCATTTCATTAAATTTGTTACAGTTTTAATTTCCAACCGTTAAGCCTTCATTCCTTATTCCCCTTCCATTTTCCCTGAGGGGGTGGAAGGGAGTAACAAGAAGCAAACTCTGTCTCTGAGTTGTGGCTTGCCCTGGCCAATTGAACTGAAACACCATGTCATCCACTTTAGAAACAAAGAAGGAAAAAGCCACAAAATTTGTTTTATGAGTCTCATGAATAAATTCTGCCCTTTCTCCCATATTGAAAAAACTCTGGGCAACCCTCACATAAAGAAGAAACACAGGACTATGAAAAAAGCTATCTAGCAGCATATTTCCAAGATCAGAAAACTTGTTTAGCACACTAAAGAATTAAGAGATGTAGCTGTCAGCCTTACATTTCACTTACAAATGTTCTGATAGGAGTACACGAGGCCTTTGGAGAAAGCATGGTTGTTTGCATTTACCTCTCCTAGGAAAATTCCATTCAGAGACAGCATCTGGTACTTAACCAGGTCTTGTCTTTCATCCAGCTTTCCTGTTGAACCAGGCAAGGGGCAGGGAGGTTTAACTAGCTGCCTGTGGTCACAGAGGCGCCCATAGCTCCATCGGGCTACAAGCCAGAACCCCTGCTCACCTCCAACTTCCACAGGGCTCTGCAAACCTTGACGTGCCAGACCTTCTGTGCTAAAACACTTACTCATCTGGCTCACAGGCTGGATACAACTTTTTCTTCTCTCTCTCTTCATCTCTCAATCTATGGCAGACATGAGCCTTTGTTTCAACCAGGCTACTTTAATAAAGAGAACAATGGTCTTTCCAAGACCATATATTGAAAGCTTGGGGAAACCCACATCAAAGCAAATGAAGGGCCAGATGTTGCTGATATGGATTGCCAGCAAAACCAACCAGGGGTGAGAGTGTTGAACAGTTTCCTAGAACCATGTGCTTGAATGTTAAATCTATAGCTTCAGGCTCTCTATGACCTGGCAAAACAAAAGTGTGAGGGTGAGATCTCTAGTACCATTAATATATTTTGTTCAAGGCATACTTCTTGTGTGTCCAACAGTTAGTTCCACACATATGCAACACATAACTACATGTATTTTATGTGAGTACATTTAAAGTATATTCCAGAATACAACTATGTGAATGGAAAAAGAAAGCAAAGCTCTCATATGATGAACTGCAGCGATTTTACCATGCAATATGGCCTCTGTTCATTTATAAAATCTGTTTATAAAATCGTTTCACTTAAAGGGGAACACATTACATAAATGTACATAGTCTTCAATTTTAAATGGATCATTATGTTTTAATAGGAGCTAAAGGGATCATAACTAGGAAATTTAGGGGCTTATAAAGGAGTAGCAAGGACCTGTAGCTTTGAGATTCATATTTCATTTCTTTTCAGTGTGCCCTAATTAATCCACAGGGTTTTTTGTGTAAACACATGTATATACAGAAGACCTTCAATAAATTTTAGAATCATTATAATGTGGGTAAGCTCAAAAATGAAGCATCAAACAGAATGAAGTGAAACTTGTTTCCCTATGACACCTTTCATACTCCCAAGTATCCTAGAACACTTTAAAATAAATGACTTGGAAACTGCTAGGGCAGTCATGCAGCAGTTGTTAGTTCAAACTCGGGTCTGGATGTCAGAACTTATTTTGGTAAAAGGAGGAAAGTACTAGCCAAAACCAGGAGTTTCTTCTTCGTTCTTTCTGCAGTATCTATTAGCTCTTTTAAATCTCACCTGGTATAAGCAGAAGAGTTCAGCATGGTATCTTATGTTTCCAGTTATTCACTGCTGGTTTAAAAGCTTTTTTAAACTGTGTGCAGAGATGCTCACAGTCACATCTATACACATAAATGTTTAAAAAGAAAAGCAGTGAAAACATTCCCACATCTTAAATTCCACTACAAGACCAGACAATTCACTGTCCTCGTCAAGAGCATAATGCTCACTTAGGGAACGATACTACAAGAATCTGTCCCCAGGAGAGATTCAACTCTTTGCATGTCCAGCTAGTGACAATCCTATTTCACATCAAAAATCACCAAATTTTGGGTTGGACTCTTGGGCTTCTCCTGCCCACTGTATTAGCCTAGACTAAGAAATACTAATTCCTCAGGCACTTTCACCTGCAGGAACTATTTGCAACTCCCAGTAACTTCCACAGGAGTTATACCTGTGTACATAAAACCAGTTCTGGACTTCAGCTGTTTTGCTAAATAGTTTCCTCTAGCTGTGCAAAATCTAGTGCTTTCATTTGTAGGTCAGAGTTCTCAGTCTGTCTAAATATCCATTTCAAAACAACTGTTATAGAAAAGAGAGCAGCAGCAGCAAACACTAAACCTAGATGTATTTCAGAAAGTGGCAAGTTTTCCCGGGAATTTCCAGAAGCTGAAGGGCAAGACAAAAGCACAGTAGAGTTTCCTCTTCACCTGCCTCCAGAACATACAATTTCATCTACATTAGGGTTCACATGGTTTGTCTGTTTTTTCCCATTCTTTCAGAATTAATATCCTTTATTAGACTAAAATTCTGCTAAAAAAGAAAGATGGATTTTAATATGCCTCTTGTGGCCAAAACACCAGGACAACAGTCAAAGCATACAGTGAACTAATAGAAGTCCTGACATCAGACCAGCAGCAGGCAGATGGTGGAAAGCAAAAACAGTGGAGGATACACTGCAGAAAAAGGAATGAGGGAAATTAGAATCTTTTTTTAACCAGTGTAAATTTAGTGACATGAATGAAAAGCTCCAGGATAATATCAAGGTAAATGGGAGGCAATAAGCAGGGAGACAGTCAGATGACATGAGGAATATCCAAGGACCAGAGAAGTAGGCTGAGTTTATTTTCCTCTTATCACAGTGGTAAATATTGCTGGGCTGTGTAGGGAGCTGTAGAAGGTAAGAAAGATTTTTCAGCAAGGCCACCAACACCAGCAAAGGAGCAAGCACAGCACTTGGCCTCACCACATGCTGGGAAGATGTTACTCATTTGTTCATGAGTCACATTCTGCTGCAATTCAGACAAGAAATAGGAGCAATCAGGTAAGCAGTTAAATGAGGGCCCTCAGCATGCAGGCAGAAGAACCAAGCACTAAGGAGCTGGAAGAATGGAGGATGTGCTGACTGTCCCCCTCTTCACTCACTCACCACCTGCCTTTTCCTTCTGCTGTGGGTCTGCTGTAGCCAGCACTGTATTGACTCTTCTGTGACCCTGTGCAAAGCAGCACCTTGGAGAATTCAGAAAGATCAATGAAAAAAAACGACTCTTCCAATCTTTATTTTTAGACGTATTTGTGCCCTTCACCCAAGCGGTATGTGAATAACAACAGCTGAAGTGTCACACTAAATGGCAGGTTGCTATTTATCTGAAGTGTGGCAGAATCGTTCGTCACCTTGCCAAAAGGAAAAGAAAAAATCTTGAATAATTCATTGAAGATTCTGACCAACTGACCAGTGTCCCTGCTCTCTCTTGTCCCCTGCCCACATCTGAGTGAGGAAAGAGAATTCTCTGTGTGATTTCTTCTCACACCCTGCTGGCAGTGAGCCCTGCTTGCAAGCTGAATTGACTTGACTGTAGTAATATTGTTCTGCTGAGACAAGGATGATGATCAGCACAACAGCACTGTTAAAAATGTTATAGGCTTCATAAAAACAATCACATCAGCTATAAAACGGTAGGTGATCATGACTGCTGTATCGCTCTCATCATAACTTAGCTTGACTTGTCTGGATGGAGAAACAAATTATAGACAATTCCCTTCCTTTTTCCCCATTACTGTGCAAAGTGATACAATGTCCCCATTCCCTGCTAGACCTCTGTCACTATAAAGATAGAGCAATGATTTTTTAAAAGATAGAAGATGAGATTTGGGGTCAAAAACTATCTACATAGTGTTACAAGGTCTGTTAAAAAGCAGAATTAAGTAATACTGAGCAAATTAAGGTTCATGAGGACCAGCACTGGCACTCTGTATAGCTTAGCTGTGAGTGAGGAATGGATCGAGCAGCTTCATTAAAGACTCAACACCTGCATTTCTTGTCTAGGTAAGACTCCCCCTGTAAAATCACTGACAGTTCAAGTTCAGGTCCTGAACATAGGCTGTCTAAAAGCCTTACACTGATATATAAACATCATTTTGATTCTCTTTCATGCCACACACTGTTTGCATTACATAAGGCAAACACAGTACTGAGAAGACCAGTCATTCAAGCAAGATTCTGCTTGACTTAGGTCAGAAGTTTGAGTCATAGTGTCACTCAGACAACTGAGACAGCTTTCAGTTCAGAGTGATGCAAGACTCTTCAGCAAGGTCAGTTCAGGAGGGAGGATTTGTCTGCCACTGTGAGAGCTGTGCAAATAACAGATTTTCCAGAAGGCTATCCAACTGCAAGAGACAACCAAGCAACACGCTTTAGTCATTATCAAATCAGCTTTCTTTTGTATTCATTTTTGTTTTCCTTGATGAATTTAAAAATCCAGAAAAAAAAAATCAGTATATTAAATAGGAAAGTCCAAGAGGTCCAAATCTAAATGTATTGATTTGGATGAACTGTGTAAAAGCCAAAGGAAGAGCACAGTAAGGTTTACAAAGCAAGAGCAAGAAAATGCCTTTCCCTTCCATGCACAGTGAAGACGGATTTGGCTCAGTTTTTTCTCCACCTGAAGAAACTTGAGTGGAGGCTGGTGCTGATGCAAACACGGGTTAACCACCAGGCTACAGCACAGGGTGGGAAAGAAGCAACAAGGAAGACAAGTGAGCCCTGATCCTCCCTTCTTACAAAGTTCTACTTCATGTAGATTTGTAAATTTAATAATGATTGGAGTAGTAACGGCTACTTGGTGTCCCCAATCCCACTCACCCCCAGCTTGACCTACCTCCTAATGAAAACAACTTAACAGTGAATAGGCTTTTCTCCCTAAATTATTGAGAACATTCATACAGTTTTTCCATTTCATACACTTGGCCTTGTGACTTTTGAGTTGCCTCAAAACCTGAATATCAAAACTTTATTGATCTAACAACAACATGTAAAGCACACCAAGTTCACAAGAAGCCAGTTAAAGATGTGACATATTACAAGAAAAGATAAAATTATCCAGAAATTGAAAACTTATATGCAGATATTATCTGTGACAGAGGAAGAAACACAACCTAAGTACAAGATACCATTCAGAATAGCTGTGTGTCTTACAGAAAGACTAGGGTGTTTTTTCTCATTACATTCTCAATGTGCTAAGTCAAGCGCTATTATTATAATAAGAGATAATCGTAAAATCCTCAGATGGAAGGAAACAACAATTAATAAATTTTAAAGCTTTCTGTATTCAACAGGCAATAATTGAGGTATGCTTTGATTCACATTTCCTGATTACAGGGACTTTGAAAACAAAGCCTTGTCTTGTTGGGAAGTACCGAGTCCTGACTTCTGAATGACAGCAAGTTGTAGTGTCTAGCTCTGATGGTTCACAAGACAGTAACACTAAGACCTGTCACTGGTCCAGATGCAAGTACCTTCAGTTCTGGGTCTTTGGGAGGGAAAACTGGACATGCTGACATCATTATGAATGTTGTTACAGAATAAAACACGTAAAACTGAAGTTCCACACTTGGACAAGCACAAGAAACATGTATTGTGGTCTGGTGTTTTAACCATGATTTATTGCAACGATTCCTATCTGAGAGAGACACAACTCTGATGGAGATGTATTAGTATAGGGGTTTATAAGGTTAATTGGATGCATAGGTATCACAGACACATAGGACTGGCTATTATGCCATATGTTGTTATAACTGATTTTTCAAAAGTATGTTATCTTTGTAATGAGAAGCATTAAAATCTAAAATATTTTTATAAGGTAACCATGAGAGTTTAGGAAACAGGGCTCAGCACTGTTTATCATTCACTACTGCATATAGCCTTACAGTTTATAGCCTCAGAGTCTGGTGTAAAATGTTACAATGTCATTTGAAACCACCCCACTTGCAAAACTGAGCCTTCTCAAGAGGATGTTTTAAAATGATTTGCTGTGTTCTTTTACAGAATGAGTCCATTGTAATAGTGATTTCACAGTTTGCTGTCCCTGCATTGATCATCCCTAAACTCATTCTGATTGTCTGAATGCAAAAATCTGCTACACCATGCCACAGCCTTTTTTTTCAGTGGTAAAAAATATACAGATAGGCTTTGCAAGAGACACAGGGCCAACTGAGGGGTAGAGGAGTAGATTGAAGCAATTAAAAGTGTTCAAAGCTACAAGGTCTGCTCTCAGCAAGCTCAGCATACCCCAGACTTGGGAACACAGACTACATGACTGTGAACTTCAAAAACAAAAGAAAAGTTACTAAAAAGCACTACTTACCTTGGAATGTGCCTTTACCACAAAAGTGGCAAATGGTATCCCGGGCTGCATTAGGCAAAGCAACCCCAGCAGGTTGAGGGCAGTGATCCCTCCCCTCTAATCAGCACTGGTGAGGCTGTACCTGGAGTCCTGTGTCCAGTTCTGGCCTCCCCAGTACAAGAGAGACATGGACATACTGGACAGAGTCCAACAAAGGGCCACTGTAGATGCTGGGGATCCAGGCGAGGCTAGGCAATGTAACCTCAATCTAGCGGCAAGCCGCCCCGGAGCTCTGGGTGTGCAGAGAGCGCAGAGCCAGCTGCCCTTCCAGCACTTGATGTTCTTGCTGATATTGTAGGTTTAGCAGTTTTTGACATCCACCACACAGAGTACGTCCTGCTCTCCCCTCTGGTGCTCAGGCACTGAGATACCCTGGTGCCCCCAGCCCTGCATTTTAAGGTCCTTAGTCTTGTTAAGCAGTTAACCTTATTATTACAAAACAATTAACACCTGAGTGTAATGGTCAGTGGGGCTGCTCTATCACTCAACAATCAATTAGCACTCTGATCAACCTCTACAGGCCACGAAGCTGATGAAGGGACTGCAGCATCTCTCCTATGAAGAAAAGCTAAGAGATCTGGGAATGTTCAGCTTGGAGAATAGAAAGCTCAGGGGGATCTCATCAAAATGTACAAATACCTGAAGAGAGAGTGCAAATAAGAAACCCTTTACATCTAAAGGGTGTAAAGAAGATGGAGCCAGGCTCTTTTCAGTGGTATCCAGCAACAGGACAAGAAGCAATGGGCGCAAATTGAAACACAGGTTGTGTTTCAGTGCAAACCAAAACACTGAAGCAAAATCTGAACACCAGGAAACACTTTTTTGCTGTGAGGGTGGCCAAGCACTGGCATAGGTTGCCCAGGGAGGTTGTGAGTCTCCAGCTTTGGAGATATTCAAAAGCTGTCTGTCTGTGGTTCTGGGCAACTGGCTGTAGGTGGCTCTGCTTGAGCATAGGGGTTGGACCAGATGACATCCAGAGGTGCCTTCCAACATCACCCATTCTGGGATTCTGTTATTCTGTGAATTGGAAGAATGTTTCACAAGGACAAGTGTCCCCTCTCTTGCAGATAATTTGAAAAGTTCGATTTTTATTCTGCATTAGACTAAATTTACGTTGCAAAAACTTGGGTGGGGTTTTTTTTGTTTTGGTTTGTTTTGGGTTGTTTTTTTTTCCTCAAAATCAGTAAGCACATGTTTCTATTCAACTCTCTTATTAATGCCTCTGAACTTAGAAGAAGAGAGATTTGAGCCTTTGCCTCTCTTCACATTTTCAGTTAAACCAAATACACCTTTGTGAAACGTTGTGGCTGAACAAAATAAAAAGGTTCAGGCCTAGGACATTGTCAAGGTTTAACCCTGGACTGGCAATTAAATGAATGACAGATGGTCTCTATTAAGCCCTTTCCCTTCCCAGGAAGGGAAATGCAAGAGAATAAGAGAGAGGGACTTACGGGTTGGAAACTAAACTACGCATCTTTAATGAAAACAATTATGATGACAAAGAAAATAACAAAATATGCACAAATATATACAAATACATAAAACCCCACTATCACACTCCCCTGCAGTAATGCTCATGTCACCACCGAGGCTGCAGGGAAGCCCTGGGAAAGTCCCAGACTAGAAATCTGGAATCAGTGGCAGATGGGAACTGGAATTTGGATGCATAGGTTCAGGAACAGGGGGATCAGGGTTGAAGGCAGAAGAATGGATGGCATCCTCCCAGGATGCCGGCCATGGAGAAAGAGAGCTTGACCCTCATGATCTCTCAGATCATACCGAGTATGATGTGTATGGGATGGAATACTTCGTTTGGTCAATCTGCGTCACCTGTCTGGTCTGCTTCTCCCCACAGGAGGGTCACAGGTGTGACCCCTTTTCCTCCCTTTTGTTTTTGGTGCATAGGAAGTTTAGGAGAACCAAGCAGTGGCGTTGGTTCTTCATACCATTCTCCAGCAGTAACTATAAACATTGAGCATTATCAGTCCTAGAAGCAGACACTAATTAAAAAACATGCCATTAATTTCAGACAGTGCAGTTACTTAGAAGAGACTTAACTGAAAAGTAAAATTACTAAAAGAAAATTGGTTCTGTCCTGGCTCAAATGAGGACAAACATCCACAATGACTGTGGAAACTTTCCTTTCTAAGTCCAGTTTAGCAGTAAAACAGTAGCAGATGATGTGAGTTAGTGCCAAATACAGTTAAATTCATATGACTTTATTTTTTAAAAAAACTTTCATCACTGAAAAAGCCAAGGATTGGGGTGCTGTCCTACCCACATATCCCGAGCACTTGCTCCACCACCCCACAAAACAATGCCACATACACATCCCCACCTCTCTGCAATGTGCTTGTGCTGGGTCTGGAAATGGGCTGTGTACAACTGTACCTGGTACTGCCAGAGCTCACTCGAGACCTCTGCAAACTGCAAAGAAGCACTTAAAGCCAGGTGACAGATCTCCCACATCCTGCTGTTATAGAGAAAGACAACTGAAGTCTCTGGGATTAACAAAGTAAGCACTTTCTTAGTGACCTAAAATCTGTGCAGTTTTAATCTAAAAATTCAGCTCTGATTAAGAATTTCCTTCTCCCCTTTCCCCCCATCTGGCTGTTTATTGCTGACTCTCCTTCCAGCTGAGAACAGTAACTGGCACATCACCACCCACAGAGACTCTCTAATGATCCAGGGGAGTTAATCACACCATACCAACACATAAACCACAGCAGTAGGTCTGCGACTTACTCAGCCCTAGTGAGGGCCAGATCTTGAGCTCCTTTCTTTTTTTTTTCCTTTTTTGGCAATAGGATTATTTTCATTCTTTCATTTCACATATTGATTCAGTCCAAGGCATGATAATGGCCCATAAAACTACCATCTGGGACATAAAATTTCAGGGTTCTGCACAGGAACAAGTTCTGCTGCCTTTTTCTAGCTTCCCTTGCTATGATGTGCTCTGCTTAGCCCAGGGTGTTTTAGAGGGAGACTGCATATGTAGACAGTGTACTCTGTCATGGCAGCACACCTTAGAGGGTTAAAGACTTTGCTGTTTTTACCCTGCCAATATTTTAATTTAATGGAAATTAATTTATTTCTGGGAAAAAAATCTTATTCAATGCACAAACAAGGACACGCAAACACATACACAAAATCTGCTCTGCTTATGTATCTATGTCTGAAATGTTGTGGTATTGTGATATACAATAAATATAAAAGGAAATCAGACACTCGAACAGCACCAGCTAAGCAGAAGGGCTATTCTTCCTTTTCTCAGAAGGCTATTGTTGACATCAAGCTATGCTGAATCAGGAGAACAATGGCACTGAGAAGCCAATAGATCCTGCACCTCAAAAGCATCCATCCTTCTGAGCACCCACAACATCCCTTAACTATACTGAGAACTCACAAGTTCAGGTCACAAGAAAATGAACGCATTAACCCAACAAAAAGAAAAATACAGTATGGAATGACAGAAAAGAAAAATTCTCCCATAGAAATTTTTTTGTTGCCTCAGATACTACAGGAGGCTTATAGTATTTATTTGACAATAAAAAAAAACCCTAACTTAACATAGTTTACATAGCTTGCTGTGGCTCAACTCCTCCCTTTCCTCCTAATTTTCATTTTAGTCCAATGGTTGAAAACCTTAGGGGATATATGTAACCAATTCTGACTTACTGTCTCTACTTAAGAGTTACCGCTTCTGAAAACGAAAATCTTCTCTAAAACTGGTTATGAGTTGTCAGTTATCAGCTGGTTATAAATAGTTAAATCAATTAAAGTATTCCTAAAATCCTTGTTTATCAAAACATTATAAACATGAGTACAATAATCAAGTTAAAATATTTAAAAGATGTGTTAAACCAAACATTTGACTAATTTTAGCCCCTGACCAGAAGACACATCAAACAGCATATCAGCTATGTGAGGTTATAAAATTGGCTTCTGCAAAATCAGTGTCTTACAGATTTCAGTAGTCTTTAGGTCTAAGATTTGCAGATTTGGAAGGCTAAGTTACAATGAGTCCTTCAGAGAAATCTACTTTTTCTTTTCATGTAAAATGAAGTCCCAGTACAACTGCCTAATAGGACGGTCATTTGAAGGAAAGAAATAATACAGAAAATAAGTATTTTCACTGAATATACCCTTTGAGGCATCATTTAGTTTTGCTTGTGATTTATATATAGCTTTCTTAGTTGGATGGCTGAGGTACAAAACAGTAAAGCGATTTCTCTCCAGATCATCAAGTAGATCCTAAAATCTGTCTTTCCTTAGCTCCAACATAGACTGTATGACTCTAAGCTGGGAGACAGCTCATCAGAGTCCAGTTCTAAATTTGTGTGAGAATATCAATTCCAAACCCAAAAGTCTGAGACCAATAAATAAAAAGCATTACATTTTCTCCTCATAAGAAATTACTGCAATACAAAAGCAGTCTGATATTAAGACTTTGAAACAAAAAAATGAGTTAGCAGTTACCAATTATAGTTGAACAAGATCTAGTTAACATTTCTTTCATTTTTTCCTTTAAAAGAAAGAAGAAAAATCTAACTTAATGCCTGGTGCAGCATTTCATGGACCACTGCCAAATTTTAAGATGCACTTGACTGAGAACAGGCCACTTGTCCTTGTGCAGGTGAGGCAGCTGGGGTTGCCAAAACACATCCCACAGGAGGGATGATTTGCCGATTTACTGCTTTCAGGGAGAAGTAGAGCAGCTCAGATTTCCACCTCCTCATAGGCTTAAAGATGAACCAAAGCTACGATTTCTATATTTCTCTGTCATGCTTTTATGCATTTTGGAACCCATGGGGTAGAAGAAAGTAAACTACAAAGAACAGTTCTAGCCTAAATTTGAAAAGCAGCTAGTTTTATTGCAGGTTATCACCTAACACACATCCTGGATGCTAGAGCTGGGGTTTCAACATTCACAGCAAAATCCTAATTTCACAATCCTGATTGCAACATTGGCCTTAAAATGCACTCTCCCTCTGTGAGCCAATAGAGCATAGTTATCCCAAGTCTGGATGTATTTGGGGTTTTTTTGGTTTGGGTTTTCTTTTTGCAATAAAGATACAGTCTGGATGACTTGTGACTTCATTAATATCGGGCATACAGATACAGGTGTTTTCAATGGTTTCTTCTGGACACCATGTTTGGGAAACTTAAAGTGATTTCCCATCCATAATCGCCCCTGCTTAGTCGGGATTAAGGGAGGTAAATCACCTTAGAACAGCAAGGTGACATTGGAGCTGAAGACTATTTCCTCCTCATTGTTATTCAGCCTACTGGCTGTTTTACTGCTACCCAGTGTGAACTGGTCCTCTTATACTGAGCTCTTAAAAATTAAATGAGATACCAATAATAAGAACACTGTGTGAACATACAATTTCTAGTATCTTACCTGAGTTCTAGTGGGAGTGCCACCTGTTCATTGTTAACACTGATGACAGATTTGGTAGCAAGATGCTCTGCTTCAACATACCCATGAAAGCAGATATTCCTTCCTTTCTGCCAGCACACGAAGTAAAGATATGTTACAATGTTCTGTTATGTTGTGAAGCTGTGGATTGTCCATCATTAGAGGTCCTTAAGAACAGGCTGAAGAAACATTTGCTAGGAATGATACGGAGACAGAAAGATTCAGCATTGCAAAAAAGTTTTGGACTTTATTTTGTTGGCCCTGGTGTATGAAGTCAGTGTCACAGAAACTGTAATAACAGTTACTGTAATAATAGTTACTAATTCACAAGCTGGAGCTGAATGGAGGAATTAACTAATAATGTATGATTAAATAATAGTAAGCAAGGTCACCGCTTGACTAAATACTCAGTAATCAGTGATTAGATTTTGTTGGTTGATCTCTTTAAAGGACCTGATTGGAGATGACCTCTTTCTTCTAGATTAAATATCTACTCAGTCTGAGTTATTATTGATCAAGAAGCTGACCTTACTGCCAACACTGGCGTTTCCACATTACTAATCTCTTTGTGTATAGTGTGCACGTAGTCATTGGAAAACTTCAAAGAGATTCGATCAAGTTGAATGATTGCTTGGTTAATTAACAAGGTGCCATTTTTTGGTATTCCAGACCAGTTTCTCTCTGCATTCTTAAAGAAATAACTCCTAGCATTCAATTAAAAATAGCAGGCAGAGAAAAAAAGACTCCATAAAGCTTGTCTTCTATGGGGTAAATCTTGCCCTGTTTCCCCAGACAAGGGGAATAAAGGGGATTTCCCCCTCCTGTAAGTGAAGGAAGGGTTTAATGGCAAAGAGGGTGCTTTTGCCTGGTTGCATCCTGCAAGGTGGGCTTAAGACAGAAGTGGGAAAAGATGCTTTGCAAAGCGTCAAGCACAAGAATGACATCAGGGAGGCTTCTACCTATCTCAGAGCTCCAACTGCTTCTCTCCACATAGTTCATATTGACCAAGAGATAATGGGCAAGAATTTGTCTTTAGGACATAAGGTCATATATTCATCTTCTATCTACTAATTTCCCAGCAGTTATACTCCTCTTAGGCTGCATGTTACCACAAAAGCAGTTAATATTAGTCTTCAAATCCATCCTACAAAATGTTGCTGTAACTCTTTCTCCAGAAGGTAAAACAGCAATTCTTTCTCGGAGAAAAAGCCTGGCCATGCACCAGGCACATAGCCCTGAGATTGTATCATCTTCAGAAGAATGTGGTCTTGTCTTTGTATCAAATGCCACATTCTCAGGAACAAATTCTTTACTTGGTCTGTCTTTGAGTGGTAGGAAACTCTTTTCTCGAAAGCCAACAGGGTTAAGTTAGTCAAGGTTTAAGGTATACTTGAACAAAAAAAAAGAAAAAACACAGGACTATACAAAATCAACCAATTCTACAGATGCATGCAGCTGGAGTAAGAAACAACTTAAACCATCACAAAAGCCTGTTTAGTCTGAGAAATTTCATAAAATGCATACAAACTCTGCCACAGCGTTTGCTCTCGTTTATTGGGATACTTAAGGAATAATTTCAATTGTAACAACTCAGCTGTGACAATATAAAATTTGCATAACGGGATTCAGTTCCTTTATCTGTCTGGAATTTTTATACTGACATCATCCACAATATATGTGCATCTATCTTGGCAATCTGCTCTCTGGCCTTTTCTAGATTCAAACTTACAGCATTTGCAGCTTTTGGTGCATAACATGGATCCAGGCAGACAAAAATACTTCAAATGTTAAAGCAAACAGCTAGATCAGTTTCCTCTTTGGGTTACCAGAACATCTGAACTAATGTAGTGCTGTCTGAAGCAATTTTGAGAAGATGCAACATGGCTGAAATGTCTCAGCTAGTCTTTCTAGTCTACCCGAAGGCACAGAGTGAACATACCCACGCCCAGAAGCAGTCTTCTCTGCTTTCCTTCACAGAGCTGTCCTCTTTTTTCCATCACTCTGTTCAAACCAAGTTCCAAACTTCCTATCTCTGATAATCATATAATATTCCAGGCCAGACTAGGATAAATGCAGAGCTCCAAGCAATATTTAGAGGTCACTATTTTAAAAACAAGCCAAGAAAACCCCCTCCTCTTGTCTGAATGATACATACAACATTTAGGTATGGTTATTATTCTTTTTAAGCAAGCTTACATACCAGAGGAAAAAAAATATTTAGGAAAGTTGCAATCTTGAGAAGCAGAGTACCCCAGCTCACATTCAGTTTCATGTTCAGGCTCTGACTTAGCTGGCTGACTGCTGTTGGCTTGTCTATTTCAATATTCAGTCTTCAAAAGAAATAGTAAGAGAGAAGTTTACCTGCATGAAGCAGTCATAAAAATGTGTTTCGCTTTGAGATCAAAAGAATGATAGCAACAAATTTGGAATTAATTTTTCAGAACTGAAATAACTGATACTCATGGCATGTATAAGATAAAAATCAGATGGATATTTGCTGATGTCAGTATAAAACTTTCAGGGTTAGTAATATGGGGATGAAAATGAAGGAATAAAAGACAGATTAGACCTTTTCTACAAAACAGTATTTCTCAGGTAACTGTAGCTACAGGCTTTGTTAATGGCAGCATTTATGGAGAGTGTTACAGCTTGCAAGGTCATGGCAACCTTTGCTTCGACAGTGCACACATATGGGTATAATCTACTACTTGGAGAAGGTCAAAAACTATAATAGTTCGTCTTCAGTGAGGCCAGTTTCTCTGAGATTAGTGTCTCAACACAAAGACACTTCCAGATTCATCCTTTTAGGTATATTATTATTAAGAGACCAATAGGGATTGCGGCCAGCCCATTGGCTTTGCCTACAGCAGTGCATGGTCCCACTGGAAACATGTGAAGACATCTGCAGAGCACCTCCACTGTGCTTTTTCTGCACAGAGGTCTTGGATGTACCCACCCCACCTCTCCTCATGAGCCAGCATTGCTTCCCTTGGACTCCACTAGACATAATAAAGATGAGCATGGTATAGCACGGCATTTTTTTCTTCAGGCAATGCCAGATATGGTGATGATGTCATTAACTTTTACTTCTCAATCATTTAGTTTCAATAATTTCTAAACCAAAGCCATTACAAATGAGGATGGAATCTGTGAAAGGAAGTTGCGGTTTTCCTGGCCTAGTGCATAGTTTGCAAATCCATATGTTACATGCTGTGTGATTCTTGGGAGGAATGATCATGAAAAAAAAATACAGATATTTTAATATAGTCCAGGGAAGGTATTCATCTGAATTCTATCACCACACAAGAGAACGTATGTGTACATCTCTGGAAATATTTACTCTTGTTAAACAAAGAAAGGCAGGGTTTGCAAGCACAATAAACAAAGTTGTTAATTCAATAGACAGGTCTGAAAATCGAGACTCTAATTCTTTAGCACTCTTTATCTAGTGCTCATCTAGTTCCCTAGATGACACACTTATATATTAGCCCTAATTCCAAATGACAGTACCAATAAATACTGTTCAGCACTAGATTTTCCCTTGTGCCTTAAAACAAATAAAAGTTTTCTTTAACCAAAATTTAGGATCCCTCTGTAGCTTGCTGTTATATTTGCTCTCATAAAATATGGAAGGTTTAAATTAAGTTTAAACAAATTTCAAAATAGGTATCAATTTCAAATTTATACATTAATTTTCAGATTCATAATTTTACAAATAAAATTTTAATTTGCTCTCATGGAAAGTATTCTCAGGTGTCCACAAAGAACTTACATGTCCATTTTGGACAAAAACTCTACAGAAGCACTAGGAAGAATAAAAGCTGGTTCCTTTTAACTTACAAGTTTATTGTGTATTAAAAGATCTGCTGTAGGTTAATTCTTAAAATTAGAGAAATGTAGGGGCTTGGGTTTTTGTTCATGAGTCCTTTTAAAATTGTTAGGAAGAGGAGAATAACATTGGGGGGGTAATAAGTGTTTACTTTAATTCCAATGTTTATGTTACTTTGGGGTTTTTTTTTAAATAGCAAATTCCTAACTGAGGCATTGTTTCAAAAAACAAAATTACTAAAAGAAAGTTAAAATGAAATATTTACATCATCTCTTTTTCTGGAAGATAAATCAGTAACCCCCTTGCTGAAATCTTTGATAAATGCAGATTTGTTCTTCAGTGGGAAAAAACGTTCTGGCTGAAAAATGCCACCTGCATCTGCAGTTCTACCTCTACTGTATCTGTCCTCACTCCTGAGCACACAACAGAAGTGTAAAAACCTATGCACTGTGCATACAGTGGCTTTATCGGGTCTGTTCAGACAAAGAGGGACCAAGGGGAAGAAGTCAGAGAATTCCCATTGCAGGGCTCCTTTCGGCATTTCGCCTTTGGCATTTGCACCGTGAACTGGCTACTGCCTCCTCCTTTTCTTGAAGATACTGACCGTGTGCATGAACCTTACAGCTCACAAGGATTCCCTGAGACCCAGCATCTCAGCTAGATCTCTCTTACCACTTGCCCTTCCATTTAGCACCACAGGAAACCAAGGAGGTCAGGGCATGGTTTTTACTCACAGCCTAAACACAGACAGCAGATACTTAAAGCTAGGCACACCTTGAAATAAGGTTGCCTGAAGTATGCTCCCCTCTCACCCACAAGCCACTCTGTGGAGACAAATGTAGACACCAAACAACAGCAGAGTCTTATTAAAAGACCATGTTCAAGTAGGAATTAAAACCAAAACCTTCTGCCCCACAGAAAAAATTGGGAGGTAAAACTGTGAGGCAACTCTCTGTTTAACATTTGTTTACTACCTACAACACAACTTTGGCTGGTAATTGCTGCTAGATACACATCTTTTTAAACAATAAAAAGCTGCTTAAAAATAATAAAGTTGGCCCAGAGAGGAGTATTTATTTGATTATTTTATTCCTTTGAGAGCAACCTGGGTTTAATCTACCAATGCTATGGTATAGATATTTTTAATGCATTTATTTTTAGATATGTTAACACAGAACATATTGTGTTTAATGTTTTACCTCTGTGGGAACTACGAGATGTCTCAGAAAAGAAAACAACTTATTCCCTTGAATTATTCCCTTGAATAATTTTCTACCCTGCAAGGTAGAAATCTTACAAATTCAAAGTCATGAGCGGCTGCAGAGGACGCTAACACTGAATTATCTTCAAGCCTAGAAGCGAAGGTCTACACAAAGTAAGGGGTTAAATGTGACAAGTCTGAAGAGACAGATGCTTATCTGAAAAAGTCACTGAATAAATATGAGGCAAGCTGTAGCTTTCTGCTGACCTCCTAAGTGGAGGGGATTGGAAAAGAAAACAACAGGAAGAAATTCAAACAAAATTAACTCCTATAAAATAGTAAAATTATTCAGAAGGTGTGGAGGAATGCTAATGCTTTCAAACACATCCACCTTTCATGCCACCCTTGAACAACTAAGAAAAGGTCATGCACCATACAGGCATGCATCTGGAGTCTGCTTCTCCGAACAGCCCCTGTCTACTCATCCCATACTGGCTGGAATCAACTCTCATGATCATTTTGTTTGCAGTAAAGTGGTAATACCAAAAGCACTAAGTGACCTAGAAGGCATAGCAGTCCCATCTCTAGAATGCCCTTGTGAATGAGCCAGAGTCCTGCAGAGGAGATCCTCTAAACCTACAGGCAACCCTAGAACAAAAGGGGGAGAAGCAACCCAAATGGTAAATTTAAAAAGCTCTGTAGATCAGAGCGCTGGGAAACTCATCTGCCTTTCTGTGCTAACCAAGTGGAAAAAATACCACAGAGGCTTAGCCCTCCTGAGCTCTGGGGATTCGGCCCAATTTCAGTGAATTGTTCTAATCCCAGCTTTAGGATCCTTCTTGAGAGTCACCCTCAGCAGCTCACATTTCTAAGCCTGGACACCCTCAGGCCTTGTGTAATGGATGCTTTCAGTCCCACACGGATTGAATGGCAGCTCGGTGCAGCATGCACTTTACATGGCAGGATCAGGAGAAGGTATTAGCCTGATGAGCAGCCGGACAATACTTCAACAGCCTTTGTGGCAAAGGCAGCTGGTCAGCTGAAAGTATCCCATGGACTGGATTTTAATCACACGGCCTGTGGGAGCACACTACATGGTCAGGCATACACGTGTCTATAGGGACAGACAATATGGGGAGGTAGCGGAAAAAACCTAATATATAGCCACCTTCTCTGAATATTGTACAGAGGGCTCCACAACATCGTCCCACAAAGGGGTGGGTGAAGAAATTTCTCCTCACAGGCAGCTGAAGAATTTCACAAAGATGCCTGTAAGTGCAACAGTTAACTCACAGCTGTTCTGATATTAATTGCACGTGTGGGATGAAGAAGACTAGGCTTACCTTCACCTTCCCTTTTATGTTTCTTTTTTTAAGTAGGCTCTTACTGAAACATGAATTCACTATAGGAATAGAAGCAGGGAAACCACAGTTGAATGGCAGATTGATTTATTTTCTTTAGGAGTTAGAAATTCATCATGGCCCATCATTAAAGGTGTTTTCCAGTCACACTAACCTTCAGTTTCTGGTATCATCCAAGACCTTGTCAGCATCTTAAGGGATGCTCTTATCTAGATGTCTAATTGCTCTCTCCTTTCATTTTCCCTCAGCTTTTCTTTTAGCTCTGCAAGAAAGTGGTGCCTCTATTGGCTTATGATAGAAGAAAAGCTTTTAGCTCTTTTCTTTCAGAATCCCATCCTGAATTCCCATTTAAATAAGATAAACTAAGACAGCAAAGCAGTCAACCTTGAGGTTTTTACGAGCAAGGAGTACAGCTGAGAAAGACCCGTGTAAGAACTGGTACGGGTCTGTAACAGCTAGGCTCCTCTAACAGAATGGATTACAAGGAATAGTCATGTTTCCAGCAGAAAATGAAGCAAATAGTGAGAGGAAGAAGAATCTAGGATAACATCAAAGTCATGGAATCACAGAATTCTTTTGGTTGGAAAAGACCTTTGAGATCATGGACTCCAACCATTACCCCAGCACTATCAAGCCCACCACTAAACCACGTCCCTAAGCACCACAGCTACACCACTTCCAGGGATGGTGACTCCACCGCTTCCCTGGGCAGCCTGTGCCAGTGCCTGACAGCCCTTTCACTGAAGAAATTTTTCCTGATATCCAGCCTAAACCTTCCCTGGCACAACCTGAGGCCATTTCCTCTTGTTCTCTCACTTGTACCATGGGAGAAAAGATCGAAGAGACTGGAATGCCAAACAGCCAGCGCCCTTCCGCGGTAAGGAACGTTTCACCAGAGGACAGAGCCGCGCTGCCGGGACGCTGCGACCAGAGGGTACCGACAGGCAGCCGAGCGGAGCGAACACCGGACCCNCCTGCACCGCCCCCTGCCGGCAGCGGCCCCGCGCCGGCACCGCCCCCTGAGCCGGGGACGCGCGGCGAACGCGTTCAAAACTGCAGTGAGTCTGGCGAAATGACAAACTGTTCTGACATAACCGAGAAACAGTCAGGGTCGCGCTGATAACAGCAGTCCGTTTCCAAAGGCGGAGCCCTGTATTCGGCCCTGTGAGGCCGCAGCTCAAGCCCCGTGTCCAGCTCTGGGCTCCTCAGGACAGGAAGGACATTGAGGCGCTGGAGCGGGTCCAGAGAAGGGCAAGGGTCTGGATCACAGGGCTCACGAGGAGTGGCTGAGGGAGCTGGGGTTGTTTAGTCTGGAGAAAGGGAGGCTGAGGAGAGACTCTACAACTGCCTGAGGTAGTGTGTGTGGAGGTGTGTCGGTCTCTTCTCCCAAGTAACAAGCAATGGGACAAGAGGAGATGGCCTCAAGCTGTTACAGGGGAGGTTTAGATTGGATATCAGGAAATAATTCTTCATCAACAGGATTGTCAGGCACTGGACCTGGCTGCCCAGGGAAGTGGTTGAGCCACCAGCCCTGGAGGTGTTTGAAAGACGTGCAGAGGTGGTACCTGCGGATGTGGCTTAGTGGCTGATTTTGCAGCCTGCCAGGTTAACAGTTGGGCTCGACGATCTTAAAGGTCTTTTCCAACCAAATTGCTTGTATGATTCTATGATCAGGAGGCAGCTCATTGTGTTCGGGCTCTTTGTAAAACTTCCCTGGTGTGTATGTGTATATATATATTTAAGTCCTTGACAAATTTGGACTCTACTGGAGCAGTAAGAAAGCTAAAGTCAAATTAATCAGAGTAGATTCCCTAGATGAGACAGTCATTGCTGCTGAGCAAACCTTTAGGGAGAAAAGTTGTCCTTGAAAAATATTTGATGAAGCTGTTGCACTAAGGAAAGGGGCTAAAGCTATGAATAAAACAGCTACAGAGAGCTCCAGGGGCCCCATAGGCTCAGTTTGTTATGCAGAGAGAGGTAGGGGAGAAAAGGGAGAAAGAAAGAGATTGATATGGAGAATTTCAGTATATACAGCAACTCAAAACACCTCCAAACCCAGAGAAATCTAGAGGTCTGTCCCACCAAGTCCAGAAACAATGCTTTGCCCCAAGGTATCCCTTGAGCTAGTGAAAGCATTTAGATCCCTTGGGTAGGTGGCAAGGAAGCAGAAGGGAAGTTTCTTTCTAATCATATTCTGAAACACTGATTGATCGGGGGCTCTGCCTCTATTCCACAGCTAGAAATAGCAGCAGAGGTGCTTTCCAGGTCAGGATCCAGCCTGAGGACATCCATTCTTCCCACTCTGTGACTTTTGCTCAAAGGCAGTTCAGTGTTGGAGAACTCTTGTGCCATCCTTAATTGACATCAGATTCAGCTCACCAGCACAAGGGACCACAATGCAGGTAGACCAGGATATCAAGAATCCCCCATCTTTCAATCACCCTCTGTGAAGCATACAAACCAATAATACTTTTTTCCCTTTATTTTTAACATTTCTGGAAAGCTCAAGTCCTGCACTACTCCATACAACATGCGCCTGTAAATTCAACAGGCTGGAATTATTTGTCTGGGTAACCTGAAATCCAGTAAGCGAAGAACGGTGCACTTGGCCACACCAAAGGGTCAGCTGGCCCAGTAACCTGTCTACAGGTGTCCAGCATCAAAGGCAAGGGACAAGGACAAGAACAGTACAAGTTTGTGGCGGTAGCCCTTCAGACTGCTTCCTCCTCCAGCCCAGTGATTTGTAGCTCAGAAACCTCGTGAACTAAAGGCTGCATATCTGTATATAGAGACCTATTTTTTGGTATCCCCATGAGCTTGCTCATTTACTTTAGGGACCCATATGAACTTTCAGTTTATGTGACACCCTGTGGCAAGGAGTTCTACTACTTTATTTTCTATTTTTCTCTGTGCCACTTACAGTTTTGTAGGTGTGTATCTTCTCCCTTATCAGCTGTCACTTTTCCAGACTGAAGTCTTCCTTTTTTTACACTTTCCTCATTTTCAATCATCCAGCCAAGTAACAAACAATGCCACACAACTCAGAGAACTAAACACACACATCTGCTAATAAATATTTAGTTGAAGGTGCAGTTGGGGGGAAAAAAGCTTCCCAAGTGTTTCTTAAGTAAAATATGGTTTAAGTAAAGCAGTGCTGAATAACTACAGATTACAGGCTTTTTTTTCCTCTTTCAGCAAATTGGTCACAAGAACTAAACACCTTATTATAGAGTTCCCCCGGTCCTAGAAGAAAGATATAAAATACTGGGAAAAAAGAAGGCTCTTGATGACTGGTGGAAGGTTTGCAGTAATCTGTCATTTAAGCAGTCAGTTTGTTCTCAGCCTGTTATTACAACGTTTTGCACTTTAATAGTAACAACAATAGGCTTTATCAGGGGCATTTATAGCCCTTCTCTCAAGTAAGACAAATTATGTCCTCAAGGGAATGTTATTTTTGTATTATCTCTATGGGCATTAATAATTCCATTTTCTTCAGGATCAGCCACCTACACAGTTCTTCAGCACGTAGTTCCCTGCGGAAATGTTGGTCCTCACCTTTATGAGTGCCATGACAAAGATGGTGGTGATGAATTACCACTGCTTAAGTGGCCCATACAGCACTAAGCGTAGACAAGGGTGAGCACCACCAACTCCCGCTGAAGTCAGTCAGACACTCTCACAGATGTCCTTGAGAACAGTGGGAGAAGCACCCCTCAGAGATGATTAGGATGTTCAAAAAGAGCTGCACTACTGCTAGTTTCACTGGGTGCTGTACAGTATGGGCCTTTTTCTGACTCAAGCCACATATCAACACTCTGCCTGCTCCCTAGTAAGAATTATATGTCCAGTGCTTAAGAAAAATAAACTTAATGGGCTATTTGGTAGGCTATATCATCTCTAAATTAAATTTTTCCTATCACTCAGTGAAAAAAAAATAAGTAAGTGTAACCTCAGGCTCACCTTGGAAAGCAGTGGGACAAGTTGAGATCGCAGAAAGCCTCTCTGTCACTCTGTCCTTTGCTCTCTCGCTGCCAGGCATTGCTAAAGGACAGTCTGGGGATGTATAGAACTTACTTGACAGTAACTGAAGTGATTAATTTAGTCATGAGAAGAACACACACATTTTTATCTGATTAAGTCAAATGCACTTAACTGAATTTTCTCCATTTATTCTAAATCTTCTGGTAGGTATCACTTTCATCTCCTTCTGTGCTAATAAAGTAGCTTCATCATTGCTCTCTAAGCAAGTAGAATGTGTATAACTATATAACTTCGGTTGTGTGGGGTTTTTTGAAGGAGAAGGCACCATGTAAGCACAAACCTGCATACTAATGTCAGATTGAAGCAGGGACAGGTTCACCTGATATCTGGACAGGAATATTTCCAGATATAGTTTACTACCAAGCATCTAACCCAAATATGTATAGTGATTCTGGATAGCATGAACAATTAAGTATATGGATCTGTTCACCTTTAGCCAGCACAATATTGTGTTGCACTGTCAGAGGTGTCATCCTGCAGAAGCAGCATAAAAACAAAGCCCTGGTTAATAATGATCTTAAAATTTTATTACAACCCTTTTTGTAGGGATAGTGTCCTCTCAAAGTCCATTCAAGCAAAGTTTTTTCCTATGTAATTCAGCTACCTTTTCCCTTCATCAACCAGCTTTGTTTGGTAAGAAACAGCATCTTCTCAGTGTCTTTCTCTATGGGCTGTGTAGCAGCGCTGGACTGTATGCTGCCCCTCAGCTATCCCACAGACTGAGGGGCTTCAAGGCTTATTTCAGTAAAGTTACTCCCACATATGGTTTATAAAGCACTTTGAGATCCTAAGGGATGAAAGGTGCTATATAAATGCAAATTGTTGCTGCTGTTATGCATGAACTTGAGCCAGGTTTTAAACTAGACTGACTATAAAAAATGTCATTCCTCCTGACCTTTCCTGATGAGAACCACTGCGATTAGAAAACCTCTAAACTCTTCGGATATAAAGACAAGTTTCAGTTCAAATTCTGTGGAAGGTAATAGCTATATTCAAAGTGAGCAGATGAGTTACGGGAATAAAAAAAAAGTACTCCCTGATTTAAGGCAACACTGATAAGACACCAGCCTCCAGGCCAAGGAATTTGGGGTTTTATTTTGACCCTGTACTAGAGTCTGGGACAACTGGGAGGAAATCTGTTCACTGTTCTGTGCTTCTGCTCCTAACTTTCCTCCTCCCTCACCCATCATCTGTTTTGTCTACCCATATGGTATGTGTCTGTCTACATTGCAAATTGTCTCTAGCTCACTGTTGATACAGTGCTTACCCAAACCTCATCCCCGCAGTTTCCTAGTGAACTAAACTGGCTAAGTAGCTGCAACCACGTCAGGTGCCCAGGCAAATCTATGTAAATTCAATGGTGCTAATAGGACAAGAAAAGTGGAAAGTGGGGCCATGGCCCTTCAGTCTACCAGCTTCTTCCTCCCAAGTAAACATTCAGGTGCTTTACAGTGCTATTTTGAGAAACGTGAGCTAGTTCAGAGTCAGTTAGCTGGGGCAGAGCATTGCATTAATATAGCTGTATTGCCTCAGGTGTAAGCTACATTGTGCAGAATCAGCCTGGGAATCATGGCATGACTGCACTGGGCTTTGAAGTGTTATTATCAGTGTGCACTGGGAAAAAAAAAGGATACAGAACAAAGAAACTGAGGTCTTCCTCAGTTCAGTATCTGCTCAATATCTGCTTTCACTTATGATCTTGAAAGGGTCATCTCTTCAGTCAGTTCTAAAAGTTTACAGTTAACATGTCCTCTTCACTGGATGCTTATTGCTTTCCTACTCTATTATCCATTTCCTACTTTATTATATGGAGTAGCCTGGGGATCTGACTGCCATTGGAGGAAGTTGAATATGGTCATCAAGAGACACCAGAGTAACTCTTGGCTGGTCTCTCACCACGATCAATCTTCTAACAGAAATCACAGCTTTAGGCAGGTGTGATGGATGTAAAACCCAGGGAAAACAGCTGGTAATAAAAGAACGTAGATATCTTTTATGCAGTTTTACTATCAAAAGTACTTTTTCCCTGTATTAGTGCACAAGGTACTACCGGGTTTTTTTAGTAGACATTTTATTTTTAAATAAGATAATGACTGAGCAGTTAACACTAGGAGTTAAGAAGATGGACTTCTGCCCATTTTTAAAAATATGGGAAAGTGCAAACCTTCTAAACAGAAACCCCATAAGGGCCAGCTTCAGCCTGGCCTAATTTCATGGGGAGTTACACACACCATTGTAGAAGTCAATAAGACTACAACAAAGCAGATACTGGGTCAGTTTTGTCCAGAGTAAGAACAGAGCTCCTATTCAACCTAACAGCCTATTTCCACTGCATTGATTCAACCTTTTCTGGACAAATCTTGCACTAGAAATTATGAAGTGTGAAATTAATCTTGGAAAGATTGTAGGAACCCCATACTGGGCATAAATCCCTCTAATTCACAGAGCTGCTTTTTGGTATTGGTACAAAGTGTCTATCAGTGTCCCAGGCTTGCACAAAAACTGCAACTCAGACCCTGAGAAGATCAAGCATATTGTGAACTTGTGATGCACCCATTTAAAATTAGGCTGAGATATTTTTTTTTTCTTTCCAAAAAATACAGCCTCTTACCTCTCTGGGCAGTCCATCAGTGCTGCCTCACACACAGTGGTGGTTACACTCTGACTAACCATAAGAACTATCTGCAGGCCTACTTCTAGCATGAAACACTGTCTGGTAAAATGATTTTCAAAGGCATCAAGAAAAATACTGAGAACATGCACATCATTTTAATCAGAAACCACATCTTTTTGGAAAGTCAAGCAGAAAAGATACTTGTTCTGGACTCCAACCCTACAGATAGCCACCTAGTCAGTTTTCCAGTGAGTTCATGTTTTTCCTAAAGAAAAAAAGAGAAAGAAGCAGTTGGGCCCCAGGTGCTATCTGGAAAACCAGATCCACCTGACTTAAAAAGAAAGTAACTACAGAAGGTAGTTGTGGTAGAGGCCAGACTAGGATTAAAAGATTAAAATTAGCTTTAATACTCAATTAGATAATAGTTAGAACATTCTCATTTACAGAAGTGACCAACAACATAATTTCACACTGTTTTTACAAGACTTTACCTAATTTCAAAGCAAGTCCAGTGACATTTGAGATTAACACTATTTCCAAATTAACAAGCATGTAAAAAAAAAAAATCAACTCTACTCCAAAGTAAAACATTACAAGATATCTCAAATATAAATTTGCAATTTGTTTAGCCTCTGAATAACTCACAAGAGAACAAGAAATTTTCCTACCCATCCCAGGTTTGTGCATATTACCCACAGATACAGGCAAAGGACTAGAATAAACAGTTTGAACACTCTGCAAAGAAAAAAAATAGCATCATCACCAAATCAGTTGCTTGACATTGTCCACCATAAAAACAAACAAAACAAAAAAAAACAAAGAAACAAACAAAAATCAGGATTCTACCCAAAGACACATCCTACACTTACTGGAAAGCATCTAAGCTATTCTGCTAACAGCACCTGAGAAAATATACACAATTTACCCTCATGATTTTTTTTTTCCAAAACATTGTCCACTGGATTGTGTGCAGTTGACTTTCACTATATACCAAGGTGATGCACTTCAACAGAATCAGTCACTTCATTATGAAACTAACTCTGCTGAGTTTCTTGAAATGTGTTACTCCATCAAGAGGTATATACCAGCATATCTCACCAGAAACCAGCAAGTTGTTTTACTGTTTTTTTAAGGAGTTGAACACACAGTTCTGTAGAGAACATATAGTTCATGAAGCTGCAAAGTGCATACGGCTGAGCCAGAAACAATTTTTTCTACTCCTTTTCAAAAATAAGCATTTTGCTCGTAAATAATATTACTTTTTCCTGTTCTTACTTTCTCAGTGCTATTTTATATGATTACAAATTAAAGAAAATCTCATGTCATTAAAAGAAAAAAGGTAAATCAGAAAAGTCAGAGGGAAAATGAGCAAAACAGATACTTGTAAGGAGCCTTGCATTTCAGATGGTCAGTCCATCTGTAGGCCCTTAGTTTTCAAAGTGAAGTCTTGCCTTCCCACATAAAGTGTGTATTAATCACAGCTTATTGCTGGCCTGATTCTGAAGACATAAGCAGAATTTATATTGCCTTAAGTAGGAGATACAGAATTATTATCAGAAGTAAACCACTGAATGCCTCCTGTTTCTCCTTCTGTTTCCATAAGAATGTTATTTTTCTTTAGATTGATATTATGAAAAAAAATTACTTGTCTTGTCTAGGTCAAAATAGCTTCTTTTATTATTCTACCAAATAAGTGTTCTTCATTTTCTTTGCTGGCATAATATGGGACACACTCTTGTTCAATGTATTAATAAAAAGCCAATGCTTACATGTTCTGACAGTAGCACACACCAAAGCTAAAGCTTAGCAAAAACTTGCCTGATGAACAAGTTATTAATTTAAGGCACAGTTTCAACTTAAGAGTCTCCAATTCTGAATTCTAACTTAAATAAAGAAGGATAATTTATTTTTTATTTGTTGTTTCAAGCTTTATTAGGTTAAATATTTTGTTTTATTGATTTGGTGGTTCAGGATCGTGTGTATCTCCATTGTATTGTTAAGAAGAATCCAAAAAGCCAAACAAATAATTTATCTACAGTTCCAAGAGCCAACCACATGCATGTGGCCAGTTACTGAAACTGAGCTCTGCATTAGCACTGGTTAAGTCAAAGAATAACTCGCGTGTCTGTGCCCTCAAGCTCCTGCCTTCTTTATTCATTCTTCTGTATCTTCCTCTTCTTTCACACATAATTGCATAATTATTTTCACATCTAAAAAAGAAGGTCCTCCCTTTTTTATATACATGAATGCCTTCAGCTAACACCTGTCCTTTTAGCAAAGACAGATCCAGAAATAATAATGTATGATAATGGTTAGTGTAGCATGTATATGACCCAAACAAAATCAAGGCCACACTGTGCTAGATCTTCTGCAAACAGTTGAAGATGACCACAGGCTTGAGCTATATTAAGGGATGACCAAGCAGCACAGCTGTAGACTCTGAACAGAGAGAAATAAAAATGAATTGCTGAAAGGTCAGGACTAAGTCAGGTGCAGAATCAAGGATAAAACCAGGTCTACAGAACACTATTCATAAAAATACTTAAGGATGACCTATTTTCCATGGTGAAGAGGCTCATGACAAATAGGATTTGTACTTCTGCTGTGCATAGGATTCAGCTTGTGTTGTTAGCCATGTAATGATATGCTGCTTCACATCTCAGAAGGTGGGGCAGGTTGGAAATATGTCATTCCTTTCTTTAGGAGGAGCATTCTGACATCCTACAAAAATACTCTTCAATCCATGTTATAAAGGTCACGGAAACGTGCTGTAAAAACATGCAATAATTCAACATCTGAAATGACTGAGGAATTTACTGGTACTTGTCTTCAACCGAGTATCTGTTTTGCTCATGGTTAGTGAACAGTCATTGCAAGTTGATTAATCTGATTGCATGAGCACTATTTAATTTCTTGAACTGTTCTAGCTGACAAACAGCTGCTTGTAACGTAAGATTTAGAGACAAGCTTATTCTATGTCAGAATGTAAATTACTTACATTTTCCTCCCCTTTCCCTAAATAACCTTTTCACTACCACCCCCTTCACCATCCCACAATCTCTTCTAACAAAATGCTTTCATGCAGAATGAAGATCTTGCAGCCCAGAACACTGGGTCTTTTTGCTCCAGTGCTGAGCAGATTTGTCATCTCTCTGTAAAGTTGTTAGCAACAGCATCCATTCATGTGTTAAGAGAAAAATATTTTTTTTCCTCCCTAAGTATCATATTTTACAAGTTACTCCATACATCAAGTTGTGCAAATGTTATGTTATTGCCCTTAAAAGATTTATGTGTTTGTTGCAAGAAGTGCAAGAATTGTGTATTTCTCAATTTATTTTACTTGCTGCATAATCCTAGCTGAAAGATGCTGGCTATTACCATGGTCTGTAATGCTATATATGACTGATACACCCCAGCCTGGTAAAGATTGATTGCAGATATTCAACTGTATGACTGGAGGACTTGCCTTACATGTTTTATTTAGGCTATGTAACACATGGAGCCACAGCTGGATTTGTTGAAGCACCACAATACATTATGTTGTTTGACCTATAAAAAAATCCCTGCACAGAGGAAGTGAGGAAGAGCAAAAAAAGACAAGTGAGTGCTTACTGAAAATTATAATATCTGTGAGGTAAGAGGCACAAGAAATAAAGGAGCTGCAAAGAAAAGAGTCAAGCTTCAGTCTAGTATATGAAATGGATGAGGATGCTGATGTCAGTCAGCTGCCAGTCCAAATGAAGAAGGTAGTGCTGCTTATATTTCCAAATCCTTCTCTTGCCAAGATTTGTTTTATTTTGAGATAGAAATAAAGAAATCCTTTCACAACGCATAGTTTGGATTTCACAGGTGCAACAGTTCTGCCTTCTAACTTAGACCACCATTTGTCACATCTCCTCCTAATTTGTACCTGTCCATTTTGTCTTTAAGCATGATGAGCCAGCCTATGTTGTGCTAGTAATAAGCTTTGAGATGGAAGTGTAGTTAATATTAATGTCTTATTTTTAGTGATTTTGAGAAACATGGCTTCCCATTCTTCACATTACAGCCCTACTGTCACAGATCACCTGCTCTCCCACTAAATTTTTTTATTCAATTCTATGTAGCCATATGACTGCTATCTAGAAAGCATTCCAGAAGTGAATTTTAAAGAGATTCATTTTGTTCTGTCATTTGGGTGCATTTCCCATGACTTGATACAAAAAAAAACAAAACCCAAAAAAAAACCCAAACAAGCACACAAAAAAAACCCCCCAAAGACTGTGGAATTACAAATTGCAATTCAATTAATTTAACTGCATTTGTGTACACAAGCATCAGGAAGAAGCAGGTGGCTTTGTTTTAAGTCATTTTGTTTTGCACTCAGCTAGCAAGCAAGATATTTTTCAAAAATTCAGGGTTTAGTCTTCATTTTATGTACTATAAAAATTATTCACAAATTAAAGCAGTAAAATGTGCTTCCATGCAAAGAGGAGTGCAAATGCATGTGGTCTAATACACACTAACCATTTCTGCAGCTGCTTTGGAACTCAACGAGTGTGTCCACGAATCCGTCAAAACCAGGGTTTACAGAAGTTGTGTGTCTGGGCTTGATCTCCCAGCGCAAAGTAGGACAGAACTGCAAGAAACACTGAAGAACTCATCTGCACTGCAGAGCAGAAGCAGCCATGGAGAGCTCTTTTGCAGAATCTCTCTATGGACACATGCCTGCACCATAGTCTTGCTTCCCCAAAGTCAACAGCAAAACTCCATAGACAGTTGTTGTTTAGTCAATACATATTTTCTAGATAATAAAAGCTTGTTTGTGAATCACTTTAAAACCTTTCTTCTATTTGTATTTTGTAACTATGATTTTAACTTATTTCTGTGTCATTTATTCATGACATATTCATTCATCTGTCATTATTATTGTGTCATTATATTCCCCGAAGTCTAGGACTCAAAGCTCCTACAGGGATAAAAGTGCACCTGACAGGACTGGGATCCGAAACTGGAAACTACTACAGTGCTGTTTCAGACCCAGTGCTGTCACTTGCTGAGCATCTTTATCTCCTTACACAGCTGGAACTGGTCCAATGGTTTATACAGGGAATCCCAGTATAAGGCATAGAAGCTCTTTTATGCTTTATATACAAGCATTGGAAGCATTCCTGTTGATGGGAAGAGTGAGAATGAGAGGGGAAAACAGGAAATTAAGGCAGCTGCACAGTCCCATTGCTTTCTTGTGGCTTTCCACACGAGAGCTGTAGATGATCTGTAGTGCTACATTAGGAATGCAGGAATTGTTATCTTTGGAGAAAAGGATGGGATTTCAGGTCTAGACAGAACAAGAAATGGAAATGATGGTCCCGTTACTAATTGCCTCCCTAGGAAGATAGCACCTGATCACCACCAAAAGAGCTTTGAAGTATTAATTCATTAAAATCTTTGTAACTATTTAGAAGTAAATATTCCCAGGTCAGCTTTAGGAAAAAAAAGAAAAAAAAATAAAAACAAGCAAAACCCAGGCCACCTGGTTTGTTTTTAAGCCACAGTTTCTTTCACTACATTTAAACAGAAAAGTACTGTTTTTGACAAGTGTCTTACTTGACATTTTGTATCACTCATGTCAGTCACACTGTATTTCCTAATGCAAAGTGACATGGGCAGCACTGAGCCAGAGTCACTTGTCATGCTGTTGTGTCTGCAAGAAGAATTTCTATGAACCAGAATTTGCTTAAATTCAGAGATGGACATACAGGTGCCTTACAATGAACTTTTCCTTTTCTTTCTGCAAAGCAGATGCTACAGTGCAGCACATACCTCAGTTCACCTGAGGTTTTAGTCCTTGCCATAGGAAATTCATTATTTCTATGAATAGTAAAGGGGATACCAACTCTCCCCTCCATTTAATAGTTTGTTTTTAGTGAGGATCATAATAATAAATTATCTTCTCTATTAAGATTAAATTAAAATACACCAGATGTTAAAAAAAATGTTAAAAAGCCAACAACTGAAATGAGACTGGAACAGTACCATTATAAATTTACCTTCCCATACCTAAGAGGTTGTTACAGAGAAGATGGAGGTACTCTTGCCAGAAGGAGGCACACTGACAGAGCAAGAAGCAACATGCACAACTTGGGAAATTTCATAAAAGTTCTTTACTGTGAGAATAGTTAAACATTGGAAGAGGTTGTGCAGAGAAGTGGTGGGATCTTTCTTGCTGGAAATACTTAAGACTTGGCAGGGTGCTGGTTAACCTAGTCCAATGTCCGCCTTTCAGTGGGAGCTTGTACCAGATGAACTCCAGAGGGCTCTTCCAACCATTCTAAATACTTAGTTGTAAAATAAATAAATAAATAAATAAATTGAAAATCACTGTATACTACTATTTTCACCTGTTTCTTCTTTTTCAAGTATAGCATAGCAATAAGAAGCATGTTGTTGCAGACACCTTTAAAAATACAGCTAAAGCTTGAAAGTCACACCTTTGTTGTGAGCTAAGGCAAATCTGTCACTCGCTAATGGTCTGTACAGCATCTTGCATAATGTGCAAGCTATGGGCACAGTAACTGTTGGCTATTTCCTTGGCCATAGCTCTTTCTTTGGACAATTGAACTTCTAAATTAACAGGTTGAATAACCATGCTGTTGAATTAATTAACATGTTTAATTTATTAAACGTATTGTTACAAATGTTTATAAATAGAGCAATTCAAGTGTTCAAGGAGGATTTAAAGGAAAGGAAATTGCAATTAGTTCCTGAAATTACAGGAGAAAAAGCTGAGCTATTTGAGTATCAGGGTGACATTATCCTTTCTGTAAGATGAACAGCCACATACTGTTCATAATTTAAAGAACAGCTGAGATTTAAGAATGTCACAGTAAATGTCTTCAATAGCCTTGCATGGAAGATCTTATTAACACTTTTGGCATTGAGATACATGGATAGAACTGCAAACAGGTATATTTAGAGGCACATAAATCTAGGATAAGAAAGAACATTCAAGGTCAAGCTAGACATCAAAATTAGAATAAGGTTAAACAGAGATTTTATAGAATGAGGGCAAAGAGGGTTTACACAGTTCTTCTTGTTCAGAGATCAGTTATGCTGACACAGAAACCCTAAGATAGTCCTGAGTCTGCAAACCAGCCTCTAATTTCTATTTTGATATGGACAGATCCCAAACTGTGCAAGATTAGATCCAGTCCAGACATTTTTCATAATTTATAGACATTTCCAAACTGATTGTCTTGAAGTGATAGATCAGGAAACCCATGATAGTTGCAAACCAGACTCCTGTGGCTGCATCACAAATTTCTCATCACAAAAATAGCATGGCTTGCTTTAAACATGCACAATACAAACACTCAAGTCCTTCCACAGAGTTTACCATATGTGGTTGGTAAGTGTAATGATCTTTAAATTTTACTCAGATATGGTAGACCAGAATAGTGACTAGGCTCTCCAAAATTTGCTAGAATTAGGGTCATATGTCACTCAAAAAAAGCGATTGCATCATTCAGTCGTAGGCACCACATTTAATCAAAGTGTATCATATTCTTTCTACAGCCAATGGGAATAGACAAGCTCCTATGAAGGGAGAAATCCACAACTTCCAAGACAAACTCAGAACTTGAATTACCCTTTGGTACAGTCCTGTGGTCACCCTTTTTCCCAGATGCAGAGGGTGCAGAGGAAGAGCAGCGAGGTTCCTGTCCTGGCTGTCCGAATCCAGCAGCAGCACTGGCTTTCTGCCCCAGCCCCCCATCCTGCCTATCTAGTCTAGTGGGTCAAGACACACTTCAATTTATCGTAGGGTCATTTAGGACTCTGCTGCATACCCAGAACTTCTTATCACTGACAGGAAGATGTACAGAACTTTTTACAGCCCCAAAAGATATAAGAATGTCATTAAAATTAACATAGCATTAGACACTTTACTAGAATAGCAGAGGGAAAGAATGAGCTCTTACTGTTTAATCAGCTCACTTAACAGTTTGGATTTGTTTTATTATTCTAATTTTACTACTCTAATTTTATGAACATTTACCCTTGTTCACATTCCTCCTCAAGTCCCAATTCATAACTGTTTGCTTAATACTTGAGGGATTAAACCAGTGAGACTTAAACAATTTACTGCAGCTCTTTAAAAGGTTACTTTTCAGTTTTACTAGTTCATTACATGCTTGATACATCAGGAAGCACTTGCTTCTAAAGCTTGCCCCAGGTCCTGACACATTACTGCAGCAGGCGAGTGAATTTATCCAAAACAGGTCTTTCTGAACTCAAACCACAGGCTGCAGCGTTTGCAGGATAAAGGCTGAAGGTCCAGTACGATTTCAGTGTGCTGACAGGTTGTCAAAGATCCTCTGTCATAGAGGACAAGAGTGGAACAGTTGGTCTGAAAGATGCAAGAACAAAATTGTAAATTGAGGCTATGCAAACCAAAGAGAAATGTTTGAGTTCAGGCATCCTTTTTTAAAGTTCCCCTGACCAAAAAAAAAGGGTGACTGAGCACAGCGTACAAGGCTGTGACACAGAGTGCATGCCATTCAGACCCGACTGTCTGAGTTCAAGTCTGCAAATCCATTAGTATCCATTAAATGGAAGTGTAAACTATACCGGCCAGATATACTGTCTTTGTGCATACTGTGTATTGATATAGGTAGCAATGCAAGATAAAAGTTAGTTGAGTTCCGCTTTGTTGTTTGTATGCATGATCACATGCGATTCACTACTGAAGCTCAGCTAACTGAGGGTAATGGAAGTCGATCAGGTGAACTCCTAGCCTGCATCCTCCTAACCTGTCAGTCCTATGGACAGACAGAAATGCAAACCTGTCAAAATGACAAACTGAGATTTTAAAAAGTCAGTGATGACAGCAGAATATTTTGAACAAAACCTGTCTTGCATTTGTTCTGTTTTCCAATTTTCCTGCATTTAGAATTGATGTTTTGCTTCACATATGGGAAATGTAATAAAAGCAGTTGACAACATGATGTTAAGCTTCATGAACTGTTTGAGAAAAAAAAAAAAAATCAGAATCTGTCCAGCCCATTAGTGAAATGAAAATTGTACAGGCAGAATTCCAGCACTTTTGAATAATTGAATCTAGATTTGTTCATTACAGCAACCTACAGGGAACTGTAATGCAGATCCATGACACCAGCAGCTTTAATAGGGACAAAATGCGAACTTGACAGATATTCTCAGAATTTTTCAACACTAAATTGCACTTTGCTTACAGACATTAGGTATACACTCTTTATATCTCCTTACACAGAAAGTCATTAGCTTTATCTCATGTTGCATGTAACATCAGAAAGTCACACACACACACACATATATATTTGTACGAGTGGTTTTGCACACAAGGGTGACGGCTGGGGTGGAAGGCTTCTCTGTGCCATCTCCAGGTACAGGGTCCTGAAGAGGCAATGACTGTGGCAACAAAATGACTCCGTCACCTGTACCTACAAGTATTGGTCACACTTTGCTAACCTAGGACAGATGCCTCCTCTGCCTGAGCCAACCTTCACTTCCTGCTCAATCCTATGGCTTGTATCCTATACAAACAATATTTATATCAGAAAAAAGGAATCTCCCTTGTATGCTTGCAACAGACTTTTAAAATCTTGGTGTCAGGTTCCAATTCTCACCTTACTTAAGCTGTTTCTAAAAATTTGATGCTAAATTGGATGGAAAAAAAGTTTCCAGGTAGAAATATTAGGATCTCTTGTTGTACCACACCTTAGCCAAATGACTGCATATTTTAATCCCTCTCTATCTTGACTCCTTCTATACTTTCCTTCCAGAATGAAATCAGACCTCTTTGAAAGGGATAGTAATATATCCTTTGACGTGGGAAGAGGGTGGTGGGGGAAGAGCACAACTGATATCACATCTCCTGTATCATCTCTTTGTTTTCTAGTTCATCATTAGGATGGAAGGAGAGATTTGAGAAATGGCTGTGGGTATGCCTTCTGTGGACAGCTAAAGTCGACCTGTGAAAATGACAGAACATCATCCTACATTTATAAGCAAGTGTCACGACATTTGTGGGTAAATTTGGTCTTTTGGTAAATTTGGCAGACCCAAACCCCAACCAGAAAGCTGCCTGAGTTTCTGCAGTTTGAAACTATTACATAATAGAAATGACAGAACAATCAAAATGCAGACAGTTTTTACTGGTTATGGCATTCCATTATTTATAGCTTCATGTCCCTTTTGGGAAATGCCATCCCAAAATTAAACTTAATTTTAGTCTCCAAAATTAGGCGAGTCCTATGACTCAGTGGAGGACAGAATGTTACACATGCACACTTCTAAATGGGGCGGGCAGTTTAGTCTATTAGAATTCATTAGAGATCGAGTCATGATTGTGAAACTGAATTTACTTAGGACAATAACCTTCAAGTGAAATTAAGTATGACAGTGAGCCAGTTCTCATTTGAAGAAGAAATCAGGCAGGCTCCAAGCTTTCATAACTGTGGTAATTCCTTAAAGTTCCTGCCTTGCAGGTTATAGGCTGCCTCCTCTACTTTCATATTTAAAAACTTTACCACATATGATACCTGCAAAATAAGTCACATGAAATTGGTATTTGGCAGCGTGGAGTGTTTAGTCTGTATAACATCAGTATCAAGACACTAAGAATTCATTCCCAATTTAGTTAAGGAGTAAAATTAGAAAGGGACCGCATACAAAAATAACATGAATAAGTGGAAACAGCTGAAGTAATTCCCTCTGCACACAGCAAATAAAGTCTAATAATAATTTATTAAAACAGAATGTTTAGTGTCGGTTCAAGATCTAAGGCTAAAGTTAAATGTTGGGAGTACTACTTCAAGAATGAGAAGCCTTGAGTACATTGCTCTTGATCACAGATTATTGACTGTTGCTGAAATAAAAAATAGCTCTTAACGAATCAAATCGTTGTCTGTCAACAGCTTGTCAGTTTGGCAGAAGATAGCTGCACCCGACTATGCAAGGGCACGGTTTGACTACTTACTCACTTCTCACAGGCTGAGCACAATAGTTGGACTGTTTCTCAGTTCTGACTTTGGAAAGTCTTGGGGAGAAAGGATAATTTTAATGGTAGAGGATTTCCATCAGTTTGGGTTCTGTTATGGGGTCATAGAAGTTGTGATGGGAAAGACAGTTTAGCTCAGTTTCAAACTCTGATAGTGATTGCAGAATGGCAAGCAATTGCTTTTCATTCTTTCCTGGTTGAGTGGCTGAGCAGCGTGCAGTATTCATGTACACTCAGGTGGTTCCAAATTTAATTTTGTCCCTAATGTACATAATTAACAATTAATATGAATGCTTCACAATTCATTTAAGCATACAGCAGTCCTCTGTTTTTCACAGTGGCAGTTGTGTTCCAACTCAATTGGGACCCTCCTTAAATCTATCCTCTAATAGCTTTCTTAATTTTATTTTTGTATTCCACAATCCTTGATAACAGCAAACTAATTTCTATAACTCCATTTGATGAAAATGTGCTGATGGAACTCATATTTCACTTCATTGACTGTAATGAGCTATTTCATCAAGCTGTCCATGTGACACTATTGTAGAGAAAATGATAAATTTACTAATTTATTCACTAGAAATTCCATTGGAAATTTAAAAAGGAAAAGAGCCATGAAGTGAGTTACATTAGACTTCCACCAAATGATATGTCAAGGTCTACATGAAACAAAAGCACTGACTATCGCTACACTTAATGGAGTGTAAACATTAAGTATGTGCTGATTAATTACTAGGTTGGCTGAAACTCAGCAGAACAAAAATGTGCACCATGATGCAGGTTTTCTCTTGTAAATATTTTCAAGCTTTGCCTACTCATCACATGTGGCACTGATACCATTAGAAATCAGAGTTTCATTCATATGCTTCCTCCCTGTCTGTGAGACCTCATACCCATGTTAGGCACATGGATTTGGATAAATTCAGCAGCTGACAACCAAGCTCTTTGATTGTACCAAGTCTTCCTAATCAAGCTTTGCAGTACAGTAAGTGGCAAGGAAATGCTTCCTCCAAAGATCATTTTTCCAAAGATTATTTGTATTTATCTCTTTTAAAGAGGAGGTATCTGCAACTACACTGCTGTGTAGGATGAAGCTATATTTTGGGAGAACAGTAGGGAGTATGTAATTAGACTATTTATCGTGTTAATATTAGGCCTGAAAATAGAGACAGTATCACATGGCCTGCCTGGCTTATTTTAATTAGATGTCCTCCACTTGCTGTTACAGTTATGATCCATGTATTGGATTGCTCTGCCATAGACCATCCTGAAACTCAGGCATCAGCCTGGAGAACACACCAAGGGGAAAACCACAAAACCTACTCGGGACAATTCTGACATTCTTCCTTGCTTTCCATTTTGCAGNNNTTCTTTGTCTGTACCCAAACCTATGGCACACTCCAGTTGCAACAACTTCCTGCTCTTGTTTAGTGTGGAAAGGGATTTTGTAGGAAGTTAAAAAATAATTTAAAAAACCACATTATTTTAATTCTCTTCAAAGAAGTCTAAAAACAGTAATAGAGTTGGAAATAAAATAGTATTTCCTATCATAGAAGATTAACTTATTGGACCTTTCTGGTCCACATAGTTTAGGGGAAGCCATTTTACATTGAGAAGTGTGTCAGAGTTATTTTGTTTGGTTGGTTTGGTTTTTTAAATCTGCTTAACTAAGGCTGTCACACACGGTGGCTGGACGACTCAATAGGGATGATGCTCTGCTAGGTCTAGACAGAGGTCGTCATGCCAGTGAGTGGCTTGTGGCAGTATTAAACTAGATTTTGACTGCTGCTCTGTTCACACTTCTCTCTCCCCTCCTGTCACAGATTTATGCACTCCTTTTATAGTTCTTTCCAAGTTGACTCATCCATTTATTTCAAAACTTTCTTGGTTAGAGGGAGGACTGTGTGGGTACCCCAGTGAGGTTATAGCAACAGGTCCAAGCGCGGAAGAAGTCAGTGAAGAAACTTTCTGAGAGGAAGTATTTATCAGCTTGGACATATTTCTACCCTCATGCATCTAAACAGCATCTAGTCAGCAAGATCTCACACTCCATCAGTGCAAAGGAGGGAGCAAGCTCACCACTGATGGTACCTGACCAAGAAGATGGTGGCTCACACTGCCAAACTGCCTGCTGGATTGCATTCTCTCTGCTTGGACCAGGCCTCTGGGGAAATGCCATTTAACCTCCCACTCTGGCTCCAGCTTTAATTAGTCCTCAGATTGCCATAATATTTAGACATATGAATGACCAGGACCTTGTTGTGCTAAGGTCCTTAGAAATATAACCTCCATAGATACTCTAGAAGTACAAACTTTGCTTTAAAAATAGGTAAACGTTGAGGAATGGAAGCTGCTCTCTTTTTTTGAGAGCAAGTATGCCACTACTCTCTTAATTAAGATATATAATTATATAAGTCCTGAGCACACCAAGTTCTATGAGTCTTCCTAAGAGATTTCTCTGTAATAGGCCAATTAGTAGTCCCCAGATCCCTATCCTGGAATTTGAAAACAGTGACATCCAAGAAAGATCGATTTTGATGCTATTAGTAAAACAGACCAGACACTCATCTTCATGCACGATCATCAGTAACCACTATGCTAATGGTACTTGTGCAATATCTGTCTGAGGAGAAAAGTTCATTTTCAGTGGACTTTTTATAAAGCATAGTTAGATGAATTAAACAGCCCCTGGTAAATCTTCAGTCTCTAGAATGCCACTGTATGGTTAACTTGCACATCTTTGTTCCAGTCCCATTTTAGTCTTTTTTCTATTATATAGATAGATGTATCAATCATCTATAAACATGAATTGGAGAAAAAAAACCCAAAACAGTTTCCTCTGTCATGTGAAGGAATACCTTCATCTCAGACCGGGTTGTCTGATAGCAGTTTGCCAGCAGAGCATGGAGGTGACTAGGAGAAGCAAGTGACCTCTGAAAGTTGCTTTTGTTGTCCACACTGTGGCAGGGAAGAAGACAGAAAATAATGGGGACATTAAAGATACTACGGTCCTCTTCATCAAAGGTCTAAATCTGGAGGCTGCTACAATAAAATGCTACTGTAGGGGTTTTTTAGTGGAACCACAGTCCCAATAGCAGTAGACAGAGTGGGAACATAGCAGAAAGATCTTAGGCCTCCCAGCTCAATACATTCAATGTTAAATAATTGATCAAGTCTATTACAATTCATATACATGCAAGTCTTCAGGGAAAGCAAGAGCAAAGGTCATCTAACAGAAAAGATTTGTAAAATAGTTTTCAGATTCTGACTGTAAAAGCAGAGTAACTCGGCACCGGAGACAGCAGACTAGCCAAGTCTTTCCTCTTTCCCAATCTCCTTACACATGTTCCAACTCATATGCAACCTTACAGCAAGATGGGTATCACTCATCTGTACCAATATGAAATTACACTCTCAGACTATGCTCTGCCCACAGTCCCTCAAGCATCAACCATGGGCATTATCACAATGCCTCTAATTTATGTCCAATTTCTTATAGAAGTAGAGTGATCCCAGACTGACTTTGTGGAGGAATGGACTACCAATACAAATAAAAATTTATCAAAGAAAAGCTCACATTAAAAAATAAACTACCTAGCTAGACAATCAGCCATCTAAAACATACATATATATATATATATCTATTAACCACAACACAAGACACTTGAAATTGTAAGACTATATAAAGTAGAGACATACAAAAGTGCAGAATGATTAACAAATCTTATGACGAAAACTACATTCAGATTTTGAAATACAAAGCTGTTACCAGTGGAACTGAAACAGCCTTTCTTTGACTGAACTGCCAGAATACTATGCTGAATATATTCAGAGTACACTTAGGAAAGAAGTTACCAGCCAGAACTGGACAGTGTTTAAGAATCACCAGAGGCCAGTTCGACCCCAGGGAAACTGCCAATTGTATACCGAAATACCTTGTTTCACATCAATTAGAACACAATTTACACAGCACAGAGGTTATTTCAAGTTACGAGTCATCATAAACCACATTCTTTCTATGAAGTGCTAAGTTCTACTAATACTAATATTTGTCTATTTCTTGAAACATGTCATTCAGCTGGAATTTCAAACTTAAGCTCCAGTATCTAACATGATGCCAAAAACCTCCTGGCCAGCAACCTTGAGAATAAAACATGTTTATACACCGATTCAATTGCACTCTTGCTTCGAGTTGGCACAAACCATTCATTGGGTAGTTCAGACAAAGTTTGCAAGCCTAACTAAACAGGCTGTTTCATCAGTTCAGAGAAATTCTTGTTGACATGGCAGTCCATGTGGCAATATAACGTATTTCAGTCCTGTTTGCATAGACACGGTCAAAACACTCATTATAGTGCTTGGTAGCCAACTACAACTTGCATGTTTGATATCTGTGTAGAAAATATGAACAAATCAAGTTTTAAGAATCTTCCTAAAAATGCCAGGCTTTCTTTTGGAACAGAGAGGGAACTACTTAAGCACTGTTTTGGACATATAATCTGAGTCATACTGACCACTTTAACAACTTCTAGGGCTCAGAAAGAATAAAAATTAACAGCATTTAATAAAAGCACAATTTCTTTGACAATTTCTGTTTTGCCAATGTAACCTTAAGAACACATGAGTTTCTATCTGGATTCAGGCAACACTTTACTGGTACAGAAAGCAATTTCTTGTACTCTATCATTATTTGGTGATGGACACTTAACAACCTGGCTAAGCTAAATTGCATTAATGAGGGGGAATTAATGACTGTATTAACGAGAAATGTTTTGAGGAATAGAGTAGATGTTCAAATTTCTTAGATACATTGTATTCATTTAAAGGCAATCGATTTAGAAGTTGCAGGTCTTCTTGATAGATAGGTAAAAAGGTTTTATATAAAAAGATTTTTTTCATTATTCAAATTCAGAGTTCATTTAACTTTGATTCATTAATTAATTTGAACAGGCTTCACTCTTCTCAGAGAAGTCAAAACCACATCATTTCATATACCTTGATATATTTATTGTGGATTAGCATAGAAAAAGACAGGATATAGAACAATCCATAACCCAAAAAAGAACAATATACTTTATCTATATTGCTCATTTTTCAGTCTCCTCTAATTTTTCTATCCCCTAACAATGATATAGCAAAGGGCTGAATCCAGAAGGCTTCAGAAGAGAAAGCTTTCACTTCATTCAGGAGCAAGGTAAACTCTCATAACTGGCCCTAACTATTCCAGTATTAATTATGTTTCAGTAGACAGTGAACAGTTTTCAATGAATCTGTTCATTAATTGAAATTCAGGGAGATTTTTTTGCAGTTCAAACCAGCAAGAGTTCTTGCTTTATTTCCTGTACAAACAAGCAGAAGGTATGAAACCAAATTAAGTGCTCTTAAAGAAGAAAGGAAAGAACTAAGCAAGGCTTTGAATACTTATCAGCCAGAGAAAGGAAGAAGCCATAGAGAATAGCAAGCAACAAAAATTGTCTAAGTTACAACTGCTTGTCTTACCTACACCAAGAGAAATACTACAAACAAAGAGGTTTTCTGGACTGGATCCTTAAAGTTCAGATGCTTAGATTCACAGGTAGCATTACACAGTTTACTTTTTTTTCAGCCTAAGGAGTTCCACTTCAAGGCACCTGCAGAGTTTTATCCACTGTTCTAAAACCTGTTTATAGCAATAGTTAAAAGTCTTCTTAAAGTCCAAGCCTACTTTTCCTTGTGGTCAGATTTTACTCACGTGTCTTTGTACCAAGGTGAGCACTTACCATTCTTCTTCCTCTTTTTTTCTCTGTGATGTATCTGGAATTAGAAGTTTTATTTCCACTTCTTGTTTGTTCTACTAAACTAAAACACAAGGTTCTCTAAGATACAGAAGTCATTATCTTGGCAACAGCTGACCACAAACAATATAACTGCATCAAGGTGGTATTACAGCTGAGACAATTAGCTCTGCTGAGAGACACCACTTATTAGCCCAGGAATTCGGTTAACACAGCCATGCTGCCTGAGACAGGCACTGAACATTGGCAAAGTAGGCAATCACCGAGAGCTGCAAAACAGGCATGATCCTCTACCTGCTTTGTTTATGCTAGACATCTGGAAAGCCAAGTTGACTACTTTTTCTGAGGAAAAGGTTGGGATATGTAAACTGTTGGTTGGGCCAATAACTTAGATTAGCATGGCTATTCCTCTGCCTTTCCCTCCCCTAGTTGGCATTTCTGTAGCAAAAGCAACTTAGCCTTATGCTCTCAGCCTTCAAGTGACAAAATAAATTCAGTCTATGATGATGAGAAGCCTTGAGCTGGCACTGACACTGCCTTTGGGATCAGGGCCACTCTGCCCACTGCTGTGATAGGCCATTTTGTTTTGGCTGCTTTGTGGGATCTGCCAACATGTCCCTAGATTCCTTTTGTATGACATACTTTCCACAGAACATGCCAAAAATCTGATTTGGCTAACTGAATCAGCAGGAAAACCATCACACGTCTGTGAAACTGCTTAACAGAGCAGAAGCAGAAATTAAAACCAGATAAGCCAAGACACTCTTTAAAATTTGAGGTACTGATGCATCGGACTGTGTACTGGTAGAGTTGCATGACTGAAATCTCTCCAGAAATGAAACTCCTAAGGTCTTACTTGCTTTACTTTTACTGGTCATAATTTTCTATTTGCAGCTTACTACATGTTGAGACAAAAGGCAAAAGAGGACATGAGCGGTAGTTAGTTTTTCATCGCCATTGTTTTTTTTGGTAGGGATTGTCAGAGGGGTTTTTGTACCTTTGTTATAACTGTTGTTTTGAGAAGATAATCAAATAATAATCCCCATAACCATGGCATAAATCTTTTTTGTTAGGCTATGTTTTACCATTAGCATTTGGCCTTCCTATGCAATTACAGTTCATCAAGCATAAAAAGTATTTGTCAGTCTATTAACTTTCCCCTGGAATCCTCCATTATCGCTCACTTGAGTGTGCAGCCCAGGCTTCTTCAGGATCCAGCTGGTAGTGACCGCTGTCATTAAAGAGGAATTCCAACTGCTGTTCAGCCCTCCCCTTCATCAGTGGCTCCTGACTTGCTCAGACAAAATCTATCAAGCCAAAAATGTCTGTGATTGTTCTCAGACCAGTGCTGAATTATTTTGGAAAGCATGAGTAAAATCAATTCAGTCACTTGAATTAAGCCAGCATGAAAAATAACTGCACTTTCACCATATGTCCTGATTGAAATTTTCAAGCATGGAAATCTTAAAAATGGCTAATTTTCCACACGTCAGTCCAGGTTGTTTTATAAATCCTCACAGAGGAAGGAAAAATTATTCATGGCTAATGAAAAATGGTTCAGTAATTGTAAACTTATGAGCATTTAAAGTCACACATTTGTTTAAATTTTCCCTGAAATAAGGGATGAGTTAATACTGCTCAAGTTTAGAGCTAATCAATTACCAGTAATGCTCCTTGGTGAAGTCTGTTTTAGCATATGATTAAAATGTGGCTGCATCACATTTTTTAAATATTTTTTGCTTTCAAAATAATACAATAAATAACATTGACACAACATTAATGAATCAAGATCTATAATTCTTAAGATATCCCCAAAAAGACATTCCTCCTCCAGTATCAACCCTACCTTATTCAACATACAGTACTTACACTCACTTTTCTGCACTGTGTGAATCTTGATGTACTATTTTTTCTGTTATTTAAACTGTTATCTTGCATACAACATACGGAAAGTATACAGTGGCCAAAACAACAAAATTATGTCACTGATCACATATCAGGGATAGGTATAGCCCCAGTCTTTAATGGGGACGGAGAATGAAAACTGTGCAGTCAACAGACTGTATTACCTACAAGTCAGGGTACACCATGCCTGTGAGTCACTGATTAAGGAGAAAAGGGGAGGAAGCTTTGAGCCTTTGGACCCGGCCCCAGTAAATTGGCATTTGCTTATACAATGGAGGAGCCAAAAATTCTTTAGGACTCCATAGAATCAAATGGAAGGAGACAAATCCTGCTTTAAGAGCTTTCATCTTTGAAGATAATTGAGGGCAAGGGAAAGTGAGATATCATGAAAGCGGATCATTAAATGAGTGACAATGCCTGTCCTCTTAGATGTATTTTATTTGAAGGCTGGAGAGGTAAAGTCAGGAGTTATGGCAGGTATAGGCTTAAAACAAAGAAATATAAAAATGAAAGTAGGGTAAAAATATTTAGATGAAACAAATGAAAAGAGCTATGGTGCAGAGCATATGAAAAGATTTAAAGACCTATAATCCTTTACAGAAATACAACTACCTAAAATGCAAATCAGTGGAGAGCAATGAGCTAAAGAACATTTTTATCTCCCAATTTCCTTTCTGATCTCTCTGCTGAAAGCTTGGTCCATCCAGAATTAAAAGGAGCAAGATTGCATAAAAATGAAATAAAGATCTCAGAATTTGGCCTCTAGGATTTTCACGTGACCTATTTTTCACATCATCACTAGCAAGCTATAGCTTTATGCTAGAAAGGTAAAGCATCTGTGTAGCAGTAGTCAATAGGGTTCTCATTAAGAGTAACTAATGTTCTTACAATTGTTTGAAACACTTTATTTGCCATAGCAGCAAGGTGAAAGACTTGCAGAAGTAAATTAATTGTAGTAGTGTTTGTCCTAGTTGAAAACACCTGCAGCTACTCCTGAGACCTGCTGGTCCATGTCACTAACCTAATCTGGTAAGCAGTTATATGAGAGTAATAATCTTGCCTGAGAAATAATCTTGTTGCTTTTAAAGATGAAGACATAAAAAAAAAAAAAAAAATAAGAACAGAAAAACCAACACCCCCCCCAAAAAAAAAACCAAAACCCACCACCCTACAATAATATTTTAGCATAATAACTTTTTAATAAGTATTAAGTCACTGTAGAATCAGCATCATGGGATCAGTACCTCCAATGGAGCATTACTGCTTACATTTATTCATTCATATTTCCTTTGTTTATTGGAGCTGCATGTGTTCAACTGCACTAAATAGCCAAGTGTTTCACAGTCCCGTGTTTACATTACATGCAACGCTCAGTGACCTTTCCACGCAAGTCTGTTTACAGGTCTACTAAACCTGATTCCAGCATAGGCTGTCCAAATGCTGTTGCAACAATTCATGTAATAGTTGATCTCGGTCATGATTTGAGTCTGTATGCTACAGAGCTAATATGTTGTTGTTAGTCAATCATGAAATGTTTCTCAATGAGAAAATGCTTGCTGCCTAAGGCTATGTTTCAGACAATTTAAAGTCAGATTCAGTATTAGGTTTTTATGATATTATGATTTTACTCTTTTCCTGAATGCTCTTAACACAAATACAAATAAAAATAAATAACAAATTCATGTTTTTAACCATTTTGATATTTTTGCATAATTTTGAAGTTATCATGTCAAGTAACTACTTCCTGTGAAAATCTGTACCAAAAAATTTTTCATCTTGTTAATACTGTGAACAGATGCTAATAATGGTGAATCCTTCTATGCCTAGCAGAGCAGACAGAAGATCCATCTGCTCCGTGAGAAACTAGGAGTAGGACATCTGACAAATGTCTTCCCCGTGTGACTTGGTTTAGCAGGGATTCTCTGATTTGCACAGGATTTTGCACCAACGCACAGCAGCTGCCTCTTTTCAATTCAAATGTTTTTGTTATGGGCCTATTCTTCTCTCAGTAATTGCTTAGTGCCTAGTACGCTCAAATAGAGTGGAAGAGAGCGGAACCCAATTTTCCTTTACCCTGGGGGATTAAAACTTACTTTTCCATGAAACTTAATCATGTGGCTATAAGTTAAGGTGAATGGAGAGGCTCTGCACTGCTCTTGGTGTGGTTGTGCCATTGCCAGGAGAGCAACAATTCCTTGAGAGTCAATGTTTCAGCAAGACTCTGTTGCTAAGGGTTACAGCTTCTCAGTTAGTTTGCCCAGTCAATTAGCCAGATTGTCAGTTCCCATACTGAGAATAAAGTCACTTTTTCAAAATCACCTTTACTTCCCCACTGACTTTTACTGGCTGGCAACCAGCAGGCTTCCAGAATGGGCAAAAGCTGGCTGCACTCTGCTGCAACGCCACAGCATGCAGATCCCAACACTGGAGTAAGGACATACTCATTGTGTCACCATGCGGCACCCATGCATGATAATCTGGTGTATCAAACATCCTGGAATGGGACAGGACTGGTTTAGTCAAAATGCAATTCATTAATCTAAATCAGGATTTTAATTTGTGGAGCTATAAATACTGTGTGAATATCTAGATCCTCACTCAACACAAGGATAGATTATTCTAAATACTCTCACTGGGGTGTCTTTTCACAAGTGTAAAGATTCAAATAGAAGACAGACATAGGGCTCTGAAGACCCTCAATTAAACATATGTTTCCATCTGTTTTCCTTTCAATTAATTCAACCCTTTACTCCAATAACTACAACTCTGTGCCACATCTATGAAGCAGTGATGCCATCTTAGAAATACATATGTATGTCCTAATAATGGAGCATATACCATGCACCCACATATCTTATATTTATTAAATAACTTGTGCTTAACATTAAACCTCCTTGTGCTGCTGATGCAGTCGCCTAGCTGCAAATGCAATGTCAGGAATTTTTATTTTGTGCAAGACTATGCTTCCATAAGCAATTATAATCTAATTAAAGTCATTAATGTTTATGCCTCAGGGAAACATTCAGTTATTTGTAAGCATCTGAGTTTTTCCTGTATTACGATTCTTGTAATTTATGCTTTATTGAGCACTTCTAAATATCCACAAGTTATTTCACTGCCACCTCAAAGCAGTGCCACCCTGTAGCCTACAGCATTGTTTTCAGTGCTTCTATTTGGAGTTGAGTTTAAAAATGAGTAATATATTGAATAAAGTTTCAGAACTAGAGCTACAGCTTTTGAAGCCAGGTTTTATAAAGTTTTTCCTTATACCCAAGGATGTTCAAACTTCTCATACTATAAATCATGCCTTAATCAGAGTTCAGGGCTCTCTATGCCTTTCCAATGCTAGCAGGTATCTAGGAGTGTCTGAAAGGATACACTGGTGATTTCAAAACCTAGAGCAATTATAGGTGATGTTATAATGTTTTATAAAAATTATTTTGGAGCTAGGAAGAGCACACAGCAAAGTACCAGTGAAGTAAAGATTTAAGATAGTGTTGGAATATTTCCTGTTATTTACCAATTATATAGCAAACCTTTTTATCACTAAATGAATAATGCTTCTTAAAGCACTAAGGTTTTCTTTTCAAAGTTCTGCTAGGACTTGATCCATAGATATTAGAGCCAGTATAAAGGATCCCACTGATCTAGGTAAGCTCTTCAACAAACTTCTGTCTATCTTAGAACAAATACCCTCAGGCCATGAGGCAAAAGAAGGAAGGGTGCCATCATTACCAGAGCGTCTCTAATAGCTTCTGAAGTTCCCTGGTTAGGACCTTTCCTACTTGGAGCTGAGAGTGTTTGGGCACAAGGTGAAACAACAGGGGAAAGAGCACATGATTTTGTTTCAAGCAATCTAACTCAATTACTGCAGGGGGAGGGGGAAGTGATCTGCGCGTATCATTGCTGTCAGCCTGAGGAAGGGTCATTGCTGATGGCCTGTGACAAGTGAAACATTTTCCTGGCTGTGTCTATACTACTCTATCACCAAAAATGTTCCCCATCACTACAGAGAACAAGATATTTCAATTGCAGCAATGAAAGAAGTATTTTCTTATCCAATGTAATTCCAGATTTCAAACATTTTTCACCCCATGTTGGTGTAAACCCAAAATTTCTTAAAGGTTTTCACAATGAGAAAGCTTGCTTTCCCTGGCACTCCCAAATCAGGTTCAATGTGTTGTAAAACCTGGTCTAAAGAAGGGATGGAAGGCTAAGCCTTTTTCTAACACATCACCAGCACTAGGCTGTCTTAGCGTATTGGATTTCATTCTTTATGGCTGGAGCTGTTACATACATACACTATTGATAAACACTCAAACATTTTACTGCAGCCAGGACTTGATCCCAGTAGAGTTTATGAACTTGATTGTTGTGGTTTGGGACTACATCTACTTGTCCATCTTCATCTTTCCTCAGCATAAGGCCAAGATAGCTGTCCCAAACTAAGCCAAATGCACTTCAATTTGACTACTGGTCATTTTATGATAAAAGTAATTTCAGTAAAATATTCCCAACCAGTGGCAGTAATGCTTCCTTTGGAACAGGTTCTAAATAGTAATCAGCATGGCCAGCCTGACCTCTGAAATCTGCTCAGAACAGATTTCATTAACATGACTAGAAAGCTAGAATACTGCCTGACACGGTCTGTATTCTCCACAGACCACTTTTTTTTTAGCTGTAATGTTCTTTAGTAGGCGTCTAATGCCTATCTATTACAGTCCTATGATCAGGGCAGCACTTATTTGTGTCATTAACATAAAATGAGTGGGACTTACTTAAGTGCATATTGTTTCATGCAAGTTGTCCTAAGTATAGATTAAAATAATCATTGTCCCTTCAGAATTATTCTTAATATGTGTAGAATTAAGAAGTTCAAGCAGACATTATGTGGCATCTTAGTCCCAACAGTGTAAATATAACTTTATTTGCAATGTTTTTAAAGCTGACTTCAGAATACATACAGAAATGGCCTTCTTTTGACATGCTCTTCCATTAACTATCCTAGAAAAAAGCAAAAGCTGAAATACTTTTTTCTACATTTTCAAACAAGGAACACATCAAATAATTCTGAACAGCTGAGTTTCTTGTATAAGCAGAAGTGATCATCAATATTTAAGCATGCAAACCCCATATATTTTAGGTTCCTTCAGCATACTTTTTTTTAGTGTGCATGTCAGGACTCTGTAAGTTTAAACATTATGCTGAAAGGGTTTCATTATCTGCTACTTCCATCACATAACTCCATCATACACTTTACTGTTTAAGCTATTAACTGAAAATTTGGAATACAACTAGAGATGAAAATGGATTTATTTGATTAATGTGTGTATACAAGTGTGGGTTCTCTTGTGCACTATCCAAGTGTTGAGTTTAATTGAGCTACAGCTGGTGCTGACTGTTTTCAGAGAGTAGGGATTTACTGACTGATTGACTGTCTCTCCCTTTTAACCTGGATGAAGATGCTTTCAGTAAGAAGTGAATTTTCCTGATGATACAAAGCCACAGGGAGAATAGTAAAAAAGAGAAGAGCAACAAATTAAATAGAAATAAGAGTACATAAAATCAAATAGCTTATACAGAAAGAGGGAAACAAGCCATATCAGCTAGAAAATGCATTAAATCAGGATTTTATTTGTAAGTCTCCCATTCAACTTGAAAAAAAAAAAAAGGAAAAAAATGAACAAATAGAATTACTATTCCAATGACAATGCAAATTTCCTTTGGAGAGAAAGAATAAATTAAATTAATGAACTTAAAATTCTTCAGCTGAGAACTTCTCTCCCTTGTTACCAGAGTTAAATACAGCTGTTCAAATGCTACTGCAGAGGGAAAGCTAAAGAAAACCAGGAAATCATAAAAAGAAATAAAAAATTTGTAGCCGCTGTTTGTGCAGGTCAAACATTCTGTGTGATCTGTGGTAAGTACTGCTTATCATAAGAAAAAGGGATGAAACCAGATGCAAATTGCCAGGTACCAACAAAAGTATAAAAAAGCAATAAAGCCATCCAGGTAAAAACAAAACAAAAAACAAACAAAAAAAAGCCCTCCACAGCCTTTACTGTCCAGAAAAAGAATCCAAAATTTTACCCCTTTCATCATTTTGGCTGAACAACAGTGATTCTGGAAGACCATCCAGAAATAGGCCACAAAAAGGGCTCTTTCCAGCTATTGTGTGTATGCAGAACCAATGCTCTATTTTCATCCTGCTCCTGCTCCATCTTCCAGTATTAACAGAGCCCATCCTGCCCTTCTGTAGGTGGGAAAGTCAATTCTGTATTTCAGGTATTTTCTTCTGTTTGACCTTTGTTCTTTTTGAACAGTAATTTTATTCCTGTCTTTCCATAAACTGTGATCTGTTCTTTACATGCAGGTTTAACATACTCTTCTTTTTTTTTTTCTTGCAGGGGAATAAAACTGCAGTTTCTAATTCTACATTCAGGATGTAAGTCTTGTTGCTGCCCACAATCATAAACTAAGATGTTCTAGAAATATGGTTTGTTTTCACAATGTATGTTTTCATTCATTTGAAAAGAACAGGTTCTATGCAGAAATAATTAAGAAAATATAATTATTTTAAAAATCTTAGTAGTTCTGAATAATGTCCCTAATATGATTCTGTACGTAAAATCTAGGAAGCTCTAACACCAGAATTTCCTGTTCTTTCTTATTTTTTCATAATAGCATACAAATGGTTACAAGAAAACTCTGTGCCCGTATTGCCAGTGTCTCAAGGGCTTGAAAATATCAACTGTCATCTGATTCAGTGGGTACCTGAATGAGATGTGCTTCTAAATTGACATGAGAGAGCTGCGAGTGAAGATATACAATGTCTTGGACTGTGATGCTATTCTGTTGCTGGGCATTTTGTCTTCTAACTTGATTTTTAAAGCACAGACCCCTCTACCTGGCTAATCCTAAACTCCAGTCCCTCAGGGCTGTGCCTTCTCTCCTGTTCTATAATGCTGGTTGCCAGATCTATCTGTCAACAGCCGGCTGAGTGGGACAACCAGCTTCTTCTGGCACACAGGGTCACCAACCAGGAAAGAGCCATGTGCTCAATATATTATGAAATAAAATATGGGGCTTATGGAGCTTAAATATCAGAGTCTATTCCCAGTAAATGAGACATAACAAGTCTAAAGAACATATTGAAAGTGTAATACTTTATTTGTATCTTAGTCAGAACAACTCCTCGAAAGTATTTATCCTTATCCATCTGTCTTGAAGCAATTCAATGCAAACACTAAATAATGAGAAGGAAAAAAAAATGCCAGAGAATACTCACAGTCCTGGTAATAACTTCTGATCACCAAGTGTTATGATGACAGAGAGCCTCCTATATTCCCCAAGTCTTTTGTTACAGTGTGCACAGTAAATAGAATGCAGTATAAGAATCAGTAGGTACTTCTACTGCCAATACTTCTTTAAATAGCGTCCCATGCATATGGATAGAAAAGAAACAAATTGTGAGTAAAAGTTGCTGAGGGTTCTCTACACTCAGTGGAGCATAGAGAAGGTGTTTACAGTTTGGTATCCTCTCCTTTTTTTCCTTTAAGAATTCTCTATTGTCTGCACCAGAAATAAATTAGGTGCCCTTCTGGCTTTTATGAACAACATTTAAAAAAGAGATACAAAAATGGCATAAATTTAAAATATTAGCAGTAAAATAAAAAATACAGCATGTAAACTATTAATAAGCTTGGCATTAACAACTTTAATGTTTTTAAATTGTATCAAGAGTGGCAGCTATCACTTCCTCCTCAAAGGTTTTCATGTACATTACCAAATATACCTACACTGTATTCCCATTTTATTCCAGCAAAAGGAGATAGCCTTTCCTTCAGCCAGCAAGCCCTCTACTTCTCCTGTGCTAAAGTAATTAAAAGCAAAGCTGTAAAAGTTCTATTTCCTCCAAGGACTTATTGAAATCCCATAATTTTTTTACTATCTTTCTCCAGTGTACTATTTATAAATCCTGCCTTTGAGACCTTTTATGCAAGCTATTTGTAAAGCAAATTTAGTTTGCAGAGTAATCTGGCTCCACCAAGTGACAACTGCTGTGATTGCTAGTCAACACCTGGACCTAAGATTACACAAATGGGTACTAAATATTAAACTAATTTGGAAACATTGGGATTTCATTGAAGAGCATTGAACTCCGGTAATTCGTACATTTTAAATAGATTATTTTTTGTAGTATATATGCTAAGGGAAAACACTAAAGCATTGGAAAGAACTTATTTGCCCCACTTCTCCTGGATAATGCTGAAATTTTGTTTTACAAAAGTACCCATGCTATTAGTTAAAGCACTAATAATACCTATGAGAATAATTGCAGAAGGGTAGAAGGGACGCAAATGCTGTGCAGGTAGATAACTAGAGAAAGTCTGCTGAAATATGAGGAACGTGTGAATGAACTTACTATGCAGTCTTTAATATAGAATCTGAAAGAACACACTTCAGAAAGCTCAAAACAAAGTGGATAAAAATTAAGGGTGTAAGGATGGTTATTCTAATACATTTTCTGCATACATTTTTTTAATTACAGCATGTTCTGAAAGTTTTTTAAAGCACTCCAGAGGAGGCTGAAGGCCAGGGACAAACCACACAAAGCCAGACAGCGAAACTGAGATTGCTTTGGATACTGCCTAAATCAGCTTTGTGAACCCACCCAAAGATCCTAGGGTTAGCTTTTGCAAGATCACAGGGGCAACAAAAAGTAGATCTGCTCAAACTTGAAACTACCATGAGGCAGATGATAGGTTTTAAATATCATTGTTAGTCAGCTGTAAATTTTACCATAAACAGTAGGATTTCCTTTATCATTATTATTACTTTCAGCTTTCTTATGTTTCATGAGGAAGACTAAGAAAAGGCTGAGCAAGCTGTCTTTTGTTAGCTCAGAGTTTTACTTCAATTAATTATTAGCAGAGACAGCAGTAAAATGGGTCAGCAGCTACTGGAAAGTGTCACAAACCCATGAATGCAGATATGCACATGTGCAACACCTATGGGGCACACAGACCATTAGAAATTAAATTAATGTCTCTGGCATTATAGTTCTCCCTGCCATTTTCCCTAGATATAGGGAAGTATATGAGCTATGGGATAACACAGACAGTATTTGTTTTACTTGTGTATTCTAAGTTACATGTTCTGTTCCTTTGAAAAGTCCAGATGAGGAGGAAGCTCCCTCACCATAATGGAAGATAATTCAGCATGCTCAAGGGAAAGAAAATCAGATGGACTAAAAGAAGGAATAGACAGGAAATTCAGAAAAAAGAACAGCATGGCTCCAGAAAAACTGCAAAGAACTTCCCAAAGAGGACTACAGAGAAATTGTGGGTACTCAGCAGCCAAAATCCAGGATCTGTCTGCAAAGTGAATGTGGACAAGAAGAGAACAGTGCATAAAACTTGTATCTGTTCTGTCACCCCAAGTTGCCTTCAGTTCTCTTTATATAAAAAAAAAGTAGAAATGCAACTTTTTATTTAAATTGTGTGGCTTTTTTCTAATTTAGATTTTTTTTTTGTCTTTTGGGGAAGCTCATTATAAGATGAAAGTCTGAGGCATTTCCACATCAAAGCTGTACTCCACTCTGCATCTTGTCACAGGAGGGAACAGACAACCTTGCAGACCAATAGAAGCTGCCAGTGTCCTAGATCCTGATGTTATTCTGAGGAAGGGCAAGGGGCTGGGAATAAAATAAGTGAAGATCAGCTTTGGATCCAAACTGAGTCCTTTGGAAGAACATATTGGGGTGCTTCTTGAAGCCAGAATTTTGCTTAGATTCTTTCTCATCTTGTGTTAATCTGCCACTGTGCATAAAAATAAAAAAAAAAAAAAAAAAAGGATTACTTTTACTCTCCTTGCTGAAGATCAGGGGAAAAAAATACCTCATTTTTTCCCCAGATTTCAATCTGGATTCTGTCCTTAGCATTCTGCAACCTTATTCCTTTGAAGTTATAGACTCTGTATGATTTATGGACTTAAGTATCATTTAGTGAGAAAAGCAATCCTTGGAATCTTGAACAATAGTGTCACTGTCTCTAACAAACACTAGCAACACCAAATTCCACTGGCCCATAAGAAGACACCCACTCTAGGATTAAAATCATATTTACCTCAAATTGTAAACTGACTGTTCAGTAAATAGCAGCTTAATTGGGAAGCAGAAGGGAATAGATAGGCAGAATACAATGCAAATAATAAGAAGAGTAGATCCTAGTAAAATCTGTGCTGAAAGCTATATTGAAGGAAAGAAATACTCAGTTGAAATGTTTGGGGAGTAAGCTGATAATTTGGCATTAAAGTTGCACTTTGGTGCAAGATTTCAGGACCCAAAAAAAAGCCAAAGTGAGTTTTCATGAGGCAGCAATGAAGCCACAATAAACCAGTACCAAGGCAGACACATCAAAACATCGTCTTTAGCAAAAGGATTATGGCAAATGCAGACTTCCTCATTACTTCCTCACTAGTAAGTACTTTCTGGTTGACTACAGAAGACCACAGACTAAGTCCTGAGCCTCTTTACCATCAAAACATGGATAGTTTGATAACTTACATAAATATAACAGAATTAAAATGGGTTGGCAGCTGGGTAAAATGGGGTAATTCAACCTACAGGCAATCAGATAAAATATGATGTGCACATTGAGCTTCTGTATTATGTGTAGCAGTACCTTTCTTCTATTTCTAGGACTTCTGTGTTTCTACATACATAACAGGAACCTAGGTAGCCTCTCCCGTGACAGTTTACATCTATTATTTCCAAAACCAAAAAAAGTAGGAGCAATATGTAGGAATGTGACTGAATGTTGAGTGGGCTCAGTGTCTGCATTTTCATTTTCTCTACATCACAGGCACACAAAACCGTCATTTGAGAAAGTCTGTTTAGATTTGTGCTTATTTCTCAGCAAACAATTATTTTGTTCTAATTTCTTTCGTGAAATTTCTACAAAACTGCTTTGTACTACAGCATTTTGAAATTTTTCTATTATATCTTCTCCCAACTTGTTTATACCAGAAATTGCTGGCTTAACTACAGTGAAAAACTTTCTGGAAACATATTGATTACATCAAAACTTGTGACATAGTAGCTTAATCACTTTTCTCAGTAATATTCAAGCATTTCAATATGACTTTATCATGATAAATGCTACGCTCTATTTCTATTGATTTAAATATTGTTAAGATTGAAGGAAATTTGTTCACAATATCTCATTTTTCAAATGTTGCTAGATTTTAAAATACTTGAATCCCACAAAATAAATTAAAAAACCATGGAACATCCATTAAAACATACTCGCTTTTTCAACACACTGTGCTTCCTCTTTCTTAATATGATCTCTACTTCTTATCGTATATATTGTATCTGCAGATAAATATAAAATACCAATATTGATATCTTTTTATTCTGATTTCTCCAATAAAATTGAGAGAAAGCATTCTGAAAGGATAGAAAACAAGATAAAACTGTAGGAATGAAAAGCTGTAACACTGGACATGATAATACAGTTGCAAAGATAATAGAATGAGAAAAGTTAGCAAGATACAGAGAAGTAGAAGTAAAGTGCAAAGATAACAGAGTCCAGAGAATTCTGCCACTGTTCACTTTTCTGTCAGTCAAAAATCCTGTCATGTTTGAAGTTCACATCAGCTGCAATTCAGTTGCCTTTCCATATCTCTTTAACACTGCCAAGCCACTTACAGCTTTCTCTAGTGACAGATTTGCTTCAACTGTTCAAACATCACAACGTTAGCAGCAGGCTAAGCTATAGAAACAAAACAACCCCAACCTTTACAAGCCATTTTAATGTCAAAAGTTGTAATGTCATTTTGGCCATAAAGTTATTACTTTATTTGATCCTCATGAGTTCTAGTCTTTCAAGTCCCTCGTTTCTTACAAAGAAACAGCAGCCTTAGCATGAGCTGAGATACGTTATCAACAGAGGCACAGAATGATGGTTGGGGTGTATTGCTTTGTTACAGTACTGACCACTCACTTCTTGTCTCTGTTTTCTCTCTGGTATCACAGCGTTTCTCACAAAGTAATAAAATGACCCTGCTCATTTTAATACAGGCAGTGTACCTAGAGCAGAACCAAATGGACTGCTACTGGGTAACGATGTTTCCTTCTTTGTATATCCTTGGTTATAAATTACATGCTATCTTCTCTCTATTATCTGTGGTCAACTGAAGTCATTAAAATTGCTTGTGCAGGACCTGTTGTGAGAGAACAAAGTGTCAATCTATATCTATGTCTTCTACCTATGAACAATGATTAGCGCTTTGAAAGTCATTCACCCATAACCCAAATCTCTGAGAACTGACTGCAGCAATACAATCCCAGCAGGAAGGAAAAGTGCTTTTCCACACTTCATAAAAACCCTCCTTAACTGAATATCCTGGTCTAGAAGCAGAGATGGTGTCTAGACATTTTTACCCTACCTGATGCCAATGTGCTCTAGCCAATGCGCATACAGAATACTGCTATTAATTTTGTCTCTCTTCTGTCCTTCATTGTGTTTTACCAGTGCCTTAAGGAGCCAGTCAGGGTTTGAGTCAACTGACAGATGGTGTGATGAAATTAAGATACATACTCAATGAAAACATTGAGAAAATGTTCAACATTTATATACACTTTATTGACTCATGATTCCTCCTTTGCTCATTATATCTGTGTAGTTTCAAGATTTCAAACTGGTTCTTCTATTGTTGTAATAGTGCCATGGGATTAAGAGACCTTTCTGGGATTTGGAATTTTCCCTGGCACTGAAAGGAAAGATTTTGTAGCACCTCGAATTAGTATATATCCCTGTACTTATAATAAATTCTGTCTGTGGTAAAAGGGACAGCTGTATCTGACCCATATAATAATCACTGCATATAATTTCCTCTCTGGAATCTCTCTCAGGAATGGATCAAGATACTTACTAATCTTTCACCTCCTTACTTGTACTAAACTGATTAATAATTGAAAACATTTTAGAATATATATGTACATCAAAAAGACACTGAAACAATTAATGTAGCTGTACTGATTTGGAACTTGTTAATTTTAGCTTAATGAAACGTGTCATCTCACGCTTCAATTAACGCATGCTTGGCTTTCCTCTAACACATGTGGTTTTAATTGGAAGTAGAACAAAGTATTTTTGAGAAAGAAAAATATAAAAATTGTCATTAAAAAGTGGTTCATGGATAACTTAGAAAGAACAAAGAATACACTACTAATAACATACTCCAAAACAGAAGTGCTCTCAACCTTAGCAGTTTATAGGCCTAATTTGAGAAATCATTCTGAAATGTGAAAGAAATAGCATATATGGACATACATAAAAAATAATGACACCTAGATGACGCTCGTAAGTCTTTTTAACCTTGCTGAAGGACAAATATCAATTGGCTGGTTGCCAAAATCATCTCATCTCATTATTTATGTAGGATTTTCAGCCAAATTTGGTCACGATAGTACACGACCTTTTTGCTCAGACAAGTCTGTGTCAGCTTCTTAAAAAATGTGTGCTCCTTTTCTGTTTTCAGGGAAGCAGTGGGCACATCAGCATCTTACAGTCCCCAAAGCTCTCACCAAATATTCTTAGGCTCCTGATATGATACTTTCAAGCTGAGGATAGCTACACACATCCCACTCAAAACTGATTAGAACTTAACAGTTTGAAGGCAGCTCACAAATGAGCCATCTGATAGTCAAGGCAAAAAGCACTGTGAGGCAGCATGTGTGTGCAAGTCACAAGAAACTAGAAAAAAGCTGTCTTAACAAGCCATAGGAGCATAAATGATCTTCCCTAACTCCAAAGGTAATGGAAAGCATGACAGTCCTGTGTGCCACTAACCAGTCTTCCTCTCCAGATAAAGGAAGGAAATACTGGTAGCGCATAAGAGCCACTTTTAAGGTTGTCCTGTAACAGAGAACACTTTGCAGTATTAATTAATTTGGTTTTACACATAATATTGTATATACATTTTCTTTTGTCCTGACAGTATGCACTGCATTGCACATACTGTAGTTTCTACCCTTGCTTTGATAGAGGTAGTGAAATATGGGTCATATCTACTACCCTAACCTAATTGATCTACTCTGATGGTTAAAACCAGATTGTATAAACATCATCACTGCGGCTGCCTGATGTAGGGCTGGACATCAGGCAGCTGAGAAGATGGGTGGGGTATTTAAGATGGGTATCTGGAGGTTACCCAGCTGCCTGTATCAACAAAAGCTTGCTGTCTGTTACCACATCATGGCTACTCTTTTGTCTCAGCCATCCTCTGCTGGTGATCAACAAAAATGAATGAAAAAGTAGATACAGTGAATCTAATAATTTGCCTTTATAGAGCCATACACATTTATCCTGTTATTGGAATAAATAGGAGTTTTAAAAATATTTTCCAGCAAGGACTGGATTAACAATACCTCTTATAAGCGTTCACTAAACCAGTTAAAATTCCATTTATATGAAGACTTTGATCTTGTTAGCAATAAAAGTAACTAATTAACATTGCACAGGATATTCCATATTTGATTGCTTGCTTAGTTGGGGAAAACAACAACTTTCTAACTTACATAGACCCTAACAGAATGTGTTGGACATCAGTGTGTAACACCACATTCAGGCCTAAACTCTGAAAGAAGTATCTAGAATGCTCCCAGAATCACAGCTCTGATTCCTGTAATTTGCTGTAGTTATATGAAGCAGATCTTTCCTTGTAATATGTCAGTGAATCTGAGATGAGAGCAAACTGCAGAGTACTGCACCAACTTCAGTTACAGAAGCAGCTGTTTTCTCATGAGTACAGCCACTAGAAATAAACCAATAATCTAAAGCACCTCTGGCATCAATCACAGCATCAATCTTCATAGAGGAAAATGTGACATTGCTTACAGCAAAGAGTCAAACTAGAAAAATTCACTAGGAATTCCACACTATAAATAAATGAAACAATACAGAGGGTGTAACCCGCAAGTAACTTAATATAAATACAACTGTCTTGAGATGAGAATAATGCAGAAATGAGCACACCTTGATAACAGTGAAAATGAGATTATCAGGGTATAGAATTTGACATTAAAACCCAAAAGATAATCTGCAGATAGATCCCAAAGTGTTTCTGAAAGAGGTGTAAAAAAAATGATGGGATGATGAGTAATATTAAATACAAAAGAAAAAAAAAAGGTGGACAGGTTTTTTTAATCTTGATATAGGTATACTCAGGGAAAAAAAGTAATTAACACTAGCACTTAGACAGCAATGAGGTAAGCATTCATTTTCAACCAAAGCATGGTTCATTTAATCTCAATCAGTGTGTTTGTGTCAAGCGCATCACAGAATCACTCTGGTTGGAAAAGACCTTCAAGACCATCAAGCCCAACCATCAACCCAGGGCTGCCAAGTCCACCACTAAACCATGTCCCCAAAGGCCACATCCAAACATTCTTTGAACACCTCCAGGGACGGTGACTCCACCACTTCCCTGGGCAGCTTGTTCCAATTCCTGACCACCCTTTCTGTAAAAAAATTTTTCCTACTATCCAGCCTGAACTTCCCCCTATGCAACTTGAGGTCATTCCCTCTTGTCGTATTGCTCATCACTTGGGAATGACTAATGGCTGAAAGATTCTACCAGCATTGCTGGAAAATACCAATTGCTACTTGGCCAAATGTAAAACCCCTGCTAAGTGAGCCAAAGTTTGTAAGGTATTACTTTTGGTTAGAATAGCTGCTGCTTACCTGAAAAAAACAAAAAAACCAACAAACCCAAAATAACAAACCATCCCCCAAACTCCCAGCAGAAGCTGAGTTCAATGAGATAATTTCATCTAATGTTTAGAGAGAGCTGTTTGTAAGGGCCCAGATGAGGCTGTTAGCTGCTGCTATGTGGAGAAGTGTGCCCAATTAGTGCCTGTAAAACAGTGAGAGGCCTGCAGGAGAGGATGCAAGGTTAACTATACAATATTAGGAAGAAGTTCTTTACTGAGAGGGTGGTTGGGCACTGGAACAGGCTGCCCAGGGAGATGGTGGAGTCACCGTCCCTGGGGTTTTTCAAAAACTGGGTTGATGAGGCACTTGAGGCCATGGTCTAATGGCCTAATGGTTAGGAATAGGATGGGATAAAGGTTGGACTTGATGACCCTGGAGGTCCCTTCCAACCATAATGATTCTATGATTCTTTCAGAAAACCAGTATTTCTACTAGGTATGTGATTTTCAATATCCAGTGCTTCTCTTTCTCCCTTTCTCTCTTTCTCTTTTTCTTTTTTCTTTTTCTTTTTTCCTTTTTTCCCCCAGGCCTGTGGGATTTTTTGCTTGGGTCTGGAAGGGTTGTTTGGGGGTTGGAAGAATGAGTTAGGTTGATAGACTCAGCAAGCAGACAGAAAGAAGCAAAAAGCTGCAAAGAGAAATTAAAATTGTGTCGCCCTGGTTTTGTGTGACACTACTAAATGAGTAAGAGGGTCTAATGTGTTTAATTTTAGAGTAACTTTTCTACTAAACCCTAAAGAAATTGTGGTTTTTTCTGACATCATCTCATGTCTCAAAAAGGGATCGTCACAGCGCGCAAGGATCTGTGTTTGCAGGGCAACTTATTTGCTGCCAGGAAATGCAGTCCCAGCTTCATCAACACCTGTTAATGCAGTAAGCCAGTGAGTTAAATGATACTTATTCACACTGCTGTGAAAACTGTAGACGAGGCCAGCTATTCTGAGCTGGAGAAACAAAAACTACACAGTCTTCCAAGGAGTGGGAAAGGATGAATGCACACAAACCAAGGACTACGGTTTCTGTCACCATCTATGAGAATTTTTTAAGTCTGAAACCTTCTTGCCCCAGCACATCCAAGCTGTAAGGGATACAACCGAGTGGGCAGGAGTAGCAGTTGGAAAAAGCAGAGTAGCTACGAAATGCTGATCTCTCAGATACAAAACCACCATTTATTCTGCTGGTACCGCTTAGCTGACTTTTTTTCCTTCTCCCACCATACAGCAGCGTCTCAGCCGAGCCCCGCTCCCCGTGTGCGGACCCACGGCCCCGACCCTCGCCACGCACAGCGCGCCCCGGGGGGGAAGGGCGGCCCCGGGCAGGCGCCGGGAGAGGCCCCGCTTGGTGTGGCTGCGACGGGCGGCTGTGAAAGTGAGGTATCCAGGACTGGCGATTTTTCTCTCCCAGTGCCGCTGTGCAATACCCTGCTGCGGTTCTGCCTCTCCCCGCAGCAGCCGG
>VZRW01009235.1:174369-210352 GCA_013398125.1 Aegotheles bennettii
CCCCCCCCCGCAACCTGTTGTTTTCCCTGTTTTCTTTTTCACTGGAAAAAAATAATAAAATTTTATCAAATAGGTACTGCACTAGGTAAGCTATAACATCTGTTGCCTGAGAATTTTCTTCGTATTCCCAAACATGTGCAATTTCCCACATGCTTTGTGGGGTTTTTCTGAGGCTGTAGCTGATAAGTTTATTATGAACATATGCTAATGGGCACACAAAAGAAATTTTCTGTAATTAAATACATTATAAAGCATTTTAATAAAATAATTTTTGCAACTTCAGTATAATACATGTTTGCAAAACTAAAAGGGTTTTCAAAAGTGCTAAGTATTAAACAGAAGTTTCTTGAAACCTTGAAGTCCCACAACTCAGATATATAAGGGCTTCCCCTGCCCATAAAGTAGGCACACTGTTTGGTTGTAAAAGAGACAGTGTCACTTGTCAATTAGTCCAGCTTCTTTAATTTTTGTGTAGAAGAATTTCTCCAGTATATTGGCACATTTGTAGTATTCACTCTCGGGGGGGTTGTACTCTCTGCAATTTGTAAAGACTCGCTGCAAGTCTGCCATGAATAATTTCTTAGACACGTAGTACCTATTCTTGAGTCGCTCACTCATTGTTTTGAGATCTGTACAGGAGAAAAATAGATTAACAGCGTTTGATTCAAGTACTTTTTGTATGCAATATCCCTTTAGACTGATTTGCCATTTAATGTGAACTGGCAAACCTAAGATTTGGAATTCCTAATTGCCTTCATCTACGGCACAATCTCTTTTTTATTTTCAACAGCAATTGAGCCCTTGGAACTAAGCAATATTTCACTGTACAAATGGCTTTGTGTAGAGTTTATTTTTCCTTCTTTAAAAGACTGAAGCATCGTTCTTTTGTGTTCTCATACTTCTCTGAGTTTTCCATGGGCAGTAGGGGTCCCTAACTCTCCTCTAACTGCCCTGTGAGGCAAAGCTGTTGTTAGCTTTGCTGGAGGAGGCTTTAGGAGTGTATAAGCAAAGAATTCAAACATCACAAAACATGTGTATTAACCTACAATCTCCACTTCTGTGCAAACACAGCAGAGAAGAGACATCAGACTACTACAAGCAGTACTTGCAACTTTGAAAAAAAATTACTTTTTCCACACTACATATATTTTAATTACATCTTCAAAGTTCATAGTTACATATCCCTTTTTAAGAGTCATGTGAGAACAGATCTCTCCTGCTTTGCATCATACAAAACCTTTACTTACAGAACATTCTCTAATAAATGTTTTCCTTTATATCAAAATCAGTCACCTATAAAATATGTAAATCATCTCAGTGTTCTCCACAAAGTCGCTTTCTCAGTAGTTCCTATCAGGTGTTTAAAAATTTTGTCTACATTACAAGTGTTCTAGGAGTGAGTACAGGAATAGAAGTAGTGGGAGGTGTGCTGGATGCCTTGGCTTTTCTCACCTCAAATGCTCTAACAACTACTTTTTAGCAATGCTTGAGCCAGGCTTCAGCAGCACCTTTGTGAAACCTTAACAGAAACATCTAAAATGGAGGAGACTTACTGCCAACAAGTATTGCAAGGAAAGCAGAGACCAAAAAACCTCCAATGAAAAGGAATTAAACCTTAAAACATAAGATTTAAACATATGGTTGTGGGTAATCTTCTTTTGGTTTGCGGTTTTGGGGGCTTTCTGTTTTGTTTTGTGGGAGGAGATTTGACTTAGGTAAAATAGGAAAAAAAACTGCCAAATTGACAAGAGGGGATTATTTAAGAGAAGTTTGATGGATGCTCTCAAATACCTCTTCCAATGATAGATAATTTGCCATTCACTAGTGTTGCACAATATTTTGCAAAATCAAGGGTTCATTCAGCACCCATTAAGTCTGAAATTTAGATGCCTACATCCAAACTAGATATCTGTGGCCTAATTATAGTATCCAACAGAGAAGGCTGTTCAGCTCACCCCAAAGCAAACATTGCCTGGCTGCTCAGTTAAACTGCGCTCTAAGTACAGTGGAAGTTTGGCTCTACATGTCACTCAGCCATACAGCTTTTGTATTGTAGATGAAAAGGAAAAAAAACAAACAAACACTATTGCTTGAAATAAGCAGCAAGAGAACACTTAAAACAGGAAAAAAGTGTTTACACGTGAGAATTGACTTCAGGAGTCAGTCAAAAAAACCTACAGCCATATCTCTCAAATATTGTACAATTTAGTCTGTATGTAAATGTAAAGACAAATTATATATCTTGTATGTGATAGCATAAGAAAAGACAATGCTGTTTCTTATTAATTGAAATTATGTCTGAGTGATTTTGGTACAGTATCAGTATGCTGGCAGTGAGAGCGGAAAGAAAGCAGAAGCTGATCATGAATCAAAACACAATTTAGTTGTGCTGGGTTCCTTAGCAGAAAAAAAAACAAAGCAAAACTAAATCAAAGACCTCAGTTTAATCCTAGAATAAGAGCTGCTGCCCCCACCTCCAATGTAATACATCCAAACAAGGAAAGGACAGACAATATTCCTACTTTGGGTTTGCTAACCCAGGCAGCAAGTTCTTTGTAACCACTGTGCAGATTAAACAGCCATCTAGATCTAGCTTCTGCTCAGAAAAGCAGACGAAGGAAACTGCCATGACAGGGTGTCAACATTCTTTCTCTTCACGGATAGAAAATACATTTGTGTCAGAGGTATAGGAGGCCAGCTGCCTTTATGCCAGCTGTTTTATGAAGTACACCTATATTTGCTATTTGGAAAGAATAAGTTGAGTACAAAAATCATTAAGCCAAACTGGTACACACAGGCCAGGAGCCTATGCAAAGCCACATGAACAACACTTTCATTCTCTGAGAAACTGATTGATAGTAGCCTGCAATGAACTTGCATTTCATTTTCTAATAGCATTAAAAGGTACAGAAATTGTAATCAGAAAGATGAAAGTATTGCATAAACAATGAAGAAGTAGCAGGATACAGTTTTAAACCTGCTGCAATACAAATGAAAACAAGCATCTGTTCAGAACAGCACTGAATCATTTAAATTATATGACCCAGCAGTCGAAAGCAAAAAAAAAAATTATTGGTTGTGTATTTCCCTTTGCAAGTAATCCTGCATAAACAACTAGCTGAAACATTTAAAAATAAAAATAAATAAATAAATAAACCACCTTGGACAACTTTAGTAGATCTAAAATACAAAGATAAAAATTACCTTACAATCAGTTGCACAAAGCATTTGCCTAAACTTCAACTCGAACAAACTGTTAATACTCAATTAGAAAACTCCAGTACTTTTGAAAATGTTTTTCTCTATGTGATTTAGAAAGCCCAAATCTGTTTTCAAAGCAATTCAAATGCTCAGGTGTTCCTGAAAGTTTGCTTTGAGATTTTTTTAACATACCAGTAGTATCTGCAATGACCAGTTACCACACACAAGAACATATTTGTACAAGTCACATAAACCAGCTCAGTTCCAAAAGTTTCTAGCTGACTGCACCGTTTTGCTAGGGCTCTCTAGGGCATACTAAGATTTCACATATATACATTATAGATGCTTCAACAAAGGTCATGAAGCAGTCATAAATTTCAAATGACAGTATTGTACTCCTGGCACTTCAGAGCTGCAAGCTATTCAGCAGCAAGTAACACGCATCCTTTAACATAAACCAATCAGTTTACAATTTATCTGCTACATCTCCAGCTATAAAGAGTTTTAAAATAACTCTATACTTAAAAAATGTTAATGGCATTACCCATGGGAAACCTTATAACTTCATAATATCCAGGAGCTTCTGTTCTCTTCACAGGTTCCATGAAGGGCCAAGCGCTTTGATGGCTCTTTGGTAAAGAAAAAAGTAAGGTATCTAATATGGAAACTCTATATCGGAAATCATTTAAAAATCTTTACTTAAGGTAAATTAAAACTATTGCTCACCTTCACCTGCTGCAGGATGGTTTTTAATGTGCTGTAAAGTTGATCTGGGTCCTTGGACTCCTTACTTGAAAGAAAACATACACAGAAAAAGTTTAGCTTGAATCCCTTATCTTCATTCCTATGATGTGCATCTTATATAAAAGCAGCCCCAAAGTTTCAAGCATTTTAAGGAAGAAGTAAAATTTAAAACAAACACCTACCAAAACCCAACACCCACCCACCCCACCCCCCCACACACAAAAACCCCAACCCAAACCCACTTAAGAACTCATCCCCTGCAGATTATTTCTCTATTCTCCAATGGATGGAAGGAAATAGCAAATGACATTGTTTAAAGAATTTTCTCAGAGGAATCTCAAAACTGCTTCATCGTTTTACTTTGTGCAGCACTTACCCTCTTTCTTTTCCACTAGGTTTCCAGCCAGTCTCTCCTGTACACCAACAACATGAGAGATTACATAGGAACTACAGTAGGTCAAAGCATTAACTGAATTATTGCTACTCCAAAAAGATGACTCATTTCAGTATTGCTGCAGTAAAATAGGTTGGTTTTAATAAAAGCTACTCCTAATAAATAACACAACCATCTATCCTACAGCTCCATTCAATTTCCTACATGCCTCTCTCTCCAGACTGTTGAAAAAATTCTAAAATATTCCTATGTGAAACATGTATTTTTTCAATAATTCAATATATATTTTACCATAACCTCTGTGAAAAACAATGATGTAAAATTTATCCAATTTGACTTTCTAGGGACATAGAATAAATTGCAGAAAAGCAGTTGAAAAAAATTCCCCAAAAGATGATACCTAAATGTTCTGTTTTCTCCTGTAAATCCAGGTTTAGCACAGAACTCATCCTTGTACATGAGTGCAGTGCATAACAGTGGTGCCGGAGGGAAATTACTGACTACACTGTGATACAAATCAAACAGGGATCACATATAAATAAAATTACACACATGTACATAAAAGAGGATCCAGCCTGGCATGCCTTGGGGAAGTCTCAAAGACATCAATTGTAATGGAAACACAACAATCTTCATAGAAATCAAATCAGCAGACCAAAACAATTACATTTTAATAAAACAGAAATACATGACTACATTAGTATTTCTAGTCTTGGACCTTTATTGGGCTGTCCTGCTTCTGTTCTACATGAAAAGATGTTGATACATACTAATTCCAGGAATGCTTTCTATAGGAATCTGCCGTACTCCATCCTTGAAGCAAGAAAGGCCAGGATAAACTTTTCGTATCTGAGCTTGTTTCCTTTCTATGAGCTTTTTAATGATCTGTAATAAAGGAGCAGAGAAGACAAAAAATAATTGATTTGCTCAAAAGTAACCCAGAGGATTAATGCAAAACTGTGATGAACAGAAACAGTCTTGCTTCCTAATCTTAGGGTACTTATGGATCCACTGAAGCTGGTAAACAGGGGTGAACTACTTGGCTGAACATTCTTGCAGATGAGGCTGCCAAGTCTCTCAGCTGCCTATTTAGGCACAAATCTGGAAGAAAAGGAGTCATTGCTTGCTGAGTTGATCACAAGCTGCACAGCTCCTGGGAAGGTGGCAGCAGAGGTAGGGAAGGAAAATCCCTGGAAGCAGGTTTGGGAACAGACTCTAATTCTAACAGGTGGTGCTTCTGAACTGCTTCTGCACAGCTGGTCATAAATTTCAAGGCATACATTAAATGCACATATTTCAATGCATGTATATATTACAAAATTTTAGAAATGCCGGTTCACTTTGAAGTCTCCACAGGAGATGTAGGAATTGCTCAGGTATCAGTCAGAGATGCTCTTACTGAAGATTTTCTTTCTAGCAAGTCAGAATGATGCCTCTCTTTGGAACCAATACTCAACTCTGCTTAAAAATGCCAGAAAAGGCTTTCCCAGTTCTGGGGTACCTTCTGTTCTGCTTTGCAATCTCATTACCCCCGTTCCAAGTAATTTTCTTTGGTGCTCTTCACACACACTTAGATGCTTACCTAAGCTTACCTAAGCTTTGTGGGTCCTAAATATGTCATTTTCAAAAGGGCTTACTTCATAGCTGGGGGTAAACAAATGTGCAGCCATTCAGACCACCATAATCTGAGAAACTATTTTCTTTGGAAATAATGAAAATGGACATATTTTTATTTTTAAGAACCTTCCCTCCCCCATACATAGTATTTTCTCTCAGAGAGGAAAAGAAAAAAATCACTTCCAATAGAGGTTACAAATGTTACAAGAAATACAGTATACAACAGTACTATGGCTAAATTCCAGATACTTTCAAACTAATTATGAAATCCACTTTAAACTCTTTTTATCATTTAGGAACTAGTGGCTTTTCCTGATTAAGAGAAGCTGTTCAGTCAGTAACACTGATTGCTCACAAGTCAGCAGGTCACAAAGCTTTGCATAAAGGCATTTTTCACATTTTTCAGAATGACTGTAAATGAGCTACAGATCAGGCAGTGCCAACTCACAAATGGTGGTCTGTGACATGGTCTTAGCAGCCGTAGGTATATACTCTAAATCTTTGAACAAAAACTTAGATCCCATGAAAAGCCTCACTTCTAAAAAGACAGGACTAGAAAAGTTTCATGTCCAGTACTAGCCAATACCAGAAGAAAAGCAAATCACTACATAATCCATACTGTCAACATTCAAAATTCTACTTATGTCCAGAAATTATCTTCATTGCTTTGAGCAGATAGGTGAACATTCTTCATAAAGCTGCAGACTTGTGAGGGCTACTTTTAATTTCCTTCAAACAGAGAGAATAGAAAGTCTGACAACGGATCACTGCCAATCCTCTTTTTTCAAGTAAAATACAGGACACCCAGTACAAACATTCCAGTCAAAAGTCACCCTCATGAACACTACTGTCATTGGAGGGAAAAAAAAAAAAAAGAAAAAAATGAGAAAGCTGCAGAACAAAACAATCTCACAAGATCTAGCTATGAAATACTCCTCAAAATATCAATGCTTTTCAACACCTCTGTTATTGTAAAGTTAGTGAGGCAGAATTTAATGCTTCAACTGCAAAATTATGGCACCAGGACTTGAATGAAAAAATTATTCTAACTAATAAAAGTATACATTCCAATGTTTTAAGCACCAGAGCAAAGAAGAGAGGTAACCTGGCACTGACTGAACTGTTCCCAAACATTTGAATAGATCATCATGTTCAGTGTTTCATTTCAGCCTTTACCTCTTTTTGCTTTTTAATGATGACAGAAAATTCTGTGTAGGGGATCCTTGGATTTAATTCACATCCCATTAATGTGGCACCTTCATAATCCTTGATGTACCCAACATATTTTGCTTTTGGTACTTTAATATCTTTGGAGAAACCCTGAAGAAGAAAAAAACCCAAGTTGTCAAGATGTTATTTTTCTATTAAAAGTTCCAAAGTTATACTACAGTCTTCACACAGTTCAAGAGTTAATTGAAAAACAAACCCACAAGAGAATTAACCAAGACAATAAAAAGCAGTGCAGAACTCTCACTTTGGCTGCATTTTCTTCTTTTGTTACAGTGGTATCTATGAAACCTCTGTAAAAATCATGAACCCAACCAGATTTCTGCCTCACAATTTATCATCAAAGGCTTCAGGCTTACATGGAGACTGAGCACCTTCAAATTGAGGAAGCGACATTTCAGATGTGAAAAGGGTCTGTCTGCACAGACAGCAGTATTACAAGCCTAGCTTTTACACATTTTCAATGTGTGAAGCATGAGTTGTATCAGGTTTATTTGCAGAGTCACTGAACAGCAGAGGTTGGAAGGGACTTAAGGAGGTCATCTAGGCCCACGCCTGCTTAGAGCAGGTATCATCAGATGTAGCTGCTCATGGCCATGTCCAGTCTTGAAGACTACCAAGGTCTGAGGTTCCCTCATCTCTGGGCAACATTTTCCACTATTTCACCACCCTTAGGACAGAAGGAAAAAAATAAAATTCCTTCTATCTAGTTGCAATTTCCCATGATCCAACTTGTATCCATTGCCTCCAGTCCTATTGCTGTCCATCTCTGAGAATAGTCTGACTCCATCTTCACTCTATCATCTGCCACTTCTTTAATCTGTCAAATCTGTTTGAGAGATTAGATATCACAATCTTTCCTGAACTTGAACCTCATGCTTCAAGTCAGGAGGAGCTGTGAGCACAGGTCAAGTAAGTTCTAGCCCGCCACAGGTATGTCTGGTCTTTCTTTAGACTTCTTACATAATCAGTGAAGGAACTGAATGAATGAAGCAGTAACCAATCCATAACTGACTGGTTTTTAGACTTGACAAATTGTAAAGTATACCATACACCTACATTCAGATGACTCCATCAAAGTAAAATGCATTGTAAGCCAATATCATTACATAAGATGAACACAGAGCACATTCTGTAGATAAAAAATATACACATAAAATTGCACTACACATTTGATCCAACTACTTCATCATGTCTAGTTGTTTAGTTCATCACTGCAAGATGTTACTTCTTGCAACAAGTAATTTCTTACACTGACTTACTTGTTTTTTGAAGTAGCCGATAGCATATTCATCTGCATATGTGAGAAAGTTGAGAATGTTGTGTTTGATGTGGTACTCCTTTAGATGATTCATTAGGTGAGTCCCATAACCCTGTGTGAAACATACAAGGAAAAAGGCATTACAAAGCCTTTGGGGAATGCACATATTAGAAACCGTGGACTGAGGGTTATTACAGACTGTTTTTCATAAAACAGTCTTTCCTCTAGATCCTGTTTTAAAGATTTTCTCATAACTAACTTGGTGAGATGTACTCAAGATGAAGCTGTTTTCAGCCTTGTAATCTTTGTGACCCAACAGGGAACACAAAATATCCCAGCTTCTAGTGTCCAATTCACCTTTAATCTAAAAAAGACCAAAACCAAGACCCTTGCTAGGGCTAAAGTGTAGCTCTGAAGAGGTACATTGTCCTGGAAGTTGTAATTCAAGGTGCACACATTATTTTTTTCCTTTTAAGTTAGGTAGCAAATATTAATAGTCACATATTTCACCAATAACAAAACTACATATGTTGTAATAATAGGGCATCCTTTCTTAGCCACATCACTTTGAAACTGCAAAGCAGTAGGAATACCAGATGATTCCTTCTAAAGGAACTCGCTCCAAGATGAGATCTCTGTTTTACTTTTCTGTGCACCTGTAGCAAAAACAGCCTCTGCCTCAAAGGATTTATAATCTGAACTTATCACAGGGTATAAAAGGGGATAGTAAATCAGTTATTACCATAATAAGCAGCAGAAAATCATTGAGTCCACAATCAAATAAATAGCTATGCCTTCTGACTGCACACAGGAATAATTTCCATTTTCATTCAACCCCAAAGTAAACAAAAGCTCCCATTTATTCACATTTCCAAGTATGCTACAGTCTTCCCCTTCTGCTGTGAGATAAAGAAATGTAAAATAGACAGGAAAGCCCATAATAACGTGCTGTTCCTGCATATGTTCCAATTTTAACATCATGGGGAATAAATGGACACTTAAAGAAATACACATGGAATGGTTTGGGGTACTCTGTTCTTGAACACTGGGGAAAGTTTTACTTCTGTATATAAACCAGAAAAATAAATTAGAAAATATATAGTTCTGATTTAATTAACAATTTAATAGTCCTAAACAGGGAAATAGCCAATAAAAGCAAATTAAGTAACTGCTGATGCTCAATACAAAAAATTTTCTAGTGACACATTTTTTATAAAATCTTAACAATCTAGGTATAAAATTTGTGCATTCATCCTTCCTTTCCAGCTTGTGTTCAGAGCATCTGGTATTCAGACCTCATATTGGAAATTAAAACCTCGTATGTGTAAAAATAAGTATTTCTGAATTTGAGGAAGCTCTTAAAGCCATATGTTCACTTACTAAAATGGCAGACTTCACACATGACATCAAATACAAAGAAGTGGTTTGACAACTGATGACATGTTCAGTGGTAAAGCATTTCTTAGAGCGCAGAAGTGCTCAAGGTAATTAAGAGACTTTCTAATTAAAAGTTTGAGTTCTTTGAAGAGGACAAAAACTCTGAACCAAAATTTTTAATGCAAAATGTTCTCCTTAAATGTAAGCTCCTCACCTCCCTTTTCATCAACAGGGTGAAAGGAACAGCCTGTGAGAGTTTGACATTTTATTTACACCTGAGCAATTCATTCCAGTAATTCTAGTCAGACGTTTTGACAAAAAATGTCAACTTTGTGTCTCAAAGAAATTCCAGCTATTATGATGACAAATACTTCAAACATTTTCTGCTGACCTACTATTTTATAATCTTCACAGGATTTACTCATTCTCACAAACATTTGCCGAAGTCTAATAATCTTAAAAGGAAACTTAGCCATGTACAGTAAAATTTATGCAATCTAGGAGGCACCCTGAGGGGTCAGATTTATTTGCTCTATTATATTCTGAAAGGTTACCCCTAGAGAATTGCAACACACTTCTGGCACCTTAACTTGTGTACTGCAGGTGGTTGTTTTAGTAGATGAAAACACCTTTTATGAATTTATGAAAGTCAAATTTAGAATAGACATAACTTATAGATACTGTGTTATTGTTTGCATTTACTAAAACACTTTGTCTAGTTTTATGACAGGCCACTGCCAAGTGCAGAGGAATGTTCCTCTCTAACACCAGAGTTTAATAAAATCAAAGATAAGCTGAGTACTGACAGTTGTCACAGGCTTTCAATCCCACTGTGCTACCCTTCCACATCGAGACCTCTTCCCTTCAAAACAGGGCACACAATTTCTGCATGTTCAGCTGCTACAAGCTCTGAATTAACCCATGTCTCCGCTGTAACAGTTTCAACTGAAAAACAAAACTACAGCACCATCTAAAGGCAAAATCCTGAATCAAATGGCAATAGTTAGATCTACCTGTAGTCCCTGGGACAATGGGAGGAATTTCCTGTATTCATAGTGCTCTGTATTCTTTCAACACAGCTGCTAATTCTCAACACTCAGAGAACATTTTGTGAAATTAACTCAAGAGTGCATAGAATAGACCATGTGATTATTTTGAGATGCAAAACTATACCTAATTTTTTTTATAAATCTCATTTTGCCTCAAGTCATGTAATGCCATTGTGATTGAGCACAAATTACTGTCACGCACAAGCAATACTTATTTCAGTCAACCATGAAGTGTTACATCACGCAGAGAGGCAACTGATGAGGACAGAGGAGTAAATAGTTCGAGAACGGAAGACTACTGGCCACTACCATTTTGCTGACAAAATTGTACTTCATTAATTACAATTAATCCTATTATGCTGATGATTCTAAACCTACACATGTGTTTAGTTTTTGTGTATTATATTCAGAATCACTGTATCTTTCTGTTTGGCAACTCAGCAATATATTCAATGTGACTAACAAAATTAGGAGCATACACAGTAGTGAGTGGGACTCAAATACATTTAATAAACATTAGCAGAGATTTATTTTTACCTTGACTTGCTCATTGGAAGTCACAGCACAGAAAACAATCTCCGTAAATCCTTGAGACGGGAACATGCGAAAACAGATACCACCAATAACACGACCATCTTTTATTAATGCAAGGGTCTTATGTTTCCTGAGTAGACAAAAATAACAGTCACTTTAATTCATGTACATAGCACATAAAGTGTCATTACCTTCCTTTTTTCAGAAACTCAGTTCACTTCTTTCCATGATGCTAATGCAATTGTATATGCCCCCTGTTAAATTAGCTGCTTGTATCTACAGAAGAGTTGCTATTTTAACATCACGCTTTGAATTTGCTGTAACATTCATCATTCATGCAGCAAGGTCCTGGCCTTGCTAAGTACTCCTAGATACGAGGGTAATGCCCAATAAATAAGAGTTGTATTGCTTTCATTGAATCTATTGCTGACAGTTATGCCACTGCACAGTTCTCAGGATGATTTTACTCTGACTAAATTAGAAATTAATGGAGTTGCAGGACAGCAAGTCCTTTCTAAGGGATTCCTGTTTCCTTGCATGCACTCTCTATAACCAAGCTATCAGTTTCAAATGCAGCTGATGAAGCAAGAAATGATATTTCGTGTTTCTAATCACCCACTCCTAGTGGAATCAAGACCAGAATAAATATCCATTTCTGTTGCACTTACATTCACTGTCAGGGAAGACATAATGAGGTGCAATCTGAACTCTTGCGTCAAGGATTAAGAATTTTAGTGTAATCCTCGAGGTCTGGAAAGACTTACACTGCACCTGTTCTCTATATTATTCAATGCATAGTATCATATAAATTGTATAAACAATACTGGAAATTTACAGAAGATCTCTTGTGGGGATGGGGGGAGGTTGGTGCCAAAAGTGAGCCCTTTCCAAAAAAGGGTAGTCTGAACAGTGATTATATTTTATGTGCTGCTGTTGAAGGAGATTCTCTACATGTTATATATTCCTCTTTTTCTTGTACTTATTTTGGTGCTTTTTATTTGTAGAATGACAGCAGCAATGTAGAGGTTTGAGCTTTTAATTTTGTTTGCTCATGTTTGAGTTGTTTAAGCAACAAGATTCAGTAAGGATGGCCATTTCAGAAATAAAAACATTAAAGGCCATAATAAGGTAACAGCTGAAATTTGGAAAGAAAACTGTTAGACTCTGGTATGTTGGACTCCAGCGTTGTCTATTGATATAGGTTTGTGTGTACCCACTACTTGGTGGAGGTCCCCAGTGTGTGTCCCTGGAGATTCACAGCAGATGCTGGGGTTCTCCAAGCTGTCTAGGCAATGTCCTCTGCTTCCTCTGGGCCAACTGTCTGCCACAGCACATAAAGGGGGCCATTTTCTTGCTGTAGCAATATCCATACTCTTTCTCAAGCACAGACTGCTCTCCAGATGGTTATCTATACTGAAGAGCACTTAAACCAGCAGAACTTCCTCTCAGCCTACTAGAATAGTCTTTCCCAATAAGGGAGGACCTAGGGAAATGTGGGGGAAGGCCATGACTCAACACCACTACTTCACAATTTTGCTTTGATGTTTGGTTATGAGGGAACCTGTCTTCTTCAATCAGTAGCCTCTGCTTGAGATCACAGGGCTGCTAATGCTCCTAAACTCAAGACAGAATCCCGGTGCTGCCTCTCTCTCCCAGTCCAGTGGTGTTTACCCCACGTAGAGAGGTAAGAGAGTCTGGACTGATGCTGGCCCTCACAAGAACAGTGCTGTTCCCCTCTAAAGAATGCAGAAGAAGGTCCCAAGATCAGTCTTCTGTGTCTGGAGACTGAAGTCCTGTCCAACAGACCTCTGCACTGGGCTGTTTGTGCTTCAGGGACCGCACAGACCCAGGCAGAGCAGCATTTGCTGACACTGAAAGAGTATAGCCAAGGGAATGCTAGTGAGCCCAAAAGCAGAGGAAATAGTTCCAGAAATGTTATTATAACTGCTGCAGCTACAATACCAGACACAGACAGGCTGGTATCACTGGTGGTGGAGGAAGGCTCTTCCACAAACCAGTCTGGGCAGTTGGCTGCAGTCAGCTAAGTCAGAGCTCCTTGAGGTCTCTGCCGACATGCAGCAATGAGTCCACAGGCACGCTCCACTGCAATGTCCTGCGGTTGGCACAGCAGGCGCCTAGGCTACCCTTGGCCATGTATAGTTCAGAAGCAGAAATTTTGGGAGGACATACAAGAGGAAGCAGGCTCTGCAGGAAACAATGGTGGAAAAGTGGGCACTTCTGAGGAGAACCTCCCTTCGTCCTTGAGCAGCTGAGGCACAATTCAGTCTGGACACCAGGGTAGGTGGAAGTCCACAAACAACCTACAAATGCTGCTACAGCCAATGTGTCTCTTTTCAAGTGCCTGCAGCAGAGTTGCACCCAAAGCAAGACAGGATATTTGCACTGATAAAGAGAAAAGCAGTGTGCTGATTTGTTCCATGCTGACTTAAATGCTGCTGTTCTTTATAAATCCTGCAAGTCCTCATTGAAAAACTTCAGTCTCTGCTGTCACTTGGTTCACAATCTTCACAGACAGAGAATGGAGCAGGCTGCAAGTTAGAGCGGGCCTGGAAACCACTAATAGGCACCATAATTACTTTCTAACTTTCAGTTTTAACATTTGAAAGTACAAGACAGGTCAGAACCTTCCCCGTGGGCCCACTTCCCACATCTACAAGCCACTTGTCATTAATACAGCCATCAAGATAGCATGTGGGTACAATCCAATTAGACCAGCTGGGAGCTATGGGGGCTTTAAAAGATGGGAAAAGGGTCTCAGGGGCAGAAGCTGCCCTCCACGCTACCTCGGCTGGCCCCTTCCTACACCACTGCCTGCAGCCAACATCAGGCTCTCTCTGTTTCACCCGCCAAGCCCCTCTCCAGCAGCACTCACGGATCAAACACCAAGCGTGTGATGTATTCCTTTGGCATCCGAGGCAGCTGATGGGAGAACACATTCTGCAAACCAACCAGCCACATCATGATCTTCTTGTTGGGCTTCTGGTTCAGGGAGTTACCAACCACGTGGAATTCGATCACCCCCCTGCGCTCCTCCAGCCTCGCTGCCTCGTCCCGGGCCGAGTGTGCTGAGAGGAAGTTGGTCTGTGCCGCACAAAAGAGGAACAAAACCACATTTTGGAGATTTCATATCCTCTAATGGAACAGCCTTAAGGAAAAAACAAATGAAACCCTCTCTTTTTTCCAAGACATCTTTTTACAGAAATAGAGCTGCCAATGATTACCTCTTTTTTAGCAGAAGTGACACCATCAAATAACCTGGACATAAGTCTACACTACAGTGTACAAGGCTTATTCAAACTTCTTCTGGTAAAGATCAGGTAACAACAGCAATGGTTATGACTCAACAAGTTCCAAAACCCCTCAGGGGACAGCACTCACCCAGTTGAAGCCTATGCAACTAAGCCTTCATATTTTCTTTAGCATAGCCAGCTTGGACAAAAGTAGTGGATTCGCCTACGCATACTGCAAATCACATATTTTAATGGCGCTGAAGGCAAAGTCATATTTTTTCATTTTAGTAGTGCTTTCCACTATCTATGCCAGTATCATAAGAGCCCAAAAAGAACATTTTAATTCCTACTGATATTGCTGTTATATATCTAGCAATTGCATCCACATATTTGAATGGAGATTAAATTAATACAGACAATTTATTTAACTTTTTTTTTTTCAGATCATTTTGCAATGCCAAAACATCTCTGCATGCATATACTGTTTACTTCTTAGAGCAAAGTTTGGCTGCTGGGTTTCTAGTCACTGCCAGCCCAACAGCCAGACTGGCACAGCATTTGTAATATGCAGAGCCATCAGTCACAGTATATAGTTTGAGTAAGAAATGTAGGTGGTTCCAAAGCTTCAGCAGCCTCTAGCTAAACCTCGGCAAACAAGAGCTGCTGGCAAAACATAGCCTGGCAAAAGGAACAGAAGGAGGGAAAGCCTGCCAAAAAAAGAAAAAAAAAAAAAAAAAGACTGCAATTCTGTATATGGCACAATTCTGCATTTCTGTTTGTTTTTCTCTTCCAGTGGAAAAAAAGAGCAACTGTGGAAGACGGAGCAAATAACTGTTTAGATCAGCCCTCCTGCATTAGACAGAGGTTTTAATTTTGGATCTTTCATTCTGCCACAAGATTTGAACCCCATTTACTTTGTCTTATGAGCTACATCTATAATTAACCAAAAAAAGCATACTGTGGAACTGTTCTGTAACAAAAGTACCTTGCAAAATAACCTGGAATCTACCTTTTTTACTGTCATTAGTTTCCAAGTGTCTTTGCAAACAGCACACAATGCACTAAAAAAAAACCCTGTAGAACTATTCTTCATATTAATGATGCATTTAATCAGTATTTTTCGCTCACCTAATTGTACTCTTTGAAAGTCTCTATTTTTTCTTACTGACTGCATGGTAAGTTTTGTTGACTCGTAGCTTATCTAACTCTATCCACGTGGAACATTTATTGAAAACAGATCTTTAGCAAACAGACCAAGTCTATATATTTCTCACCTCTGGCCCAAGCATTGCTGCAGGATCTGTAATTGTTGACATTACTTCATTGATTAACTCAATAGGAATATCTCCTACTACCCTTGGTCTTTTTGAATCCTCAAGAGAACAGGGTTCATTATTTTTTCTCTTTTCCCCTATAAAACAAAAGCAGGACAAGTTAGAAACAACCAGACTGTCACAGACTAGCAATGTGAAGTCTGGCACTTCTCTTATATTTTTTAATTTGTATGCCAAATTTGGGGATTTTTTTTTTATCCCTATAGAAAGAAAGAAAGAAATGGAATCTGAACAATACTTACCACTGCTGCAATTTTGTCTTTGTGCTGGGATATTAGCATGAAGCAGGATAAACATACCACTCCTTCCCCTATACGTCTGCAAATTCACAGTGAAACTGTTTGCTTTTCTTTTTGCTTCAGCATCCTCTGCAGCGAACTTCTGCGCTGCAGCCTTGGAAGGCCAGTGCATACTTTTGGATAACATGAAATCCCATTCTGGGATTCAATTGAATTAAGTATCCATTATAGATTTCTTTCACCCTTTTCGTAAACCAAGCAGCATGTACAGCCTGCCATTTCATATCTATTTGACTTAGAAAATCCATATGAAGTTTCCAAATGAAAATATACCATGTCAATTATTAACTGCCCTACTAACCGCAGACCAACATGTAATATAGCAAAAGCAACCAGTTAAATTCATGAAAGAAAAGTCCACCAAGGACTAGTGGGTACAATAATGCTGATAGAGCCAGCTGCTAGCTCAGGATTTATCCAAGCAGCAAACTGCCAAATACTAGTAAAGCACACAAACACAAATACCAGTCCATGGTTATCTCATTCCTGTATTCTTTCCCTAAAGACCTGCTATTGGTCATTGTCAGAGCCAGGATTCTAAATTTTGCCTTTGTGATCAGAACTTAACAGTGAGATAAGTTGGTTTGGGCCTGTTGTGGTTTTTTTTTCCCTAAGGAAAATCCACAGTAACTAAAATCTTTCTGAAACAACCAAGTAGTTTAGGGCCTGCTACGCCTACTATTTTACATATATTTTACAGACTGGTTTCCCACCGCTGTAGCACTCTAAATATATGAGGATCAAACTGTTCATTCCCCTTTTCAGGCTTTCAAGCAGTACCATTGCTTTCTTAACAATAGAATTTTATTGTTAACATCTCTTTGTTATGGAAACGGTTTACCCCTATTTCTTACTTCTTACTTTTTAAACAGTTATTCATATGTGAATGGACTTCCTTCTTATTTCCCAAGGAATTAATTTCTTGTTTTAAAACAGAATTTTTTGAAGCAATTTGTCAAAAGCTTTCTGGAAATCGAGGTATACAAAACCCTTTCCAAATGCTCACCAATTCCTTCACAGAGCCCTACAATTTGTGAGTTCTAGAAAAGGCACAATGAATTTCTACACATCACATTACTCACACATTTATTCATTCTCTTCTTAATCAGTTTATTATTGTTTCTTCTAATTGTCTGAAATAGGAGACTCACAATTGACAGTTTCCTGAATTCTCTTAGAACCCCTTTACAAACTAGATTTGCAACTGTGTGTTTCAGTTCTGTAGTGCCAAGGGCAATTCCAATGACAGCTCACCTGCAAAACTTAATAATTAGTTTGTCAATTCCGTATTTCTTTTCACACTCTCAAAATACATCATTTTCCTAGTGCCTACTTACTAATCATTTTGCTGATCTGTAACTAAAAAAATATAATCTACTCATTCCCACTTTGAAGACCATTTCCCAACTTGTCTCTCAAAGAAAGCTGCAGTTTAGGGGCCTCCTTAAGCTCCTCTATAGCAAACACTGAAGCTAAGAATTCATTTAGCCTTTTCTAGTTCCTTGAGGATTTACTTTACATGAGCTCGTGATCATTCGTCTGACCTACAAACTCTCCTGACAGGTTCATTAATCCTGAAGGGCTGGGAAAAGGATTTATTAGGAGCACTTTTGCATTCAACAACTCTTCTCCCCCAAAACTCTTTTTTTTTCTTTAGCCTGACCTCATTCAGGTTTTAAATTTAACCTGGTTGGTGTATTTGTTCTTTTCTTTATTAGTCAAATGTATGGAATTTCAGTACCTTGAAAGACTGAAAAAAAATGCAATGGCCCCTTCTACTCTGCCTTTATTAAACAAAACCTTTTTTTCATGAGTCATCATAAATGTACTCCAAGTAGTGTTTTCCAACAACCTCTGACACCTGCAGACCTTTCCCCATTTTAATTTCATTTAAAAAAAAAACCCTTTTTTTTTTCCAAATACAGTTGCCATTTCTGCTAGTTAAACATTACCATAGTGGAGAAAAACTATGTGTGTGTGTTGTCTTCTAGCAAAAACACCTCAAGGCTGCTATTGCAGAGTGAAGGCAATGGCCACCATATACTGTAGCTATTGATTGTATTGACAAAATCTAACAAGCAAGTCTCCTTCCCTGTTACCTAGGTTTGGGTCAAGGGCAGAAGAAACTTTGCAAGCAGGACTCATATTCCCACTGTTGGGTTGCTCCAGAGATGAAGGACTTGCACTGTATGAAACAGATCTTGCAACAGGAGGAGGATTGATAACTGCAATGGCATAAAAGAGAAACACACAAAAATCAGGACATGGAACGCATTACGCTGCTGACTGAAAGTCTGTCACAACACTGGACCCAACTTCACACCCACCACCTGAGAAGCAACAGCTAACATTGTGCAACAAAGCAATGCCACCAGTTCACAAGCAGAAACATTAAAGCTTTATCGCAACATATTTTTCTAAACTTCTACCTAACAAGGGATTGTATTACTGCTGAATGAGAGAGATCGTAAGTATCAGGCTTCATTATTCTGCAGTGCTGAGCATAAGCTAACAAAACAAATTTCCTTCACATACCTGCCAAGCCTGCTGGTGTTTAGCTTCATGAAAAGGCTTTTTGTAGGGGTCTATTAAAAAGTAAAGTCTCATCATTCAGCTTCAGCTGTCCACTTTAACAGTGTTCAAAGATTGGCTGGACAAATCAAACTCAATAAAGGGAGAAGTTGGTGCACCAGTTAGGAGGATGAAGCTATTATTTTAGAAAGCCACAGACTAATATCTCTCTCTCTATTTTATTTTTTTTTAAACATTCATCCCAAATTATCCATTTTTCATTTGTGTCAGGACTTTTGGCAGGCAGGTGGGGAGCTGAGGTGACAGCTTGTAGTCTGGACATCCGCAGTCTTTCTCCTTCCATGTCTTTATCCTGGTGTCATCACCAGCAACAGCTTTTTGTGCCATATTCATGCCAAGATTCCAGTGCTTAAGAGCTGCACATTAAAATGAAGTGCTGCAGAAATGTACATGATAGAATGAACTCTGAAAGCAAAATGATTTTAGAGTTGCAATGAACTTGCGCTCAAGGCATAATTCACCAATTCGTGATGTAGACCAGGAACTTCTCACAAAAAATCCTGTATTGCCAACTACTCTAGGAAATTCACTGTCAGATAAAGTGCTGACATGATGGTTTTCTCAACTGATAATCAACAATCATTTCAAAGTACTAAATTGTTACAAAATATTGAATTAAATATCTGAAAATTGAAGTCAACACTTGAGCTGCGTAAATGGATTTTAAATACTTTTGTGCAGGAAAGAAGAGGAGAAGGTGAAAGAAAACCATCACTGATGTCTCCCCGCAATTTTAGGGATAACTTAGACCCCAGTACCCTAACTGGGGAAAAGTGAATAAAGCTGCAGAATAGCCAATGAGGCACATGAATAAAAAAAGCAAGGAAAAGCTATCAAAAAAACCAAAGAAAATCCAAGGCAGGTGTGCAAAGGCAACAGGACATCTAATGTGAAAGGTCCTTACTTCCCTACTGCTAGGGAGTCGAGGATCGGCGTGGGTCCTTATACGAGGGGATCACTGTCCAGCAGGTGACCCACTGCAGCCATTTACCCAGTGACCAATCTCACTTGCCCACAGTGAGCGCCTTGGTGCCTCTTGAACTCTCAGGCAATTTGCCTCAGCACCCAGCCTGTTCCACTGACACCTTCAATTGGCTGGATTCCATCTTCAGAATAGGATCTTTATATGAAGAAGCACCAGAAAGTCAGACACTTGTGCTTACTTGAGACAGACTGATTTCAGTACAGCCGGCTATTTATAAAGCTGCATATCTAAGTTTCGTTCCGTAGAATTCACCACTTGTACAGGTTTATCTTTATATTCAGATGCTCCCTTACCCATAATTAAATGCAAATTACCTGTCTGGATTCCCAGCTGGCCAGTTCGGGAACTAGACACCATGAAATCTTGATCCCAAATGGGACTATTCTGGCTGTACACTTCTTCTTCCAGCATTGACAGAAACCTAGGCACAAAACCAGGTGAAATATTGACTTAATAGGATCATTCAAAACAGGTTCTTTTTCAGAAAAAGCATTTCCAGCATTTTTTAATTTAAAAATATTTAATGGTTCAGTAAGAAAATGCTGTTGGCCAATTCCTTTTGAAAAAAACCCAAACAAAACCACACCAAATCACAAGCCAGAGTAGATATCTTAATTCAGTAGAGTGTTTTCACCTATGAAAATGTATCTTCGATTGTAATCAATATTTATCTAATTTGCAAATGAAGAAAGAAACAGTTACAAACTATTTTTACTGAACAAAACTGGGCTCTAATAAAGAAGCTATGAGTTGACAGATGCCTCAAACCAGAACATCATGTTATACAATGATGACAAAATATGTCTTATTTTGATAAACTGGTGTTTTGCAGAGGCGCTTGCTTTTTGTCTCCTACAGATTTATAGAATTTCAATGTTAGTTATTAGCAATGCTCTTAGGAAGATATTTTCACTCCTTTAAGTGTGCTACTGTAACATTTAATTGCATGTTTGTGCTGGCATAACAGTATTTTTAATCTTGCTTTGGTACACTTATAGAAACAGTGTGGTTTTAAACCTCTCTTGGTAACACTGTATGTGAGAGAAATTCACAGATCAGATTATCCAGCACGCTTGCCTTCACAGGGCTAACACGTCCATTCCCTTTCAGAAGCAAGATAGCTGCATATCCTATGTTGCACAAAAGGGGTTTTCAGACCAGAAGTTGACACGGCACATTTTCACTCTCTGGAGTCATCTATATGTATAGAAATTGCCTAGCTGAAACCAACAGGACTGCTGAGTAAGACTTTCCTGAACAGGGTAAGGATTTTCAGGATCAAGTCCTACTCTTGTGATTTAGGACATTTATACCCAAGCACAGCAATGTGAGGTGTTTCCTGCTATCTATACAGCTGATAATGGCCATAAAGTTTGTAAAAGCTACTTGGCTACCTGTGACAGAGCAGAAGCACAGATTAAACTTTAGTGAAGGCTACATTTACAGGCAGCACAGAGGCTCTGCGTTCAGACCCCTTGGTGACTACTTCCTAGGTACACACAGACATAACCTGTGGGTGCTCCCTTTGCCCAGGAAGGAGCAGCCGGGGCAGCCAGGAGCCCTGTGCTGAAGCCAGGCACCGGCTCGGTGCCCACAGCCACAGCTCCTCAGCAGGGTTCACTCTGCCTTATGCCAGCAGAGAGACAGATGCTTCAGACAAGTACAGCTCATAAAAGATTTAAAACACTACTCATATTTCCCACAGACCATCAGCAGACAGTGCTTGTCTGTCTTTTTTTCCCCACCAGAATATTAAAAGGAACTGCAGTGAATAACAATGCTGTTTCAAATTACTTTTCTAGGCTGTAGAAGGCAGTGGAAACATAGGAGTGTATGCACACCTCCTTCTTCCGCAAATCTGCTCCTTGTATCAATGTGGCATTAAATCCTTTTTTATACCTATTTCAGGGCCAGATTACAATCCTATTCCCAGATATATATAAACATTGCTGTATCCATAACAGTCTACCCTAGAGACAGTTTACATTCTTCAAAGTGGTAAAAGGCCCTATTAATAATAGTAGGAACAACAAATCCTGGCTCTACCCAGCTTTAGAAAGCTCATGTTGTCTTTCATTCCCCTGAGCACTAAACCACTCTAGCCCCAGATAGCAGCTTGCACAGCATCAGCGCGACCAGCTCTCCTGTGGGTTCAGTTCCTTTGTTGTCAGGAGGGACAGAATTTTAAAATATGGGCCATAGAGCCAAGCTGCCCTCACAAAATAAGAATATTTTTGAATTGATACACTATTTTAACAGGAAGCATAAAATGAATGATCCTGTCACCACCACCAATAAAATGTGTGAAATTAAGGACTGTCAAAGTTGAGCACGTATCAAGACAAGTCACTCTCCCACATACCCAGTATGTAATTACTGTTGTCTAATTTTGTGATCATAATCAATATTCCAGCACTGGAACAGGTAGTCAATATGAAATTCATAAGTTCAGGATTCACTGATGCAGCTTGATACTGACTGCTCTCTTCTTTGCCACGTGAACACATCTCTTCTGGGGTGGGGTGACTACTTTGTTCCCTATTACATTGTTGAATTAAACTTAAATTCTAAGGTGTATAGAAACTCCAGTACAAAAAAAACTTTTTTACTGCTCCGTCACAAAAGCAGAAATGAGCATATGCTTTTGGAGATATGGGCCTATGTAGTCCAAGGACTACAAAAAACAAAGTAAGTGACCAACAATATCTGTTAATAGGCAATAAACACAATCCCCCAGCAAGATGAATAATCCTTTTTTGTAAAGTAAAGCCCTAGGACAAAGCAAAACAAGCAGTTGTGTACATAAAATACACTAGCTTAAGCTATGGCAGAAAAAAAAGCTGCAGTATCTACTTGCCACTGAATAAAAGGAGAAATTATTTTAAGCTGCAGGTAATTTTTCCATTTCCATGCTTAAGTTGCATACTACTGGTTAACCTTGAAAGCAGGTACATTGCAACCTCTTACTTTGGAAAATGGGTGAGGATCAGTGTTCGTTTCTCTTGAGGAAGCTTGTCTTTTTCTTGCCTGGCCTGCTCCAGCAGCTGCCGTCTCATTACAGTAAAAACAGAGCGAAGCAACGTCCTACCGAAAACCTGGGTGGTTTCATACCGAGGTAGACTGTCACAGAACTGAGGGACATTGCAATAACAAAGCCACCTGTAAAAGGGAAAAAAGCCAGATAATTATCATCATCTAACATATGAATTAGTGCAATAAAACCACTATCCACATCATTTATAACGCTGCTGAGAGCTATACGACCATATTAATCAGTTCTACATCAAGTCTGGACAGAGTTAAGCAGCATTTATATTGCCCAGTTTTTTAAAGAAATGACAGCCAAGTACTTTTAAATCTCCATATATTCTTTTTCTCTGCAGTCTAGTTCCCACAAAGTGCTCTTGTTCCAGACAATAATCATAGATCACATAAAATTCATGTTGATGTCAGGGATTCTCTCCACAGCTCATTCGTTTAGCCTCCCATGTCTCCTGCTCGCGACTCCAAAGACCCCTAGTGTAGCCCATTTTCCCCTCTTTGAACTTCTACATTTCCCCATGTAGATGCAAAAGGGATGACAGTTTTAATTGGCTCCATCCCAATTCAACTGACTCCCACCCTGGTCTCCCACCAGCTGGCTTCTTCCTGTTACACCCTGACTTGATACTCTTTCATTTACCAGTAATTCCCTCCTTAATGAGTTTTGCATTAAGAAGTACATATGAAAATACAGCATGTTGAGTTACTCTTCTTGGAAAAGGAATCATGGTACTGAAGAGGTAGATCAGGAGTTCACTGACTATGTAGGTCATGATATCTAATTTTATAAACAAGATCTCAGTATATATCTGTAAGTGAACAATCAATGGCATCTGTAACTTCAGCAGAATCAGACAACAACCATTATGAAAGCTCCAACAATGAAAATAAAATGTGAAGAACTGGATGCAAACAGACTGTGCTGGATCCTGCACGGGTTTTCTCTTCTAGACCCAGGGTACAGCCTGTCTCAAAACACTCTCCCAAACACTTGTGTCTTAATCTTTGCAAACACAAGAGTTGCAACAAAGTTGTGAGATACAGTTGTTCGCAGACCTCTGCTCCCTGTTCTTGGCTGATAAAGCACACCTCTCAAAGCACAAGGATGCGTGTGAAACTCTGATAAGAGTTTCACTAAATCCATCAGGTTTCCAAATGAAGTTGGTGACTGCAAGAATTCACAAGGTGCACCCCTGGCACACAGCAGCTTCCTCAGCACCCCAAGCAGTGCCTTGAATACTGCAGAGAGGAGAAGCTCACACTGACAGGTTAGATCAGATAGAAAGAGGTGGCACTTTGGGTCAAAAGGAACCTGAGGGACTGGGCAGGAAGGTTTGAGGAACCACAAGTGACAAAATGATTGACAACAAAACTCACTAACCAGAGCCAATGCTATTGATCCCTAATAAAAGTACACTCCAAACAATCTGATGTCAATATCACAAACAAATGGAGGTCAAAGACCCCATGGATGATCAGTAACCATCCTTTACACCAAGTAGTTATTTGAGGTGACAGGTCACCTGAGAGCATCCCAGTCGGACACAGACACAGCACTACATCACCAGCCATAGTCTCAACTCACACCAGGGTTTGCTGTTCTCCTACATGGAGCTGAGGTCAGAGAACAAGCCACCAGGAAAGTAGGCAGGAGGCAGTGCTCATCGTCAGCCAGGAAAAAGGTACCTGGCTGTTCCTGGGGACAGGTGTGCTGACAGAGACGTTGGCCAACTGCTGCCCATGCTCACAGACAGTTAACTGCTGCCTGCACCTGCAGGAACCTTAACTGCTGCTGCTCTGCTAACTGAAAAAGACATTGCACTATTGTTATGAGAAAAGCAGAATTTAAAGAGACACAGCTTTTTACCCTAGCTCTTCTTCCTCCAGTGACTAAGTTATTCCTTTGAATTCTGACAGCGTGTGAAGAGGTCATAAGAACAACTATCATTTTAAGGAACCTAATAGTATCTATTCACCATTTAGCATTTAAGCAGTTACAAAATTATTTTTACTTTTCAAATCTTGCATTATTCGGTTTCAAACTGTGATGCTTTACAATGCATGGGACTCTGCCCAGTCCCATGACTGCAAAAAATCACCTATGGTGTACTAGTACTAGCGTATTCCTGAAGTGTGTACATGCTGTATTTGTAAGCAAGACTTGTAACAAGCAAAAGCAGTATTACCTGGTATAATTCACTTTATACTCCGCAGTATCATCGTTGGGTGATCTTAGTCTTCGCTGAGAAGGTGTCTCCAGGTGCCAGTAGTTAATGCGGTTCAGAAACATTTTAGCCAGTTCCACTATCGTTTGCCTTTCCTTTGAGGGTAAGTGGCTAAATTTGTACTGCACAAAATTATTCACGCCCTTAAAACAGAAGAAAATTATGTTTAATTATTTAGCCATAATTTTTGTAGGAGTGTCCTTGAATGTTCCTCATTTTATGTTTATTAACCTTGAACTTGCATTACATGGGAAAGAAAACAAATACTGGAGACCATGAACTCCTTGCTCAGCTGCTCGTGTAGCTGTCACGAGCTGGTTCTCCTGTACATACGGATGTTCTTATTCTGTCTACCTCCAGCAGCTGACTTAAGGGGAGAGGAGGAAAATTCTTTATTTTTCCTTGCTTCTCAAAGTAAAAAACTTCATCAGGGAACAAAGAAAAATCCAGTGGGTTTTCTTCTATATGCTCGCATATGCACAATTTTCTGATAACCATGCTGCATGATTTCCTCCAGACACTTTTCAATAATAGAAAGGCCTTTGGACTTCTAGTTAAGTTTGTGTCTACGCGTCATATTATTTCTTCAAGAAGCGCCAGTATTTCACAAGTATGTCCCCTCACTGCACTTTGTATACTCTCCAATTTAAAAAGGCTGAAGATAGTTAAAATGTGTGAATAAGTGCTGCAATACATATACATTATAAATAAATTAAAATACTGCTGCTTAGCAAGTAATTTTGTGTGATTGAGTTGCTGAACTGCCAAAAACAGAATTGAAAGTATCAGTCTATTTTAAGGGAAAATTATTTCAAAATAAACTGTAAGAAGAATTACCCTTTCAACTCTACACTTTACTTTCTTAAGCAAATTGAACAGTATGAATGTGACAAAAAATATATTGTACAAAACCTTTTTAATAGTATATTTTAAGGACTACGAGTATATGGAGATTACGTACACTTATTCTTTGTTTACGCTCAAGTTAAAGGAGAACTTAAGATGAAGACTTCCCAGAAATTCAGCAATAGCACTTTGATTTTCCTAAATTGTAAGAAGTGAAAGTTGTAAGGAAATAATTACTACACGCAACAGTCTTCACATTTAAAATATCCTGTTATATCCTATTTAACAGTAGAGCAACCATTCACCCACTGATGGGAAAACACTGAGCTCCTGCTTCAGCGAGGTATGTGAGCCCCTGCATAGTCTCAGTGGAATTAATGGCACTTGTGTGCCAAAAGTGCATTCTCAGGTGCCTGCTTAACTAAAATCTGAATTTGTCTTATGTTCTTTATCCACTGATAGTTACAAAAACCTCCGTTACTCTTTGGTTTGGTTTTTGTTGTGTACCCTTTGAAAGAGAAGCCTATGGTGTCACTGAATTGGACTGCAACATTTTCACTGATTTACAGAAGTGTCATTTTAATACTGGATTTCAAAACTTCAACAGCATTTTTCATCACCTGAAACAAAGAAAGATTAGAACTGCAAACATAAAAGCGGCATTTAAAGTTCATTCCCTAAAACCACAAAAAAGTCAGTTTCATTAAAGCATGAGATGAATGATGAGTGAAGCCAAATAACGTAACTATTGTTATCAACACCAAAGGAGAAGCAGCAGAAGTCTCCTAGTCTCCTGCTTTTCCCTAAGTAATATACAGAAACATTTGCAAAATGGCCATAATGCCATGTTTTCAAAACCAGTGCCTACATTTACTAAAAAACAAAAAAAAAAGGAAAAAACAAAACCCAAACCAACCAAACAAAACCCCAAAACCCCACCAAATCAAAAACACCCCACACCAACCAAACCCGCATTTGGACTGTTTACCTGTTCAATGCTAGGTTTCTCAAACGGGGGACTTTCCAAAGATCCTTCTACTACAGGTTTTCCCATCTGTAAAATACACTTCCTCAAAAGCTGTTAAACATACACAAAGTTTAAAAATTAGTATATTTGCATACATAGGGTCAATGGAAGTCACAGGTGCACAACACACTGAAAGCAGTGTTGAAAATCTCCTAGCTATGTATCTGCTTGTTTAGTCATCTAAATTTATAGCAACTAAACTTCACTATGAATTAACGTTATCTGAAATGCATGTAAGAGGCTTCTCTGAGCAAATGCAGGCAGCATTCAACAGACTTTTCCTGATGTGTAAGTGAAGAGTGTAGGGCTTGCAGGTTGCACAGTTTATAGACGGGACTGAGGGTCATCTCCTCAATCGTCTGGATGACTTTTAGATTAACATACGGTACTTTGCAAGTACCAGAACATCTAGCCCATAGTTAGCCACTAGAGCATCACACTAGGGGAAAAAGTCTCATCAGATTAAGTCAATACATGCATGAGGGGCAGTGAAATTGGCTTATGTGTGAGAGAGTGAAAAACCTGAGAAGATTCTACCTAAATTCAGCTTACTTTGAACAGGTAGAAATAAACTTGCTTGGTGTCTGCATCTTCTTCTTTGTGGACACAGGTGAACAGATACTCCACATCCAATACAATCCCCAGGAGCCTATTCATTTCTTCTTCAGACACGTTCTCCAAGTGAGAAACATGAGCAGCTAAAAATAAAAATCCAAACCTGTAAAAAGCCTAATGGAAGAACCAATATCACAAGTACTCCCAATCGTAAAGGCACTGAATCTGTAATAATCTATTTAAACAAAACATCTTATCAGAGGTAACTGAAACATGTGTCACATCAGAGCAATTTGTAAAGGTAGTCCAGGGGTTGTTAATTCCCACAGCAGAAGAACAATGGCTGGTTGGAATCACACCGTCTTTTAACACTTAAAAAAGACCACACAAGTCCTGTCTGTATTAACATGTTTCAATATACAAATAAAAACATACATTTTTGTCTAAGAGATATGTTTTTGAGACAAGGTTTCATGACTAAAGAAAATAAATCCATAATTCACAAAAATTAGGTAATGCTGGTGTTGATGCAAATAGCACCTTATTCTGTGAAGAGTGAAAAAAATCAGGTCTGGAAATAGGCTCCTTTTTTTTTAAACTGGAAATTATGGGCTAAGTCTCTTACTTTCATATCATATAAGGTCAAACTATGCTTTGTGCACATTATATGAACAAAGCTTTTGCAGATTGTACATGCTCCTTTGTTCAGAAGTTTACAAAAAAGCATTTTTCAACGTATTGTAATTTCCAAGTCACAAACTCCCTTTTATCATCTCCAAAGATAAATACAGTTACACATCTATAATTTTCAAAAGCTTGAGGTTTGTACGCATGAAGTGGGACATTCATTTCAAGCTGGTTTGAAAAGCTGGCCCCAGGAAGAGAGAAGGCAATTTAAAACAGAAAGGGCATTCCCAGAAAGAAGATATTTGCATTACAAAAAAAGCAATGATCTTCATTGACTCCAGGCCAATGTTCATGGTAGGCATATCCTTTCAGATGAGGAAATATCCTCCAAAAGAAATGGAAAACTATTTAAAAGGTTGGGCATATTAGTTTTTCTATATTTTAGTAACTTTTATCAATATTTACTTCTTAGATAATTATTGTATTATATATGCGATTGTGATTAGGACTGGTAAATCTTCTACATAAATCCGATTCCTTAGTGGGGGCAAAAGTGGGGAGAAATAACACTTAACTTGAAAACGATCATGCTTACTGGCCAGTCAGCACAGATGATTTGCTTTGATAAGTCTGGTATGATAACTTGACAAAATGTCAAATTTGTGCAGCTTCAAGTAAAAAGGACATCATAGCCCAGAAGATTAAAAAGATGCCAGCCTTTGTTTCCACTTAAAAGAACATTTATAATATTGTGTCTTAAGTTCTGAGCATATGCGTAGAACTGAAAGGGGGATGGCCATCATGAGTTTTCTTTAAGAAAAAGTGTTCAGCTTTCTGGGCAGAATAAAATTATTTCACTTCTGTCCTTGAGCCAGACATAAAGGTTTAATATTCCCAGCTGTCTGTTCTGATGTTGCAAAAGTAATAAGTACTCTCCTAGATGAGCATTGCATTAGAAATTGACAACATACTGAAGAAACCTTGCACTCAACTAACAAATGAATAAAACATCAGCATAAAAAGCTGTTTCCATAACAATACTGAAAGTTACCTTGATTACTTAGTGGCGTATTACCAGCATACATTTACTACTGGTTACCATTTACTGTGAACTCAACAATGTTTGTACATCAGCCCAACAAACTATCTTTCTTCAGATGTTTACAACCCATTCCAAAATTCTTGTGACCATTAGTAAACCTTTGATTAAAACCAAAGCTTTAGGACACTGACATCAAATACTGCATTACTCTTGACTGGAGTTACACAGTCCCATTCATCTCCACAGCCCAACTGGTACACCCTTCCTCAGCTGCTTGCAAAAAAAAATTAAAAAATAAAAATAAAAAAATCACAAGTATAGGTGTCTACAGCGTGCAGAGGAAGAAAGCAGCCAGAAAGAGCAAGGCCAATGCAATGATATGAAGACCTGAAAAATAGCAATTTAATTATTTTAGTTGTGCAACTTCAATAAGCAGGTACTTGAGTACATGAATTAGGAGCAGTTAGAAAACAGACTAACCAGGAATGCGTCCACAGTCTATCTCAAAATCAGCACCTCCCAGTAATGTATATAGGACAGGCAAACCAAGAAATACCCAAATACGCTACATGAAGGTGCACAGCAGGAACTGAAGACAGTGCTGGGAAAAAAAGAGAGACCGAGTGTGTGCATATGCTAATACGTTAATTAACTAGTTTTAAAAGTGACTCAAGACTGAAGATGTTTACCAGCAGGAAGATGCAACCTGTAACACAGAAGAAAACAATCAAATACAAAAGGGAAAAGAGCCTCTGACTATATAACACCTGGTCTTGAGGCTGGTGGAGAGTGAATTCTCCTGGCACCCAATCAGCCACCACTTCACAGTGTTAGGGTCGTGACCCAATACATCGCACATATAAAAGAAATATTCATTAAAAATCCAGTATTGAGCCAAGCTGTGGGGCTGAGCCACAAATAGAAAGATACAAGTTGTAGGTAAGTACACAGAAATAAGCTCGATAAACTAATACACACCACCAAGCAGATTTATGCATCAAAATCTGCACTGGCTTGAAGATTGAACCATATCCCAGAAAGAGATGTCTCAAGAAAGACTAATGTCTAAACAATAAATTTTTAAAAAGGCAAAAAACCCAAGCATCCTACATTTTACACCAGGTATGGCTTTAACCAGTACAGAAATTTCTACATTGCTATTTCAATGACTCTCTGAGGAAGAGAAAACGCAGCACAGATGATAATCTGAAGAGTATACACCTGTGATCAGTTGGTTTTAAAGGGATTCAGCAAGAACACGCTAATTTAGAGGAGATGAATAGGAAAATTATCATGAAAAACACCACTGAAAGACATATTTTTGCCAGTGGTATGAGGAAGCGACAGCAACTCATTTCAGTTATTTCAAATGAAACATCATCCTCGTTAGCTGCAGCCCGCAGAACAAGGAACTTTACCTTCTCTAAAACCAGCAATAAATAAAAATACAGTTTGTTCCGTAAGGTACATTTCATTTGTACTGGTTTTACGGTACTGGTTTTCCCTAGTTCCCTAGTTAATGAACAATTTAAGATTTTTTTAATAGACCAAAAACAGACTCACCGTTTTAAAAAAGCTGAGGTTTTTTACAAAATACATAGCATCCAGAAATTCTGCCAAAGAATCAAGAACTGACAGACACAACATCTCCTAAGATTTAAAAAAGCAAACAAAAAAAAAAAACCCAAACCAAACCAACCAAGCAAAGAAAACCAAACCAACCACCTATTTCTTCAAAGGCCTGGAATGAAAGGGATGGTTAACACAAGCTACCCCAGCTGCATAACCCAAAGCAGCACAAAGAAGCTGTGTGATGAAAGGTTGAAATTAACTTGGCTAAAGCGACTGAACTGTCTGAGATACTATGCATTTGTTAATGTTCTTCTGCAAGCAGATCCAGAGATTTGGGATATGACGAAAGGAAAGAAATCTACTGAAAAGCCCAGACATAGGTCAAATGTAATGAGAGCATAAAAAAGAAAAGAGAACTGGAACAGAAATAAATCCCAAATTAAAAAAAAAAAAAGTCTTCCACACGAAGTACAATACTGTTTTCAAAAGTAAAAAAAAATAAATGATCTATTGTGAAGGTTTTAGATTTCCTTTTTCTTATTTCACTGTCCTAAGTTTTGGACATCAATAAAAATTACATAGCAACTACTTCTTTTCAGTTAGTTCTGAATTCTATTTCAGCTCAATTTTTACTCAATATTTCCTAATGTATATAGAAAGAGTCATCAGCTTTTATTTTGGATAACCACAAATTCTTAAAAAGGTAATAGAGTGATTCGCCACTCTTTTTCCAGCTATGTGGGTAACAAATTACTATTTATTATTAGTCTGAAAAAAACTCAAACCCAAACTGAAGCCCCAGAACAGTATTTAACAGTGGCTTTTGAGCAGTTGCTTCCAAGATATGCAAGCTGTATGCACAGTAACTTAGACAATGCTAACAGGTACAATCCCAGTATTTTTTTCTGTGACATGGAAAAGGCTCAGCTCTTATTGCAGGCATTGCAGCATTGTTAAGAATATTTTAGTTTATTCTATAGCAAGAAAACGTTGTACAGCCTACAGGAAAGAGTCATAGAATCACAGAAAGGTTTGGGTTGGAAGGGACCTTAAAGATCATCTAGCTCCAACCCCCCTGCCATGGGCAGGGACACCTCCCACCAGACCAGGCTGCACAAAGCCCCATCCAACCTGGCCTTGAACACCTCCAGGGAAGGGGCAGCCACAGCTTCTCTGGGCAACCCATGCCAGTGTCTCACCACCCTCACAGGAAAGAATTTCTTCCTAATATCCGATCTAAATCTACTCTCTTTCAGTTTGAAACTGTTACCGCTTGTCCTATCACTCCATGCTCTTGCAAAAAGTTCCTCTCCAGCCTTCCTGTAGCCCCTTCAGGTCCTGGAAGGTGCTCTAAGGTCTCCCTGGAGCCTTCTCTTCTCCAGGCTGAACAACCCCAACTCTTTCAGCCTGTCTTCATAGGAGAGGTGCTCCAGTTATTCAGGTTGTAACTAAGGAAGCTTCCAGATAAAACACTGTGAGGTTATGCATACGTTACACAAAGTATTAAAATAGTTATGGGAAGCTTAAAAGTGCTTTTGCATTTTAACAACTTAGAATGTCAGGGTTGTTAGAAGTGGTACTTTAATTTCTTGAATACTAATTTCTGACATAAATGTCATAACTTAGATTAAAATATGTCCGATCGTAACCCCCATTTCTAGGTCTCAGCATGGCATCTTGACTTTCATTTCGCAAGAGTGGAGACTTCGAGGCCTAAGCCTGTGGACCGCAGGAGAAAGGCAAGAGCTTACCCAGCGCGTGGCTGCAGCTGCGGCAGGGCTCGGCCAGGCTGACAACCGCCTGCTGCAGCTCTGCCCGCGGCGGCGTGGGAGGCGGGTTGGGGTTCTTCCAGCCATTGCATTTACAGGATTCCTCAGCCTGAAATCACAGCAAAGGGGTATCGATCAACACTGCACAGCACAGGAACTTGCTGAAACTGCGTTATTTCAAAACCATTAAAAAGTAACATTATTAAGTTGGTTTTTTATTTTGTTTTGATGGGGTTTTTTTGGGGGGTGGGGTTTCTGTGGTGTTTTGTTCTTGTTGCTTTACTTGGTTTTGGTTTTTTTTTATCTACCACACAGCTAGATTTTATTTTCTAGAAATAACCAGAAATAGAATAGCACCCCAAACCGAGAGATTAACATGGTTCTGGTAAGCAAACTGTGCTTGGAAAAATACATACACAAACTCTGACTAATTCCTTTACTGAAATCCCTCACTCTAGCTCCTATATGAAAGAAGTATTCAAACATTAACCGGTGTATCAGCACATACAGATCCTGCCATCAAGACAGTTTTAATGCCTTAAACACAAACAGGTTATCTAACACATTTATCACTGCCTTATCAGCTATGCTGGGAAGACCATGACAACCCAAGCAGGGTTAACTAGATACTGAAATGAACAAACAATAACTGCACTATTGGAGAAAGATGTCCAAAGCAAGGCTTGGCCACAAAAGCAACGTGTGCCAAAGACAATGAATGACACTACCAATGCAACCTGCTGCTTGCCATGGAAAGTTTATTTGCACTCACTAAATGTGAAACACCACTGAGAGACTGCAGCTAAAAGGGGTGACCATGAAGGGAGAGGTTGTGACTTGGGTAATCATGCCTCAAATCATTCAGAAGTTCAAAGTCCCAATTCTCATTATCCAAAAAGCAGCTTTATAGGAAGGGATTTTCTTCTGCATATCCAAAAGATCTTAAGTTATTTTGATGCTAAAGTTCTTCTAACAGCATTCATATCCCGATGTCAAGATCTAATCGGAAGGACAGCGTGCTTTTCTACTGCTCGAAGGTATCTGTGCATTGGGCTGTAACAAGATACTCATGAAATTTGCAGTGCCAAGACCTCAGTGAGGGAAGCATGCCAACTGCTGCATAATATTTATGACTGAAACAACCTTAGTAGGAAAAATGGCAATGTTAATATATCAAGCACTAATGTGTCATTTTTCAAAACTGAATCTGAATATATTTAATGCAATATATTTCAGGAACCTATTTCATTTTCCTTTTATGTTTCCAAATCTCATCTTACCTAAGGAAGAAGCACCCAGGAGAAGCAGAAAGGATCACAGCGTGACAGCTCCTAAGACTGACAGCTTTGTAGATTGATGGTAAATTGTTCTTCCAAACTAATTTCAATATCCAGCAACCTGACCACCAAGAAAACTGCTGCCTGCAGTTTGCTGAGCACCACATGATGTTTTTACCCTCTCTAAAGCTTAAGTCTTTATCCAGCTGGGGTCCTGGCCCCAGGTGCCACAGCCTCTGCCTGCACCCGGGGTAGTCTGGCAGCTACCAAGGGGTGTGAGTGGCATTTTCAGCAGCCAGAGCCACCAGAATGACTCAGAAATCCACCTGCAAGCACCCAGCAAAAACACTTCCACGTACTGCCCTTGGAAAGGGGACAACCTGCGTCACCTGAATGCCCTGGCTCTCCACACTCACTGCGTGGGCACAGGCTGCCTGCCACACCATGTGTTTATAATGTAGCATCAGGGAGGTTTCCTTATGACATGGAGGGAAGATTAAAACAATTTATTTTTTTTAAAGTCTCATAAAATGCAATCTGGATGGATTTATGGTGAATTTTATGTTACTTTTCTATCATGTTTTCTATGAGTAATATGATTGACGGAGAAGTGAAGAAAGCCTGATGTTATTTTACAGCAGAAACTGTCTCTTTCACAGGCATTGAGCCAGTTTTACTTTTGGTTGTTATCCAGACCTACAGGACCTCTTAAAAGTTTAATGACTAGAAAGGGAGATCAGTGATTGAGTGACACCTGCGAACCAAGGACTGCCCTCGTGTGGGGACTTTGGACATCTGTGAGAGAACATGAAACCACACTTTCAATTAGTGTCTCTAGCTAGACGAAACCAATGCCAAATAAGCTATCCACATTTCCTCTGTGGGAGAGGCAACATTGCCATGAAAGTTTTTGCAGTTAAGACAAGGATAGAAAAACTGTCACAGAAAAAGCTTGTCAGAAAATGAGATTATTGCAAAGGAAAATTCAAGAGGCAATCGTAAAGAGGTTGTCAACAAAAACTGATTAAATACTACTTTATGGAATTAAGATGTGATCCTTCCCATGCAGCTGCCCAGACAAACGTTCAATACTGTAGATTACTGGCATAATATTATGCTTACTATTAATTGCCTTAAATCATACGACAATGAAAGACATCCAAAAAACCCCCCCCTCAAACTAGGCACAAGCCTTTTCTCTGAGTGGAAGCAGTATTTCACAGAAGCTCACTACACAATGTTTACTATCAAGCCTAAAAACTATAAACAGTGAGTAACTACACAAACTTTAGTGTCACACAATAATTAACAGCAAAGATGCAAACAAACAGATGTACGATTCGTGATAACAGCTCAGTTAAACTGCCAAAAATAAATATCAACCCACTCACAGAAGAATAAAAACAGCATGTTCAACAGCAGATTTTTTTCTGCCCTCGGTAGTATTTCCTTGCCAGATCTTTTTGAAGCAGCTGTTAATTTGTATTGTTCAAATCATTCCAGAGACCTTTCTCAAACAACTACTAGGGTGGCTTTTTTTTGTTAATCTCTCTATAAACCACCAGAATCTGCATAAATGTTCTGTTACCAAGGGGAAACATTACCCAAAAAGGTGCTCTTTAAAATGAAGCTTTCATTGTAAATGTTGACAGTGCAAGTATTTTCCAGTGAATACGCAATGTGCATTCCTCAGTGGCTTAAATTGCTGAGTTGTTTGAAGTCTTCTACAGTATTTTGTTCATTCAAACCTCTCTTTGACTATCTTCAGCTTTTTCCTTTCTTTCATTTTTTTTTAATGTCACTCATCTGCTTTTCATTAGAAAATAAAGTAAGACTTCAACTCCACAAAAATTTGAGATTAAAACAGTTTTGAGGGGAGGAAGGAAAAGAAGCATTTGAACTAGTGCAACCAGTCCTTGGAGTCTTGTTTTCTGGGACACCTGCAGAGCTTTGATAAAGTCACTGGAGAAAGTTGGGGACCTCTGCCTTACTGAAGCCTGCAAAGTAATGACTATCATCTTGGCAGGGACGAGGATCACAAACACGGCATCTTCACTGGTGGTTTTCAATAAAATTTGATCAGTGAAGTATAATAAAACACAATTAGACACTGTTGTCTGCCCCCTTCAAAAAAAA
>VZRW01009235.1:216006-250097 GCA_013398125.1 Aegotheles bennettii
GCGCGCACCGCGCGGGGCCCGGGCCGGCAGCAGCGCGGAGCGGCCGCGCTCCTGAGCCCCGGCGAGCCCCGGGGAGCCGCCACAGCCTCAGCTCCCCTCGTAGTGCCATTGCTTGGTTTGGCTTGACCATTGCATTTCCCCACTGTGCACTTCGCAGCCGCTTTGGAAGGATTCATTTTTTCTCCCAGATGATTCCTTACTCAATGTATAACAGCAGTCAAGTTTTAAACACGGGAATTCGGAAACTCCGCTCGGTTCCTCGCGTCATGGTTTTGGGGCTGGCTTGTTTGGGTTTTTTTTTCCAGGACAAAGTGTTGCCCGCAGNAGCAGGTCATTCGTGTCCTAAAGGGATTGTCTCTTAATTGAAAGCTAAAATTAAGGGGATGCCCGCGCCGCGCAAACCGCGCTATGCACAGGGGCGAGCGCCGCGGGTCTGGGGCGGCCTCACTCCGCGGGCGCGGGTGGGAAACCGCGGCCGAGCGGCGAGAAACCGCGAACGGCAAATCCTGCCGCCCGGCACCGGGGAGCGGGGCGGGCTGGCACCGGCGGCTCTGAGGGGTTGGGTTGGCTTGGACAGGGAATCCCTGCGGGTAAAGGGCTCGCGCGGAGCCGGGGCGAAGGTGTCCCCAAAGGTGATTCCTGCGAGGTTAGGAGTGGTGCTTGGGCGGGGGGTTGGCAGTATTTTGCAGGTGGGGGGAAGAGAGTGAGACACCCTTTCGCCGTGGTCTTCCTTTTCCCTCACCTCGGCTCCTGGGGATATTTTCAAGCATAAATACGGCGAGTCGGCATTTACGTGAAATGGCAGGGAAAAGAGCGGAATAAACCGCTGGAGTGTTTACATGGAAAAGGGGCTCTGGGTTTTGGATGTTTTTGTTTGTTGGGTTGGGGTTTTTTTTGCTGAGTTTTTAAAATGGGCAGGGAGTTGATTGGGGGGGGAGGGACCCGCGCCCCCAGCCTCCGCCGTGGTGGCCCCGGGGCCGGGGAGCCGGCGGCGGAGGCCGGGGCTGGCTCGGGGCTTCCCAGCAGCGGTGACAGCGACCCGTAAGATGGCTGCTGCCATCCCCGGTGCCTTAAGACGGACTGTTAAGGTGGAGGAGCCGCTGCCCTCGGCCGCGGCTGCCCCGGGCTTTGCAGCGAATTGAAGAGTGGGGAGGGGGATCCAGTTTCTCTTAACTTTAAGACAGAATTAATTTTTAAATTATTTTTAAGTGTCTGAATCGTGTTTGAAAATAGCAAATAGCTGCTGTATGGTAGCAGCCACCTAAAAACCTCTTTGTTTGCATTCTTTTTATGCCCTTTAGTTTCTACTTTCCTCCCAGGGTTGAAAATGAAAGCGTTATTGCGCACTTTCACTTTCAGCTTTCCCACTGCTCTTCCTCGGTAGCAAATGGTACAAGCGAAGAGCGCATCTGGAACAACATATTGGCTCCTGCGGGCCACTTCCATGCCCGAACAGAGACTCCTAGTTTTTCTAGGAGCTACTGTAGCCTTTACATCCCCCAATATGTTTTTTCTTTTTTCTTTTTTTTTTTTTTTTGTGTTCAAGTCACCAGCTTCTCCTTTAGATCATAAGCCAACGATATTTAACCCAGCACCTGCATAGAAATGAATTACAAGTTTCAATTCTGAAAATATATTTACTGTTTTCACACAGGTGAGTAACTCCACTGATGTTAAAGCAACTCAGTGTGCATTTATGTTTGAAACTGCACAGGCGAGTGTTCACAGGATCATGGACTAAGTGAACGACCTTATTCTATCACCTTATTATTCTAGGTCCTTAAAAGCCTGATAAGTTTTCACTTCCATTACAGTAAAATCAAAGCTGAAAGTTGTTATGAAGCAGATACAGAGTTTGGTTAAGTGCCCAAATATTTGCTAACATTTCATGGTGTGTCTGCAAGGATCCAATGGGAAAACCAGTGCTTTCTTGCATACAGTAAGGCACTGGTTAGTATGAAGACAAAAAAACACTTTCACTGCAGTTCCTCCTTGAATCTTCAAAAGCACAGCTGTCTTACAATACTCTGTCTCTTATTTTTTTCCTTTTTAACTTACTGCTCACTAGATAACCAGAACAGTAAGTCTGCCAGCCTGTGTCTAGGGATACAGTTACTATAGTAACACTTATAAACACTAACTTCACTACAGCCTGCTACTGCAGAGGAACAGCTAAGAAAGAAATCACTATTTAAATACGAACAGGCAAGTCTTTCTCCTTTTTTTTTAATTTTAAACCTGATTTAAATCACTGCTCTTATTCTAAGTTTGTACAAATATATTGATTTAAAAAAAAAAAAAAAAAGGAAAAAAGCTTGACTTTGTCTTAAACTGCTCCAGTAACAGGCAAAATATTACATTCACAATTCTGGCAAGAATAAGGAATGAAAAGATCATTTGCTGGCTGGAAACATGGGACTATAACTTGGGCTGTGTTGACTTGTGGTGGCTTCAGTGAATATAATTTGGCCATGATAGGTTACACTACAAAAAAAAAATATGCTGTGACGTATGAGTGTACACATATCATTCTCAGTTTCATGTATCCAAGAAGCTGGCTTTTTCTGTTGACTTAATTTACAAGCAAATGCATATTAATTTTCTAATTGTAGTGCACACATAACTCCATTTGAGTACAAGAGAATCACTCTGGTGCTTATTTTTCATCATTAAATATGCACAATGAAGATATTAGATTAAAACTCAAAGCATTGTCTGAAAAACGCTCGCCACATTTTTCAGTTTCCATCCTTCAGGGCATGTCAGTGGGTTTGCACAAGTCGAACTGACCCCGAAGCTGACATTTAGCAAGCGCTGGTGGGAGCCGAGTGAGCCTGGCTGCCTGCCTGCTGCCTGAGCTGCTCAGCTCACAAACTCAGGTGAGAAGCCCCGTGACTTCAGAAGACTACTCATCTGCATCAAACTGAGCAAGCCAGGAGCTGGATGAGACAGGAGTGCCAGCTCGTGTGATTGTCAGGTCTCTCTCAGGCTCCTGCTAGCCCCGAGGTGGTGCCTGCTCAGAGCCGGTGCTCCCAGGAGAAGCATCTCACCTTTGTTGCTCATGCCCGAATTCACTGTGAACACCTGGCAGGCTTAAATGCAAGAGCATTTGCGTTATTCCAGCAAAGGAGGTGGTTGCATTTGCGATGCCAAGTCACAACAGAGGAAATGGAAATGCAGTTTAGGGTGTGCCTGATGCCTGTTTATTACCTAGTTGTCATGTGGGGCTTTTGAGGCCTCTCTCAGTCACATAAATTAAAGAATGACTCTGACTAATAGCAGCCTAATGCTGAATGCTACCTCTCTGAGAGGGACCTCCCAGCCTACTGCTGAGCTCTGGGAGCCCACCCCTACCCCTCATCCCCATCTCCCAGCCTAGTTGCATCAAGCATGCCCAACCTAGCCCTCTCTCTTTCTCCTTTTGTTTGAGATGGGACTTTCTTCCTGCTCTCCCACCTGTTTTTATTCTTGCCATTCAATGCAAATGTGAAAAGCGGAGCTCTTGTACCTCTTGGGAATTTCTCCAAGTACAAAATCCTATTGTGTCCTTTCATTAGTGCATTCCTCGTGGGTGAATTACCCTCCCTCTTGGCCACCACGCATTCAGGACTGCTATCAATATTTTATGAATCACTGGAAGTACTAACAGTACTAAAGTTCTGCTCATTATGCTGTCTCTAGCATCTTGTCAGCTTCCCATGGTGCTTACATGTGACTTTAATAATGCAGATGGCAGACCTTCCCACTAGGCCGTTTTCTGTTGCAGGGAACCTCACATCCTAATTACCCAGTTTTTAAAGGAAAAAATGTGAAAAAATTGGAGGAAATGGTCATTGCAATGCTTATGGCTGTTTTAGTAACACAAACTTCTTGTTACTGATGCAGCACTTAGCAGTTTTTATTCACTTCATACCCAGAGGATGCTCTTCTTGACTGCAGTCAGAGTTTTAAATTAACAAAAAACAAGAGAAAACTAAAGGCTGGGCTCACACAGAACAGGACATTTACTGCTTTCACCAGTACGTTGTGAAGTGTGTGTGCCAAATTCAGAAGGTGCTTGTTAAAGTTATTTAGCCATCTGCAGTCACTACATATGTTCACACTGTTATTTTGTGGTAGGGAGAGCTCTGGATTGCTTCATGCAAACACGGGATGTGCTGTCTATTTTCCCTTTATCTTTTTTTCTTTCTTCTGCCTCCCCACAAGTTGGGGGTTTTTTTGTTCATTTGTTTATTCCTTTCTCTAACATCTTTTTCCGTTCCTCCTGCAACTTAATATGTGTCAGAGATCCCTGCAATTCTCTGGCACCCCACTCAGCCTACTTTGTCTCTGCTCTGGCAGTTTTCTTAACCACCCCATCCCTCTGTAGAGCACATCCAACCGTGCGAGCCCACTTCTGGGTCTTCCCCATAAATGTGTGGGAGAGCACCTGGAAATCCTGAGAACTATAGACAAAACTGCAAGCACCTTGGTTAAACCACAGATACTAAACAGGTTAAAAACCTCCATCTAGATCAACCATAATTGTGGGGTATATGGCTGGAAAATGTAGGGGAACCCCAGCAGTACAGCAGGAACCCCAGATGTAGGTTTGTGAGGTGAGGGAGGAAAGTGCAGGAGGCACAGTTATGTTATCTTCACCTATCTTCTGGGTCTGCCACTGCTTTCTCTTTGTGGATCCCCAAAACCTCATGTGTCTCCTCTCCCACCCTGAACCCAGCAAGCTTGCCATCCCTACTTGATTCTTTGCAGCCTTTCCACCCCATGCAGACACATGGTGGGTTACAAACTGCTGCCTCTGCCCTACCAAGACAGACCCAGCTACTGAGAACAGGTGTAGAATATCTGGAACGTAGAAGGAGTTGGGTTTGCCGTTTTTTTTCTACTCCCATTTACCAGTTCAGTGCTTCCTCCCAGCTGAGAAGCTGCACCTCTTCCCAAGCGGACAGTGTCACAAATTATAATTCTCACCTAAGAAGATCTAACAATGGGGATTCTTTCCACTTTATAGGATGACATAAAACCAGTTAGCCTGGAATCCTAGGATTCCAGTTTTGGACAACATTGAAGAAGATAAATAAGGAGACTAATTATCTTAATTTATTCCATAATTATTTTAATTATTAATCACTTCCTTCTTTCTTGCCTATTATCAGGTCTAAAGGTGGGAGTGTTCCCAAGTCCTGAAGGCAGGCTCTACCCCCAGCATGCTCCTGTGACTCACCAGGATCATCTTTATTTCTTCCCACACCATTCATAACAAGACTTCCTTGAAGCTGCATCATCGCTTCTGGGGATACAGTAAGTAGGATACTGCACACACCTGAGTTGACTCACCTGGGAGAAGATGTCTTGTTCCTTCTGCAGCATTCCCTCTGCAGAAGAATTTGGAAACTGAGGGCCAGCCCTGCTAAGAGGGATGGAAGGTGTAGGGCATGGCTGCTGGGTTATCAAATGAGTTTGTGTTTTCAGGTGGAGTTTTTCAGAGGTCTTACGTGCATTTAGTAAAGGCTACATGAGGTTTTTTTTCACGTAAGATGTAAGTTCTTTGCTGCTTTGGCCAAAAGTGACCATGTAAAACTAGGACCTGGTAAGGCAGCCCCTGCATAGGTGACAGTGCTTGCCTGTACCCTGGCTTGGGCTGTGCCACAGGGCATGCACTGCACAGCACTGTCAAGCTGCACTATGGCAAATTTTTACAAGGGCATATAGAAATGGTTTCAAACTGAAAGAGGGCAGTTTTAGACTGGATATTAGGAGGAAATTCTTTACAGTAAGAGTGGTGAGACACTGGCATAGGTTACCCAGAGTTGTGGCAGCCCCCTCCCTGGCAGTGTTCAAGGCCAGGTTGGATGGGGCTTTGAGCAACCTGGTCTAGTGGGAGGTGTCCCGAACTAGATGGTCTTCCCACCCAAGCCATTGATTCTATGATTCTGTGAAATGCTACAGCCCCACTAGCCACCTGTGTTGGCTCCTTGACAAGGGTCAGTCCTGGCGATGCCGAGAGTCCCCGCCATGTTTTCTGTATACAGGTATGATGCATTCACAAACAATTTTTCAGGGGATGTGCTGCTGCCAAACTGTGTGATGGATGGAGGGGAAGGAAATCAGTGGGGAGGAGAGGAGCAGGGCTGAATGCGTGAAGGCAACAAAGCCGTATCGTGGCATCACAGGCACCTGGGAAAGGGGGAACTGAGAAGGAAGTGCCAGCTGAGGCACAAGCAGAGAAAAGGCACGGCAAAAGGTAAAGCAGGGAAAAAGGAAAAGACAGGGAGGGAAGCTGGTGCTCATTCAGCAAGAATTTGCAGCAGTGAGGCCTGATTATACATATTAGCTGATAATATTGAAATGAGAAGCTCAGGGAGACTGTGACCTCCATTTTACATCACACACCCCTTCTCTGCCTCCTCCTGTTGCCCACAGGCACTACTACATGATCTAGGTGCTGGTTTCAGCATCAATGATAGTCACCATTTTCTATGACCACAAGTGTGTAATGAATAATAATAAGAAAACAAATCTCACCAAGGAGGGAGTTCAGGACTAGAGATTGTGTAAGCTGAGTGCTGACTGTGACAAAGTGAGGAAGAAGCATGCTCTGGATGGAGACAGAGACAACATGTGTCAGAGGGAGATGACTGCATATTGGGTCTCCTGTTTGGGTACAAATCAGATCCTGGGTCCTTGAAGCACAATTAGTGATATCTTCACTAATGAAATAATCAGATTGTAGTGCCAAACTGCAGAAACAGAAAACACACTACTACATGAACAGCAACTTGAAGTGCCATAATAAGAGAGAGTTTCCATAAATACGAGATTTATTGGGATGCTGGTACCCTCTGCCATACGAGCCCCTGGCCTGCAGTCTCGTGTTCTGCCTCTCATACAGGCAGAGCAGCGTAGGGCAGAGAGGTGAAGCAGCCCCCCTTTCCTAGTAGCAAGACTAAGCACTGACCCAAGAGGCTCTTTGGTGTGACAAAAACAGTAAATAGGACTTTTGCCCTTGAAAACACATACAATCTCAAGGTGTGGTTCCCTCCCCATTCTATATCTTCTAATTTTTTTATCTGCTTCTATTTTCAGCTCAGAACATTAAACAGTGCTGGGTTTGGGCTCCCTAAATAGTGCAGCAAGCTAGAAAGCTGAATTATATTTTTTTCTCTCTGAGGCTGAGTGCTTTAGCTTCATGTATTGTGTTGATGATATCTTACTGTTATCTTTAACATGACAGCAAAAAACTTGAGTCTTATTTGTTCCTGGTGAGGGAAATGCAAGGACAGAAGGAAAGACAGACTGATATTTTTACTTCATAAAGAGATCATCAAAGGAAATGTTTCCTTTTTATTTCATTTTTAGTAAGTGTTCAGCTATTAACAGAAACAGTCTATGCATACTATATACAAAAAATTAACACCAGGGCTGCCCTTATGAGCAAAATGATTGCAGCTGGAGAGTTGTAAAGTATCCTGTTGTTCTATATGAATTATTATGTATATTATCCTGGTTATTTACACATTGTAATAAAGTGGGGCTGTTTTGGTGCTCTGAAATTGTGATTTGTTAGCACTTACACCCACTTACAGAGATACAAACATCTATAAAGTGAGTGTTAATTAATTTCACTGAGGTCAAACTAACATTTTGTTGAAAGTTTTCAATTTCCTGTCTCTAATCCGAAGCAGTTTTATATACACTAAATATAAAATAGGTTCATATTTAAAAGGCTGACAGAAAGCAGCTTAACAGATTTTCTGTATATATTAGTCCTAACTTTTCTCAGGCATGAATGCATCATCATGCTGACAGCAGTGAAAAGGCTTGTGTGATCTCCCAGTCTCAAATTCCAACTATGCAGAATAAAGGAAAAGGGATGTGTGCAAGTGGACCTTTTGCTGCTTTTTTAGTCATGTAGCTCCAGTGCAGTATTCCTAAAGGAGGCTGATGCCCACTTCTTGTGAAGATGGACTCTCCCATAAACTGGTCCTACAGCAGATTGAGAGCTGTAGCCATCTGCAAGCTCACCTCTGTGAGGACAAGGTATACTACAGAGTCATAAGGGGTTTTTAAGTAGCTCTGTTAATACTATAGTAGGCATCACCCTCTACAGAAGACATTTTTTTAAAAAAATTATAACTGATCTTCCTCAGCTGATCAGAAGCACTACATCTGGAGTATTGTGTCCAGTTCTGGGCCCCACAGTTCAAGAAGGACATGGAACTGCTTGAGAGAGTCCAGCGCAGAGCCACTAAGATGATTAAGGGAGTGGAACATCTCCCTTATGAGGAGAGGCTGAGGAAGCTGGGTCTCTTTAGCTTGGAGAAAAGGAGACTGAGGGGTGACCTCATCCATGTTTACAAATATGTAAAGGGTGAAGGTCAGGATGATGGAGCCAAGCTTTTTGCAGTGATGACCAATGATAGGACAAGGGGCAATGGATGCAAACTGGAGCACAGGAGGTTCCATGTGAATATCAGGAAGAACTTCTTTACTGTGAGAGTGACGGAGCACTGGAACAGGCTGCCCAGAGAGGTTGTGGAGTCTCCTTCACTGGAGACATTCAAAACCCGCCTGGAGGTGTTCCTGTGTGATGTACTCAGGGTGACCCTGCTCTGGCAGGGGGGTTGGACTAGATGATCCTTCGAGGTCCCTTCCAACCCTAGAATTCTGTGATTCTGTGATTCTTTAAGACGTATTAATATTAATTGGGGCTGGAAGAAGTCAGGGCTTTCTTTTTAATGGAATTTTGTCAAACTGTCATCACAGGAAAAAAGTGCATGCATTGAAGCGTATGCTTCATGGAAGTCCAGAAGTAGTGAGAGAGAAGAAAATGTACTTCCTAGCTGAAGTCCTGGAAGAGACAACAGTTGCAAAGCAGTTACTTTAAGGTGTGGCTGTATCAAATTTGAAGAGAGTAGCCCAGAAAATGGATGAGGTTGAAGCAGGATGAAATTACCAAAGGCTACTCTTGTAATGTGGCTGTGGGGTATTACTGCTGCTAAACCACTGCTGTTTGCCCTGGTGGTGAACTAACAGCAGTTAACAAAGATTAACTTAAAGTCAGAAATCTCAGAAAAGAGAATACTATAAAAACCTATAATATATGCATTTTTGTCTGGTATTTCTCATCCATACACACATAAATACTAAATATTAAATAAAAAAACCACAGTGAACGTAAACATAAACACTGTTTTCATACGTATCAGATGATGTATAGGCTGGCAAGCCGAGCTTCTCACATGGTATCAGGATTTTGTATGTTATTATGGTGTCTGTACACGTATGTGGTGCTGATCTAGGAGAGGCTGTTATGCAAGGAGCTGTAAGGCTCAGCAGCACATCACTTCATAGGACACAGCAGCCATTCGAACAATTTTAATTTCATCTGCTGCCTAAGTAATATTACTATCTCCTCTGTATGTTATATATGTTTTCTTACCCATTTCTAATTATAGGCAGGATTATTAATGCTGCTACCAATAAGGTCACCTTATGTTTTCAGTAACGTAAAACTCTTCCAGTTATTAACTGTTCATACCGAATTTTTTTAAGCCTGAAGCAGAACTGTTTGAAAAAATTCCAGGTAGTATGTTTTAGCCAATTCTGAGAACATGATTTGAAAAGTATGTTGGTTTGCTTGTATTAAAACAGAATTCTAGTAACTATTTTATAGAGACGCTCTGAGATCATCAGGTTTTAAACTAGGGCTTGGAAATTTGGCTGAGATGGCATCAGACGTGCACCTTTTGTCATTCTTGTAAATTTATCCAAATCAGAGCAAGTTACAATTTTTAAAGGAAGCATCAGTTTGCTGGCACAGAGTGAAGACACGCCAGGGTGTAGGTGATGAATTCAGGCAGTCCCTTGGGCACCAGCTGGCCTCTGTCAGGGAGTGCCTCACTAGGACTTGCTCTACAGTGCTAACTTGGGTTTGTAGCACCAGATGTCAGACCTAACAATAGCTTTGTATTTCATCCTTGCCGTCAGTACCCTCCCTTTGCTAATAACGGGAGAAGGCTGAAGGTGTCTATGTGTACATATCCCCATCACTAGCAGTATGAGTGGTGTTTGGAAGTAGATATTCAAGAGAACCTGTGTGCTGAAGTGCGGAGAGTCACAGGACTTGGGAGGTAAGACAGGACTGAAGAACGAGGACAGAGAGACTGGCCTGAAAAGGAAGACTGGAGCAAGGAGCTGAAGTGGAAGGAAGGAGGTGCAGAGGGACAGCCTTAGCTGGGGAATGGGCAGAGAGGCTTGTGCTGATTAGACACAATGTCCTTCCAATACCTGGCCTCGATTCCACATTTTCAGCCTCGCTGCTCTTCCATGAGCTCTGTTGCAAAGTGCATCTCTCCTTCCATCCTGATGGTTGGAGAATGCAGAGGACGCATGCTGCGGCTCACAGGTCTCACAGCTCAAGGAGCAAGGCTGTTTCCCACAGACCTAAAAGCTCAAACAGCGCTTGGCCCATTTGAAAGTAATTTTGTTCTTCATTATGCTTTCTTGATTTAGAAACTGACACATCCAAAATCCACCCTACATTAAAGGAACAAGAACATTGCAAAATCTAGCTCTTGTAAGCAAGAAAGACAATAGAATATTGTTCACATAAATGTAATTTATCTTCTGGGTGCCTAGATACAATGGTGTAAAATATTTTTTTTCCCCCGTTGACTCCTAAAGTCCTCACAACTAAAACTCATGATGAATGAGATTTGGTTAAAGAGATACATCAATGCTTCTGGCCCTATTTCATATTTCCCATACAAGATTGGTAGATTATAATCTTGATATTGAATATACTTTTTTTTTTGTCCTCCAGTAGCAATTACACTCCACTAACACATTTGTAAAGTGATGAATAGATACAGAAAAGCTGATGAGGAACTATTTCATTATTATAGTTCTAACACGGTGAAGGCACAGGGCTATGCCTTGAAACACGAGGAAATGACTGAAATCTCACCAGGTACAAGAATAAACTAAATTATAGTCATGAATGCTGTATTTCCAAAGTTTACACTTGAATTTGCTGTATTACTATTTTTGACATATTTGTTACAATTTTAATATAATCTCACGTGGGTTTCGAGTTTTCTTGACCACGTATGTATTAGTATACAATGATGCAACTCAGAGTTTGTAAGAGTGAGAAACAGTGCCTAGGTAAATGTAGCATTGAAATATGAAAATGTGAAATAATATACTCAACTCCTTTATAGAATGACATGGGAGGAGAAGTCACAAGAGAAAACAAACCCATCTGATTTTGAATGTTCCAGAGACGAGGAAGATCAGCAGGAGAAGGTCACAACTGCACTCGAGAACAATGATTCTAAGCTCTTTTCAGTTTTTTGCTCTGCGTGTCAACAAACAATTTATCCATACCACCTTCTTTATCATAAAAAAGCCCACAAAGCCCCAGCTTTGCTGAGCTTTGATAGCCTGCAAAGACAGACTAACAAGAAAACACTTTTAGCTCAGAGACAGAAACAAATTTCAAAATTGACAAAGATTCCTAAATATTCTGAGACACACAGACAGAAGATTGATTATTCATTTGAATTCCTTATGGATAGTCACACTCCTACATTGTATTGTGATCTTCCTAATATTAACAATCCTAGTACTTTCATAAAAGTAAATAACTCTTTAATAAAAGCATTATCAATTTGCCAAGATAAAAATTCCACATGGCAGGGAGACATGGAAGACAGATTTATTGTGCTTGACAACTATGGAAATAGGTCAGATACATGTTTTCTGGGGTTAGTTGATGGGTTTCATGGTGTGACAGCTGCAGAAACAGTTGCAGCTGAGCTTCCACTTTTATTTCTTGACCAGCTTGCTCAAACGGATTCTTCCTACAAAAAGAATATAGATGAACAGCAAATTCTAGATTCTTTTGCCACAGTAATCAACGCAGATTACAGGGAAAAAGAGAGTATTTTCTCTGAAAAACCAGGCAAAGACAAGACCAAAAAGACCAACACTTATGAATGGATTCACAAAGCATATGCCAAGGCCTTTTGGAGAATGGATAGACTTTTACGACTAGGAAGGAACGAGGTTTCCAAAGTTCGCTGGAGTGGCTGTTCAGCAGTTACCTGTTTGGTGGAAAGAATCCCAAGCGAAGAGACAGATGGCACTGAGGAACAAGGAGGAAAACTTTCTGAAAACACCACACAGAGTTTATTAGCCAAGACAGCCAAAGGTGTTTCTGGGTTATTGCACGTTGCTAATATAGGTATGTACATTCCACACCAGGATTTTTTTCTCCATCCAATAAAAAGAGGGAAAATAAACTAGAGATTTGTTGGCAGTAGATATTTAGAAATAAAAAGCTGCAATTGCTTTAACTTGACTATGTGAAGGAGACATGATACCTTGCAACTGGTATTGGTATCAGGCAGTAAATACTAAGCTTATTAGGCAAGTACCTTCAATATTATATTTGAGTTAAAGCAATAAAGTCCATTTATTAATACAGAAGACAGTTAAGAAACATTACATAATACACATGACCTGTAAAAGTAGTAAGGACAATTTTTTATTTTTTTTATTAAGAAGTTTAAGGTGTTATCATTTTAGGGCAGACAATCATAAATCTTCTGATTTTAGATCTGATAAATCCCTTGTGACAATGAATCATGCTTAAAATATGCCTTTTATTTATTTATTTCATTGAAACTAAGTGCCACCCCATTTTGCTACCAGCAAACCAAAAACATGATCTACAGGGACCATCAGAATTGATTTCTGAAATAGGAACTGGTTGTTATATTCTGTTATGGAATGTCTATTCAGATCTACTTCCTTATGAAGGAGAATCCTGCTTTGTGTTTAAGTATAGAAAATCAGTTATTAATTCAATCAGAAACATTTATACATCCCTAATGCTTCTCCAACCAGTTCTGCTGCAGGCAACAGAAGACAAAGCTCTTGCAGTTCTCAGCACTTCCAGTCAGTATCTTCTCACCTGGTGATTTTTGTTGCCAGTTAAGTTCTCTAGTGTACACAAGACAGCTGTAAGATTATAAGCTAAACACTTGCTTTCCCATAAAGGAATACGCAAGAATAATTATATTAAAAAAGCTGTTGGGTGGATTTGTGTCTATGCTTATATTCTGCAGTGTCTTCCAGGCTCTGCTTGAAGCACATGCCCAGCACTGTAATACTTTCCTATCACTCTCCCTAGCATTAGTAAGGGGCATGCTAAGACTGCGACTTCCCATCAGCAGCGGCACTCTTTCCTCCTCTAAGAAGTGTATTCACGAAACTTGTAAGACCTCATATTTTTTCATATGAAATTTGTCTGAAATGATCAAGAGGGTCAAAGATCACTAGGGAAAATGAAAACCATTTGAGAGGCTTCATTTCTCAAGGAAAAAAGAAACCCAACAAAAACCCAAGCCAAAACCATACTCATTTGGAAAAACTGACCCCAGATTAAAAAAAAAAATATTTTTTGCTTAATAATATGCAATCCTCTGCCAGTCTGAGAAACACTATAAACCAGCTTGAATATGCAGACAGTGAAGTAGGTAACTGTGGTCTATCCCCTCTTTTTCCTCTCCTCCACTGTCCTGACACTTGTTGCTATAGCCATGCTTTCTCTACCTCCAACAAGCATTTTTTCAGCTGCCAGTACTGTACTGTTACCAGTATCAAAATTGGTAGTTTAGCAGTAGCTCAGGTATTTAAGCAGAAGATGCAGTCACACTTTTAATGGAATACAGGAGGACCTCATATAAAGGTTATAATGTTTTCAGAGATAACAAATACGTTTGTTTTCACCTTATTGGGGAAGAAACCCATTTTTATTATAATGAGCCTGAGAGGTAGGATGAAGGCAAGAAAATTTGGTAGAGAATTCACCCAACCTAAGCTCTCTGGTTCTATTTACATGCCCCCATTCTTCCCTCCCCAATGAGGCTTTATGCTGGCAGTAATTAGAAATACTGTAAACTCTAGCTCTGTTAATGAGTTAAAGCTTGAAGTTGATCAGAGATACTTTTAAGCCTTTTATGATTAAAGTCCACATTTTTGAACCACTTCTAAACACACATTTATTTTATCTAATACACTTATTTTCCACCAAATGTATCACATCAAAGGAAAAGATTTGCACAACATCAAGCTTCATTCCCCGCCTCCCCCCAGTGTGTTCTTACAGAAGTATAGACGTGTTTCTTCAGCATCAGGTAATCAACTGGAGAGGATGGTCAGATATGAGGAGCAGGTGGTGGTGACATTGGCCAGCTGTCTTCTTCATTTAGTCCTACATTGATAGGTCAGCTAGTTTTTGACAATTCATTTGCCCTGTCTCTGGTTTGCATCCAAAAGCAACTAGATTTTACTTTTTGTTGCAGTCAAATTGCCCCACATGGGTTATATTACACCCTTGGTTAGGCTTACAGCTGCTGGTCTTACTCAGAGGATTCAAAAGAAATTTTAGACAGTCTTCTAGCTCTCCATGGAAATCAGAGGAAGGAGGGAGCATGCACAAGGAAACATTCACAGAGCATAACTTAAGGCACCTACATTCTATAATCAATAAAAAAGGTGTGCCCTTCAAGTTTGATATACTGAATAACCTTCTCGAGAAACCTGCCTTCACACAGACTACACTTAGCTGTCTCCTACATAAGACAATGCCAATACTTCCCAAGAAATAAAACTACTGTATAAGCAGTGCCTACTTATAAACACTTTTCAGAGCTCTGTGCCTTTGTCTAGCCAGATATTAAATATACAATATAAATTAACACACTGTGACCAGCTTAGTGTCTGGAAAGCTACCATCCCACTCGAGTTCCTTCTGTAAGACATCACTTTTGCCCTTACGCCAACACATGGAAGCAGACCAATAACCTCCTCTAACACAAAAGATGGTCTTCTCTCAGTGTAGCCACAGAGGACCTCAAACAATACATCACTTTGTTTCAGAGCTGCTTTCCTTTACACTCTGCATCCAAGTCTGACAAGACTAGTCACCTGCAGTGTTGCAATTTCTAACACTTGTCATTCTCACCCTGCAGACTTCAAAAGCATTGAGGGAAAGGTAAAGTATCTATTCCTACTAAAAGAAAGGAATCTGTCCTCGACCCTTCATGATGACTGTGAGAACTCTTGCTCCCTTGGGTCCTTTAGCCAAGGAAGATATTTAAGGCATCACGTTAGTAAACTGCAAATTCTATACAACGTCCAAATTATTTTCAGGTACTAGAAATTTTATACTGCTAAAAATAGTTTGAACCTGAAACTTCTTGATGAGTTCATTCAGCTATAATATTTTGAAAACGCACACTCCCGGGGGGGGGAAGAATTTGAGAAAAATACACACTCTTACTTTAAAAACTGTCAAGGCGCAACATTTCTATGAGACTGCACTTTAAGCTGGATGAAATGTCACCGAAGACTTCTTGTAAGAGCTTAGCTGCAGTCAAAAGAATGAGGTTCTGGAATAGTCTTATAAGTAGTGGGATGGGGAAAAAAAACCACATAAAACTTTGCTGTAAAATAGAACCAGATTAATTGATGAACATATTGTTGCCTGTAGCGGTAGATAATTGAAATATGGCCTCAGCTTTTTTTGCAGTCCTTAGCAAAAGGCTGTTAATGTAACAGCAGTATCTTAGAAAAAAAGAAAAATATCAGTATGCTGTAATTCCAATTATCTTACTTCAATTTTAGGTAACGCACATGCAGTCTTATGTAAAAATGGAAAGAGTTACTGCCTCTCAAAAGAGCACAGCACTTCTAACGCTAGAGAAAGAAAACGCGTACTTCAGAATGGTGGAAATATCAGCACTAATGAACCAGACGGATTAGTAGAGGGGTACCTAAGAACTACAAGGGGGCTTGGACATCATGGAGATCCAGTACTGAAAAGATCTGTTATACCTGTACCTCATACCATATCTGTCCCTATCGATGATACTTGTCAATGTCTTATTTTAGCTTCTAATGGGCTTTGGGAGGTTTTGGATTACAACAAAGTAGTTGCATTAACACTAACAACATTCACTCATTATTTAAGAATGTATGAATGTGTTCAACAAGATGGAACCTCTCTGTATAAGTCTCAATATTTGATGCCCCTCCCTGAAGACAACTTAAATGACTCAAAGGCTATTAATGATCTGCAAGATGGAACAGAGATATTGTATTCCAATAAAGACATTTTTCTCACTGGCTCGAAAGGCAACCTGAAACAAAATAAGCCAAAGTGTTCTATGAGGAACTATTTGCAAAGTGAAGATGGAGTTCCTAAGGAAACTGATGACCACAAAAATCAAGCTGATCCAGAACTGTCTCTTTTCAGTAACAATGAAGTAAGTTCACAGAACAGAGATATAAAACAGTCTGATTCTAGCACAGAAGATGACTCTAAAGAACTGAAGCAGTTTGAGGACAAAGAAGTGTATCTATATGAGAGATTTCAGCCACAGTCACAGACTGCAGAGCAAAAAGAAACAGACACTAACACTTCCTGTGCAACAGGTCCAAGTCACACCCATAAACAGCTGCAAGAGAATGTATTGGCAACGGGGTCTGAAGACATGAAACAGCTCCCAAAAGATAAAACTGCATGCTTATGTAACTATGACTCAGGTCCACAACTGGCAGAAAAAGTGGACTCCGAGATATTTTGTGAGAAACCTGCAGGTTATCCTGGTCAAGAACTGCTTAAGACACTATCACCAGTGGGTTCTAGACCACCACCATCGTTTGAAGGGGACATAAAAACATACACGTCCAATTGCGAACCACAGACTGTAGCAAGAGGCAGAGTCACCTCTGGGACACTCTACAACAACGCAGCAAGCTACATTAGTGAACAACTGGTAAAGATTGCATTAGCTGCAGGTTCAAGAGATAACATTACTATTTTGATTGTACTTCTAAATGGATGTGATAAGATACCAAATTACCTCAACATTTAAAAATTTATCATATGATAACTGGAGTGCCACAGTATATATAGTACAAGCTTATATTTAGCTGTGTCATGAAATTACTTACAATCATCTTAAATGCCGACCCATATAGTAAAACAGACATCTTGTCTGGAACTCTGCAAATGCAATAAAGCCTTCTGAAACTCTCAATAAGAAACAGTAATCAAAAATCTTTTTTTTTCTTAAACCACTTTATTCAAACCTGAGCACCTCAATATAAAACTAAACACTGGTGAACTGCCATTTTCCTTGCTAAACCAGATTACTGCAAATTTAAAATCTGCACAAATAAGTTTCTGCTATCAGTTCAACATTTAAATAGACTAATTCATCTCTTCTGACACACTTGGTAGATTTCATATAATGAAAATAACTAAAAGAATTAGTGCAATATACTGGACAGATCAAAATAAAATGTACTTTGGAAAACAAAGTTGCAAAGTTCATTACTGACAGACAGCAGTACTTATGTTACAGATACAGGAGCATCATTTATTACTGTTCTAGCCGTAAAGGAAGAACTTAGAACCCCCTTTGATTAGAGAGGAAAAAAGTTAGCTTTAAGTAACTGTACATTCTGTATACCTTTAAGCAACTCTTAAATATTACAGAAAGTATTAAACAAATGTAGACTACAATGCAGAGTACCTATTTACAGTACATTAATATCCAAATTTAAAATCAAGTTGGATGTACTTAAGTGTTAGTGCACTGTTTTTTTTCCTTTGGGAAAAAAACAAACTGTAATGGCCAGCAATGATCAAAACCAAGAAAGAAGTCACAGACACCGAGTTTGTTGTGGTTTTACTTGAAGAGCTCTTACAGTTTGTAGAGGAGAAAAAAATCCTAAATCATAAAGTTGCCCAGAGAAGTTGTGGATGCTCCCTCCCTAGAAGTGTTCAAGGTCAGGTTAGATGAAGCTTTGAGCAACCTGGTCTAGTGGAAGGTGTCCTCACTCATGGCAGGGGGGGTTGGAACCAGATGATCTTTAAGGTCCCTTCCAACCCAAACCATTCTATGATTCTATGAAGTTGAATTTACTGGTCTGTACCCTCTAAACGGATCAGAAATGAAGTTAAACTTGATTATCACTAATTCTTTTAGATAAGTAACTGGGTTGATATACTTTACATACAGTGTACCAACTAAAACTCCACTTTCCTGCAAGCATAGAGTTCTTAAAATTGTTAATGCAAGTATTATTTGTAATTAAATTATTAAACTATGGAATGTATAACTAAACAGTAGACACCTGCAGAAACAATTGGTTGCATCAATACTGTGAATAAGTTTAAGTAATTTTTAGACCTTGTTTCTAAAAAGGTTATAAAGCACAATTGAGAATTACAAAAAGTCCCAATTCTATTTATTGTAACAGTAATCAGTATTGAGGCTACAGGAACTGGCCAATTAGGTCCACAGAAAGTAGTTCTTCTACACCCCTAATGGTAAGTGATTTTTAAAACCTTTCAACCAAAGGAAGTTTATTCCGCTTCCATCTCTCCTCTACTGCTGAAACATTACAGCCAGTGGTGGATACATGCATGTTAAAATTTTAGATCAAAAGTAAACTCTGTATCATGAACTTGACTATTATCATAAGTCTCTTCGCTGTTTGGAAGCTGTACTGGGCCAGGTTAAGCACTCCCGTTCCATGGTTATTAACAGTTAGGAAGCAGAAGAATATTCAGAACAGTTTAAAGCAATTGATGTTTTAGTTACTACAACATTGACTCTTGGGTGGTTGTGTGGGTTCAGTAAGGTCTACTCCTCTTCCTCTGGCAGAGCTGGCTCCTGCATTCTGTGGTTCATTCTTGGGCAGTTTTTTTGCTGTAAAATCAACAATAAATAAGAGTTAAAACTGAGATTGAACTAAAATTAAATCACCTGAGTACACAATCAACCCTGTTGCTCTACGAGCATATCAATATAATCACTATAAAATCTGATTTGATTCATTGCATTGGTAATAAAAGAAGTTAAGATGCAACTTCTTAATGATTACCTCATCTATAATTTTCAAGAGTGAAATGCATTAGTAAATTGAGCAGTAAAATGTATCTGCACAGGTACACTGTGCCAGTAAATGATGGCTCCTGTGGGAATCCACCTACACAGAACAGGCTTTAAGATCAGGATGTTCAGGCTAAAAGATACACAAATATTGAAAAGGCACAAAATACAGACAGAAATGGGTCAAACTACTGCCCAGCTATCTAGTCAGAATAAGTATTTGCATACAACATATAAAATGGCCCTCAGCACTAAATCATCACTCCTCTTCTTTTCAAGCTCTCTTCTCTCCAGCTCCTATGAATGAATTGACTGTGATAACTTCTTTGTTGTCCTTGTACCTCCAGGGTACTTCCTTGTCATTTATTTTTCATGTCAGGACCATTTGTCACCCTTGTAGCTCCTCTGTCAGAAAATCTGTAAATTCTACATAAAATGATTTCCTGTGTGGCTGTCTTGCCCATGTTACTAGGACCCAACAACCATCCCTGTTCTACAGTTTGGCTGCATGCTTTGACTCCGAAGTAATTACGCTGGCCAGCTTTTTAAAAAACAACTTTTTCTAAATGGAATGAAATGCAAGTGTAACAGGCAGAAAATCAGCAGAGTACACATCAACAAGATGTGTTGTGGTGCTAGATAATCTCATCTAGGCTCTCTTCCCCACAAAAGGTTGGACCAGATGATCTTTTGAGGTCCCTTCCAATTTGGGCTGTTCTACGATTCTATGATAGAACCCAAGAGTTCACATTGTACTAAGCTGCTGAGAGAGTACAAGGGGACAAAAGCATCAGTTGAAAAATGCCTTCACAGCACTGACATTTTGGATTCTAGATACATACTAGAACTGTAAACTAACATGAATTTTTTTAACTGGAAGTTCTGAGTGAGCTCTAAAGTAGTCAAATTACAAGCAGCTGTAGCTTGCATCCCTCAATTTTGTCCATATTATCATTTTTAATTTTCTCCATTTTTCAACAGCATATTTACACACGGTCCTGAGAACCGCAACCATGTTATGCAAAACGCCATTCCAAGTTCCACGCAATCCTTATACCTGTGTCAAGATACCCTTTCAGGGTCTATTGCTGCACAGATCTTCTGGTGCACTGACAAAGCTGAATTTCACCCACCAATGTAAAAGAATACTCCCATGGACAAACAACCTTGCAGACAAAAATACCCGGGTACTAATTGGGCAGTTTTCTCAAATTAATTTTGTATATTTCATTAAAATATGGAGAGGAAAGAATTACTGATAATAATGAATTACCAAAAAAAAATATCAAATTTTGGGAATTAATTTTTCTTTTTTTTTTTTTTTTAACAAGATGCAAACTGCACCTTTAAACAAATTAATTTTAAAGTGTCACCAGAACACTAATTGAGCATTTCTGTATCATTAAACGCAGGCCTATCTCAAGCATTTATGAGAAATACATACTTTCCACTCATATATTTACGTGTCCATCCCCCCACCTCTCCCCCTCAAGTATTTATAGTTAATATGAAGCAAGTACTTGTTATAAAGTGTTGCTATAGTGATAATTTAATTTGCATCTGCTGGAAGTTTGAACCACAGCACAAATTATCTTCTGCTTTACCGACTTGGAAAACAGAAGATAAGAGCTCTTTAGAAACAGTTTTGGTAGCAATGCTGGTTTTCACAAAAAGAAGTGGAATTGAGAGGTCACTGTAGTGCAGTATAGTGACACTATACACTACTATTCCCCAGTAGCAGAGCCACTGCTGTGATTAAGCTATTACTAAACAGGTTGGTGACCAACCTAAAAATAAACATTTTCTTTTCCTCTACTTTCAAAATTTTATTAACAATGAAATACAATTTTGTGTCTATCAATGCAATTAAAAAATGTTCTTAATTTATACTTACTATTACATGTTAGCATTTTTACAGAAATCCCTAAGATTATGTTAGGGCTAAAAATATCCTAGTAAATTCATTTTTCACAGAAAGTGTCTTTTACTTATACTTGGTCATTGAATTTAAACACACACTGTCTTCTTTGGCACAACTTTTGGACTTCACATAGCTGCGTTTGGAATTCAAACAAAATTTTAAAAGAAAAGCATATTTAGCAAATATTTTGTTTAGACTAAAATTAATACTTAATTTTTCTTAAGCAAGTCAACTATCATTCTCCCATTTTGAAATATTTTCAGTTTTAATCACCATTGTCTCATAAAAGGTACATTATTCCAGGTTCTGCATCCATCCAAGGCAGTGTGGAATCTGCTTCAGATAACGCACCATCAAAAGGCACAGTTTATGCAGTTTCACTTACATTCTTACACCAATTTGATTAACAAATGCCAAGTACAACTTACAATTAGAAAAAGCTGTGTAAAACTTTTTATGGTTACCTATACCATTGGAAAGGTGGGGCTTTTTTGTATGTAACAACTAAAGCTTAATTTTGCTTGAACTTGAAGTAGTATAAGTTTTCATCATGGAATCAAAACAGGTACACAGAACTTGCTGACAGAATTCAAAAGTAACTTAGGCTAGCTATTTCAAGTTAATCCAAGTGTTTTGGTGCTTGACAGTTTGACTTCTGAACATCAAAGGATATAAAAGGGCCTAAGGAAACTTCAGTGGTATGAATCTGATGAAAACAAAACCCTTAAAATTCTCCATTTGTTCATAAACTCACCAATTGCCATGAATATTTCATTTACGTTCATAGATGTTTTGGCAGACGTCTCCATGAACAATAAGCTGTTGTCATCTGCATAAGCCTGTGCTTCCTGGAAGTTAAATTAAGAATATATTACTTCATTAAAAAAAATTTTAAAAAAATAAATCACACAATCATCAAGTGTTATACTTTCATTGCTAGTGAGGGACAATTTCCATACCATTTTGAAGGAAAGAGTGTTCGCTGAACCACTCATGTGACAATGTGCTATTCATCAGATGTGAAGAAGTTATGATTCCATCAAGCAGCTAAACACTTAGAAATGCAATCTTAAAAGACCTTACTCATCTTAAAAATATTCAGATGGAAAAATCTCAGGCAACACTAAATAATAAATAAAAATATTTATTAAAAAGACAATCCTGACCAAGAACACTAGCTGGCATAGCAAGCATGAATAAGCTCCAGAAAGTGCCATCTATAACGTGAGAACATCCACTATCTGGAAAGAAGGTGGTTTGTGCACTACCTTGAATCATTGAGGCAGATGGATCAGAACAGTTTCATTATCCTGACAGACATTGACAATTATAAAAGAAATAAGCAATATTAAGTATTTTGCCACATTATCATTCTTTTCAGTCTGAATTTTGATCTGAAATATACAGTTTGCAAAACGCTTCCTATTCTTGCCACTTCCTGTTAGCCAATCCAACTGAGAATTCCCACCTTATGATTATGTAACTGCCTTTGCACTCAATAGGAAGTCTGCTGAAAGTATAGAGTACCTATGATTAAAAAATTATCTACAGCATTCTGTATTTACTTAAGTGACACCTGCTAAGATCTATGTAACTATATCTGAAATAACACATTAGCAAATACCTAGAAACCTAAAATGTGCTTTGCAATGAGAAAGGATTGTCAAGCCTGCAAGGAGCCCATAAATAATTTGAAAAATACTAAGACTGCAATGGCTCAAAACATAGTAAAGGTAGTTCTACTTTGATAATTAAATCTAAGTTTTTGACTGCATGAATGTACGAAGCTTTTATCAAATACCACATTTTAGCAAAAAACCCACAAAGGTCTTCTGTTACACAGCTTTATGTTATAATTGACATGGACATACAAAATTAGAAAACTGAGTTGTTGAATTCTGGCAGAAAAAAAATACCTAAAACACTGCTAACTTTCATAGTCTGACTCCTATAGTTACAAAAGGATCCATTACTACACACAACAGGATCTTACACAGTGACACCAAATACAGTTTTAAATTAAGAGAATTAATGACCAATTAACACAATCTCAATTAAAATTCAATCAATCATGAATGGACAAGAACCACTTGCAGTTTAGTGTTATTTACTTTGGAAGCTATTTTCTGATTACTTGGTTGAACCTTCTAGAAGATAAAATATTGCAGTGAAAGCACAGATATATCCACTGAACCAAAAAGGAGGCCACGAAAAGCACAATTAAAACTTGAACACTGCTTCAACAATATATCCTGACTGTATCATATGATGATCAAAATTCTCCTGCTGACAAGTCAGAGAGAATGGTTTGCACTGAGAGTTACTCCTGTCCCATCCGTTGAAACTTATTACTGTTGATTGTGCGAAGACGACAGGAAGGTCACATTAAAGAACAGAAATTCAATTAGGCTTAAAGATATGCAAATAAATTAGTTATTCCTCAAAGTGAAACATAATTAATCAAAAAAGTCTATTGCTACATATCACTTATACAGAAATAGATTCTTCTAGTAGCATGTATAATTTAGTCAGTCTCGGTTGACGTTTATATTTAACAGCATGACCCCCATAACAACTAGTCAAGCTATGCATATAAGCTCCTCCTGTGTTTATTCACTTCCTATTCCAACAAAATGCTGTTTCTATAAACAGAAGTCATGTACATACCTGGAAATCCACAGCTCTTTTGTTAGCTAGATCAGCTTTGTTTCCTGCTAAAGCTATTACAATGTTAGGGCTTGCTTGTCGCTGAAGTTCTTTGACCCAATTTTTCGCTCTGGCAAAGGACTCCTGTTAATGATTGCAAAATGATGCAACTGAGTTTTATTATCCTTTTGTACTCACCTATTATCCCAATCTGTTATCTATACTTCAAGCAAAAGGCCAACACAAGGCTGCTACCTTTGTCCAAAGGCACACTCCAACTTGCCAACTGAGCTTTTAAACTGAAACATTCCTTCCTACCTTAGTTCTCAATGTGCTTAGTTGGGCCAATGCTGAAAAAAGTAAGTAAAAATAGGAAGATCTTTATGTAGATGGAGTAAGGAAAAATAAGTGTTTACGAGAGAAAATGAGAATTTTAATTTCTCCTCTAAAAGAGTTTACAAAGAGCTGTATTGAAAGGATCTCAAAACACTAATTACTGAGCACTGTTCATTATGGTGCAAGATTTCTGGGTTTTCTGAGGGTTTTGTTTTTTAAGTCTCATTTTATCAAAAAAAGGTGAAGCTTATATGATCCAAGATCAAATCAAAAGGAATCAAATAACCTTAGGTTTTGGTCTTAATGGCTTATGCTACCTTCCCAGTCCTTATCTGTAACTTGCAATAACACAATATTAAAATAAAGTATTTCACTATGAGAAATAAACTGCCACCAGCAATGTGATGAGATTAACAGCTCAATTCTGGTGAAACTGATTTGAAAGGTGGGTTCGAAACACTTCTACAATGGAATTTGCTTTCTATCTCTTTTTATCATACAATAAAAAACCCCTAGAAATGTTCTTTTGTCAAGAAAAGTTTACAGACACAATTTAACATTACATAGTCCAATATGAAATAAGCAACTTGATCTAGTGAAAAATGTCCCTGCCCATGGCAGGGGGGTTGGACCAGATGACTTTTAAAGGTCCCTTCCAACTCAAACCATTCTATGATTCTATGAAATCATTAATTGATTCACACTAGTCAGTCAGAAAAATTATGGAAAGACTGATGCAAAACTGTTAACTTCCAAATCCCCCCTGTGCCTCCCTAATATAGTACTTACCTCATTTGTAATGTCATATACCACTATAGCGGCTTGTGCTCCTCTGTAGTACATGGGCGCTAAACTGTGGTACCGCTCTTGCCCAGCTGTATCCCAAATTTCAAATTTTACCGTTGTATCGTCGAGACATACAGTCTGAGTTAGAAAAGCAGCTACAAAAAAGACAGAGGTGCTGAAACCAGAAGTCTGCTTATCTCTCTCTATTCATATAAAACTATGTTCAGAGATGCAAATATAATTTCTTTAAACAATTCAAGCCTATTATTAAAATATAGCAGGTTTGGAGCATTAGCTGATAGAATGTAACAGGGCAGTTATTTAAGCAATCAGTCTTTACTCAAGTTAAAGAAATAAGAAAGCAATAATTGGAAAGAATTCCCATTATTATTTTTTCTAATAGTGAATTCGAGTAAGCACAGGCATTTTCTTAAATCTTCTAAATACATTTCATTCTGTTTCAACAGATTATACGGAGTAGCAGCTACAGCATCCCATCATGCTATAGTCCAACAATTCAGATATTTACAGTTCTACACATTTACATTACTTGAATTGTATCTTAAAATCTTGATTTTCAGCTCCTGACACCACCTTAGCTAACGGGTATGGAAGACAGAATCACTTCTCAGAAGTTCTTTTTCTCAAAGCATCCATATTTTTGACTTTGCAAGTGACTGCAAGAATTCATTTCAGCGTAACTTTGACAGCCTACAGTTTCAGGGAAAGTTGCATCCATTGCCACTGCAGCTGAATGCACCACCATAAATAACAGTCTTCTAATTACAGAAAACAGTAAGTAACAAGTCTTCAGATAGTTACTCCTAGTAAAGATTTTCCATTGAGATTAAGGCACACATCAGAAATACAGACACGAGTACCCACACAATATAGAAGCCCATATTAGAAAACTAAGCTAGAATCGCAATAATTTATTGGGGAAAAAACACTGAAAAGCAAGATTTCCTTCTACTGGGTTTTCTTAACCCTTTAAGTTTCAACTCGGCCATCCGTTGTTCCACCTTAGCTTTTGAAGTTTCTAAAAAAGCACACAACTATTACAGTGGTCTGACAAGCTGTCTTGATCACCTGCTTTATTGTTTGCCCAGTTATAGCACATACACAGGAGAAAATGCAACAATTCCAAGAATTTAGATGAAAGTTTGAGCAATCCAGCGTAATGCTTGGAGTTGTTTTTCCAGTCATGACAGACTTCTAGCGAAGTACTGGGAGCTGGCTTGCCCTTGCTTCTTCCACAAACAAACAACAAAAAAAAATTAAGACCTTCTGCTTGATGAAAAGCTAAGAGAAGCCCTCTACTTGGCTGAACTGGGGACTCTCATCACTAAGCATACTGACAGATTGTAGCTGATTTAAAGCAAATGTCTGTAGAGACACTGACCCATAACCCTTGCATACCTGGGATGTTACCTGTGCCACATTCTCCAAGACATCGCAGCCTATGAATCATTCCAAAACTGCTGCAACTTTTAACTCAACTTATTACAGTAAACCAAAAGCAAGTCAGTCTTGCTTTATAAAGGATACTATAACTAACGTACAGGAGCTGAGTAGCTAAGTGGTCAGGTGTTCCCGCTTCAGGGCTATTAGCATCCATCACAGATGAGCAGGCAGGTTGGAGAAGGTAAAGGCTTTGATCTTCCAATGTTAAATCACCATAAATCTCTCTAAATGCTAAATATCCAAGCACCAGTAGAACAGGCTCCTCTTGGTAGCTCCCTAAGCAGCCCAGAACCAAAATATAGAGAAAAACACATGCATCCTGCATCAGACTAAAGGCTTCCTCCTCAGAACCAGCTAAATATTTCTCCAAGGCAGAGACAAGATGTTAAACAAGTGGAATTTGAGTTCTTACAAACATTCTCTTCAACAGAAGAATGTACCTACACTCCATAAATGAAGGGATGTATTCAGCATGAGAATTAAAACAGTAGTTTTATTCTATGGCATATTCTTGTTTTTGTTGAAAGGAACATTTCAACCACCATAAAATGCCAGTTTTTTTCTGAAAACAAGATAGCTTTCTTCTATCTTGCAAGGCCATAGTAAATTGATAATTAATCAGTTGTGTTAATTATCTGAAAGCCTATCATCCTTAACAACCATACTTTTGTCTTAAGCAACTTATAGGCATTGCCACACTAGTCTGAAGTGGCAAAAACACCCCACCACCGTCCAACATGTCTGCCATTAACCGTGCTCTCTTTCAGATGTTTTTATTCAGATTCACAATGCACATAAGCCTCTCTTTGTTAAAAGGCCCTTCTGTATACAAAGAAAATTATGCCTTAGGCAACTGCAGGCTACAGAGTTAGACAGCCTTCTCTATAGAAAACTTATTCTGAATTCCAACATTGCTGCATTTAATATCTATTTGCTGTATTATATGGCATTTCCTTGTTTCTATATAGAAGAAGCCCAAGTTAATACAGAAATTACACTAAACTCCATATATCTGAGCTTGAATTTAAGTTCTTTTAACCTTTGTATAGATTTTAAACAGTGCAACAGGGGTTAGGTTATCCCTATTTCTACCCAGACACTAAAAAAAAGAAAAAACAAAAGATAAATGGAGATCGCTGATCTCCAATTGAAATTGAACAGTGAATTTCCCTTATCTAAAAACCACATTGATATTGGGAACTTAATTCACTATAGATCTTTGAGAATGCTCTCCATATTACCATACAGCTGTATGAGATAATACAGAAACATTTCACACTAACATCTATCCTAAAGCCATTATAAAATGCATAAACCCAGAAGCGAGCACTAGTAAGACGGCTAAAGGAGAAAAAATGGTTCTCCGTTTATGCTGACAGATATACAAAAGAAATACATGTAACAGCTAGAAATAGGGTAAAATAGTGATGCAGTGAAATTCAGCTTGTATTTATTATTGTAAGCTTTGTAAATTTATTAAATTTCAACAACTGTTCATGTGTAAAGACATGTACAGACCACTGAAAGGGCTTCACATAAATATCACAACGAAACAGACTGATCACGCAAGCAGCAACAGGGTCTACTAGAGAATATTTATCAATTCATAAAGTCCTTATTTTGTTTAAGTCTATATGTTTTAGGCTAAGTTTGAATTTATCCAAGGAGTAACAGTTCAAAGCACAAACAACTTCAACATAAAATAAAACAGAAGAAATCTGCTGGGAAAGGGATAAACTCTGCCACAGTTAAACTGATTTATTTTTTTTCTTTTAATTCTAGTAGCCAGCACCTGTTTTGTTTGAAGTCATGAAATGGAAAACCAGCACATTAAATTCTGTGATTGATAACAAAGAAAGGTATCTCCAGAAATGTAGCAAGTTCTCCCATATCAAAAGCAAAGTGAGGATCTATAAATGACAACAAAACCTTTCTGGAAGATGCAGCACTTTGTTTTCATAGAAACTAAGTTATTTCATGCATTAAGCATACAGCACAATTAAAATAGCCACACATCCATTCACAAACAAAATGTAACATCAAGCCCTGTTTTCAAAACAATACAGTTCAAGCACACATTTGCTTTCTCCATTTGACATGGATGTTTGCTACAGCCTTGTGCCAACTACACTTTTAGCTTAGAGAGTAAAGGTTCTCAATTAGAGACAGAGGGCTCAGATCTAATCCTTGCTGTCAATGACCCATTCTAGGAGTGCCATTACATTACCCTTGCCCTTGACAGCCTCGAATATCAACTCAACGTGAAACAAATCAACAGGATAACTTTCTCACCTCCAATCGTACTTTCTTGAAACTCATGAAACTGTCCTTTTACAAAACGAAGCACCAAACTCGATTTGCCAACTGCAGACTCTCCTAGAAGTACTAGTTTGAACTGGCAAATTTTATTTCCAGCATTTGGCCCATTGGGTCTTGTTGCTCCTCGATTAGCCATGCCCAAATTAGAAAGAAGTCCTTTGTTTCAAGCTCTTGAAAGCAAGTTCCAGGATTCAGATCTCAGTGGTGCTTCTGTCAGTAACAACCTGTTTATGAAAAGACAGTGGGTGGTATTAGATTTACAAACCAAGTAAGAAAAATCTAATTCACTAATGCAACATGGATTACATACAACTTGTCCTAATATTTACCAAAGTCAGTAAAGAGTCCAGAGTACAGCTACCACTGCTGTTAAGATGTCAACTATAGACAAAAACTATGACAAATGAACCAGTTATCTTTTTGAATACCTAGTCCTCCCATTAAAGCTTCAAATTAGGACATTAAAATCCAATTATGTTTCTTCATTCAAGACTTCAGTCTCTTATTTTTTAATATATCAAGATTGAAGTATAACACAACAGATTCAGACTTTCACATTATTGGTAAAATAGCAAACGACAAGACATTTTTTTCCATAATTTTGCTACTGCTAAGCAATACTCTTAAGTCAGCACCACTAAGGGATGCTAAAAATTGAGTAAATTGGGAAAACTCAATCACCACATTAAGTTCTTTGCAAGTATACCTCACCGATTCACTTCTATCATGTACACCAAATGCAGTTTCCTTAAATAAATGTACAGACAATCTTGATGTACAAATCATTAACACCTTCTCTAGTTAACAACTGTCCTTTGAGAAGCAAAAATACAAAACCTTCTGGATTGTCTTGACTAGTAAGAATTCCAAATCACCTTGTGCAAGCCACCAGAGAACTCTGTTACAATGATAAATTGGTATTTCCAATACAAGCACACGTCCTAGCAGATCAATATTCACAACGGGGATCTTTGTTAAGGACAAGTACGAACAGTGTACTTCTTCAGTATTTCTGCTAAACAAAAAAATCCAAACCAAATCAGCCTGTAACTTCATCCTACTCCAGCTGATCATTTACTTGAATCATATGCACTTTGTGGGGATACAGCTTTTCTAGTATTTAGGATGCAAGCAAGTTAGTTTAGAGAACATTCTCCTAATGCAGAAAATGGCTTTAATACACATGTTGCAAAAAATTAAGCAAACCTATTACTTTCAACTGACTTCTTGCTTTTGCTTCCTTATGATAACGTAACTACACTTTAAATCAAGCAGTAATCTTTAGCTGTCTTCCCATTTCAGACTATTTAGCACATATATCAGGCACTTGAGCATTCCAGTTTGCTACACACCTAGCTCAGACACTATGCCTTCGTTCTTCCTAATTCTCCCTTTTGCAAACTCAACACAATTCCTGATGAATCTTCTTTCTAGGGAAGTGCTTCTAGCACTCCAGCAGAACCCCATCCTCCACTAAGTTATTCCCTTACAAACTCATTTCCATGCAATAAATAAGAAAGGTGTCTTAGCATTATTTCTTCAACAATGTAACAGTTGAAAAACTGGTATTTTATTTCTTTACTGTAAACAGAACTTGAATACAAGTCTTAGAAAAAAATATTTTCAACATCTGAAAGACGCTATTGGCTCATGTTCCTCCTTTTTCCATACCTCTCAAAAAATTTAGCTTCTTCCAGGTAGGACATTCTAACCTTATATTCATCCCTGCCTGTCCCGAGTTTCTGTCCTGTTTGACTATTATTATATCCAGATTTTTAAAAATTTTAGTTGTACAAATATAAAAATTTAAATATATGTTCTTACAAACAGGTGAAAGTGTACCACAGTGAAAGAATGCTTCTATGAAGCATAAAAGGCCCTGCATATCCCACTATCATTAAGTACTATGATAATTATATATTAAAATTCTTACTCTTTAAAATAATTTTGGTTGAATATTTCAGAGCACAGGAATAGATCCAGTTATTTTAAAAATACCAAACCTTTCATCCTTACAGCATAAAACAATTCATGAACAGCTAGTTTGTTGGTTCTCAGGCAAGACTCTTCCCCNNNNTGAAATAGGCTTCAGAAGTTGTGGAGCAATTTACATAAAAATGGCTCAGTGACAACAGTTAATCTCTCCCTAATTATACTTCAAGAGAGAAAGCAGCAAGGCATAGCCAAAATATAAGTAGCTCAGAATACTGTTAGCCATTTGTTTATCTTTTCCTTTGGAAAAGTAATGAAGACAATTAAGTTATTTCTGTTTTAAAATTAAATACATCTGTTTTCTGTAGCATTGTAGTGTGTTTGGATAACCATGAAAAAATTTAAAACCCTTTAATCTTAATTCATCCCATGTTTTTCTAGACTCTGCAGCATTAGGGCTACATCCAATGACCATGCGAGTTAGTACTCTTTGGAGCAAGTGACTTCCTAGATGACAAGCGGCACAACCCACTACACTGGTTACTCGCTGTAACTATTTTTTCCTTGATGTCTTTCATATTGAGAGCGAAAGGAGGCACAACAGAAAAACAGACAAGACTGATTTAACTTGCATAATATCTGTTCATACCATATAACACCCCTCCTCTCTCATCAGAAATCATTCTAGATACTAAGATACCAAAAATAACCATCTGTCAAGTTGATAGAGATCACACTACCTGACAGAAAGGCCATCAGATCCCAAAAACATACTGCAAACATCATTCATTCAATAGTCACATCAATATATTTAATAACTTCATAATAAAACCTGCCACAGCTCAGGCTGAAAGAAAAAAAAGACTGAAAACCTGATACACTACATCCAGGTGATTTTGACCTATTAAAGTCACTAACACCTTCTGTAAGTGTATATGGAAATCATAACCTATTGACATTTCCGATGATATTGAAACTGTTCAGTAAATTCACAACATGGCAGCACACAAATACAAAAAATGAGGAAAAGGTTTTCTTAATCTGGAAAAGAGCAGTACTACAGTTTGACACTACCATTACACACTTTTTTGGCCTATTCTTTTCACATTTGTGTGATGAACATAGTGCCTCACAAGCATGTCAAAGTAGATGTTGACACTACATACCCCACACATGCTCCAAGCCTCAGGTCTCATTCACTCTCCAGTTCCTTAAGACATCTGTAAAATACTAGCCTTGAGAATCATAAAAAAAGCACCAGAGAGAAGACAGGAATACTACATTCAGTACCCTGCACACACACACTGCAAATTCAAATTTTTTTTGACAAATGACTTTCAAGACAAATCTGAACACTTACTTCAAGGGCTTAGCAGCCATGCCTATTTAGATTTGCCCTTAGCTTTGGTGGAAAACTCCAGAGAAAGATCCACTAATGTGCCCTGCCCCATTCTTGTATGTATCCTAAGTAAACTTTGCAACCTATTTGTATGTTTGAAACATGTGAAGAAAGAAAACCTTGGTAAGACATTTTCAATCATCTACACAAAAGTAAGAACACAACTGTTTGACTTGAACCCCACAATCAAGCTCTTAAACAGATATATATGGAAGTTATGAAAGGGAACTGCTGAGGAAAATATGAAAGTTTCTTAGATGGATGGCTTCATAAGGATAAAACGAGGGAGATTTTCTTACTTTTATGGAGTTTAGTGTGAGAACTCCATCCTACATTAAAAGGCAAGGCCCATTTTGCAGCTTTGGGCACTACAAATACTTAGGTCCTTCTGGTAAGTATGAACTTTCACTCTTCTCCTGAATATCTCCCAAAGGGACAGCTGCTCCATGCTGAAATGCCAGAACAACAAAGTCTGGAGCATATTATTAGGAAAGTACTCCAGTTAATCCTACCAAGTAATTTACCAGATGCTGGGTAATCTCATCACTTCAGAAGAGAAATGTATATGCTGCTAGATAGTCTTGGTTAGTGAGTTTTATTTATGAAAAAGCAGAGTCATAACTATTTTAACAGATCACCACACAAGTTTTATTATGTTTGAGCCTGTGTACAAAACACCAACAGTTCCAGCCAACACTTACAAACTCACAATTTAATGGCATAATTCACAGTCATGTAAGCATTCAGATCAGTGCCTATTTTAAACTACAAGAAAGCTAATACAGAAGTATCAGAATAACACTAGTGACAAAAGCCAGCCTACTAAAGAGATTAAGACAGCTAACCCTGTTCCTACAATGAACGTGATTAAGGGCATTATCAAATACAAAGACCACAACAAAAAATTGTGACTAATTTTACACTGGAACATTCCACCACTTTTATATTTTTGAGCAAATGACAGTGTTTCTTACCATGAACACACTTACTATTGTAGTAATTTCTAATAAACTTTCTCACACTTAATGACAGAGACAGACCGTACAAAGCTGAGGTTGCAACCATTACCTACTTTAAATCTGTTTATACTGGACTGTCTTGAATGTTTTAAAAAGCAGAATCTAAAAAGCCTTACTTATTAGGCACTCCTGCTAAGTTTGTTGTTATTCCTGTCCAGATTTGGCAGAATTAATGTGGCATCTTACTGCAGCGTTTGAGACAGTGACACATGCAACTATCACAATGCTTGTCATGTGTACGCCACTTTATATTGAAGTATAATGAGAGACAATAAGTTGAACAAGTGCATCAACACAGTCACAGCAAAAAAATCACAGCCTTCCAATTACAGATAACTACCATCTCACGAGCTCATATGAATGTTGTATAGTAGCAATTGCTTTCAGATAAACTGGTTTATCACACAGGAAATGTAACTAATGATGACTGTACTTACTACTGTTGCTAGCCGCCTCACTTCAGCCAGCATCTTTTTCCTGATGTTTCTTATTACAGAATAACAATACACATGCAATCTAGCCTGTTTGCAAGTCTGAAAAGTCACTACCAAATTGGAAAAAAACAAAAATGCCATGGTTTTTACTCGGTCTGAACACTACATGGAAGAAGCTGATTAATTGCAGCTGCTTAATTAGCTGTTCAGCTTCTCTTTTACATGCTCAGGCTCTGACAGAGACATAAGGTAGAAAAAAAATCACTGAAAATGCTGAGAGGATAGCTCTCCATGGCCCCATTGTCTGGAACATTTTGATAGTTCTTAAACAATTCAGCTCTCCTCTAAAGCACAAGAGGGCATAGGCTTGTTCCTCCACCATACTCCAGCTTTATGCCTAGTTCCAGTTAAGCCTCATGCAGAGCGCACCCAGCACACCAGGCCTGTCGCGATCCCCCGGGCGGCGACGCGTCTGTTTTACTTCCCACCGTATTCACCGTTCCTCCTCCAGCCGCAAGTGAAAGGGAAAGCGAAGGGACCCACCTCCCAGCCTCTCATATCTCACAAGCACCTCGAAGAGAACAACCCTGCCCTTGCGGCTGGGCCCAGGCAGCGGCCGCTCACCGCAGGAGAGCCCGCACGCAGAGGAGGATCCCCGCTCTCTCCTCGCCACGGCCCTGGGCCCAGCCCCTCCAGCCTCCCCTCCCCCGCGGCTCCCTTCCAGGCTCAGGAATAAGGGGAAGTGGGAAAATCGGGGGCGCCATTTTGAAACGGGAAGGGAGAGACCGGCCTTCCTCCCCCCGCACACGGCCTGTCCGCCGCGGCCGCCCGCGCCACGGCTCCGCCAGGCCGGGC